>BQMB01000750.1:0-389925 GCA_027943415.1 Closterium sp. NIES-67 | reverse complement strand
GGAGGGAGTTCGGCAACCGCTTCGCGCAGCTCACCGTCTTCGACGCCGAGGCTCGGCACGAAGCAGAGGCTCGGCAGGGGGGCGGCGCAGGTTCGGTGGCGACGACCCTGCGATTCCTTGCGTTTTTAGAGGACGACGAGTCGATAAAAAAGTCGCAGTGGGAGGGGTGGGGCGAGGCGGAGTTCAGTGACCTTTTCGCCCAGGGGAGTTAAAGCTCAAGTGCCTCATCTGGCCCGGCCACGACGCTTATATGCAATCGCTTGAGCCTGCTTATATCGTGAATGCCGTGGCAGCAAACAACTACCTCTGGCACAACATTATAGAATGTCCACTCCCACCATACACCGAGCTTACTTCTAACGAGACAGCCTCAAACGAATCATCCGACTCCCTTTCTCTCTCAACTGACCCCCCTGCGTCGTTACCAGAGCGGTTGAGAACGGTGGAGGGGCGGCGGTGGGGCGTGCAGCGTGGGCAGCAGGTGCAGGTGCAGCTGGTGGCGGCAGAGGCTGGCGCCGACCTGCGCATGGCGCCGCTGCTGCTGTGCCGCGCCGACCACGACAAGCGCACCCTCGCCTCCTCCCCGCACTCGCTCTCCCTCTCCGCCTCCCCTCTCCACACCACCACTGCTGCTGCCTGGCCCGTCCCTCCCTCCATTCCCCCGCCCTTTCCCTTCACTGCAGTTGAGCGGGAGTTGGCTGCTGTGGCTGCTGCTGCGGCTGAGGGTGCTGGGGTGGTGCTAGCTCCGGGGGGTCTGCAGGCTCGGGGAGTGCTGGAGGCTCAGGGAGTGCTGGAGGCTCGGTGGTGCTTCAGGCTTGGGAGGTGGTTCGGAGCTGGCGAAGTTTCTAGGGGCGGCTGAGGGAGGGGTGAATGGCACGGAAAGAGGGGTTGGGAGCGGCGGTAGGGAAATGGAGAGTTCAGAAGACTTGCTTGTGAGCTGTGAGGATGAACCTACTAACGAGGATGAAGAGCAGCAGCAGTGTGATCAGTATAGGACTTGGGACCGAAGGGGCAAATGACTCCCTAACTGCAGCAGCCGCAGCAGACACAGCATCAGCAGCAGCAACACCAGCAGCAGGAGCAGCAGCAGCAGCAGCACCAGCAGCAGCACCAGCAGCAGCACCAGCAGCAGGAGCAGCATCAGGAGCAGCACCAGCAGCAGCAGGCGGCAGCAAAGGCGGGGAAGAAAGGCGAAAGGGGCCGGCATGGGAGCGGTTTCCATCTGTCTGCGCCCCCTGCACACGCGGCAGATTTTTCCGACAACACCGCAGTGTCAGACGAGCGCCTACTGGAGTGGATCGATGTGTCTCTGCTCATGGGCGTGGACCGCATCTATGTGTACGACCGCTACGCCATGCACAAGCGCGCGCTGCTCTGGCCGTACATCGCCCGCGGGCAGGTGTTCACGTGCCGTTTCCGCCCTGGAGCGAGGTGTTTTATCGCCAGGGCAGTACGCCGGCAAGGGCAAAGAAGCCTTACGCGGTGAGTGCACCTTCACTAGGGGTGGGTATTCCGAACGCAGCAATCTCTGACGGGCGAGGGCATGGGCAAGAAGAAGTACGCGGTGAGTGCACCTTCTAGGGACTGGCCTCCTCCCATGTGGGTGGTGCCCAGCCAGGCATACGGCAGGTGCGTTCTGTGGGGTGTCTGCCTGCCCATTTGGTGACGGCCTACCTTGTGCGGTGCATACCACCACTGAGTGCGTGTGTGCTTTCCAGTGTGGTGGGACTGTGTGTCGTTCCTGCCGCCTGGTATGGCAGTAGGTGTACTACTTGTATGCATTTAGTGAATAGGTGAAGAAGTACCTTTCATCTAGTTTTTTTTGTTACTTTCTTCATTTCCCCATGCCTTGTTGTACCCGCTTGTGCCTCCAGCCAGTTCCCGACATATACGACCAGGTGATATCGTTCGACTACTACATGATGCTGGGGCGGCGGTCCATGCTTTTAATAAGTCTTATACCCTCCGCCCCCCCCTTCCCTCTCCCCCCCTCCTCCCCCCTCCCCCAGCCAGTTCCCAGACATTTACGACCAGGTGATATCGTTCGAGCACTGCATGATGCTGGGGCGGCGGTTGGGCGACAGGTGGCAGCTGCAGATCGACAGCGATGAGTTCGTCTGGTACCCGCCGTCAGCTGGCGGCTTCTTGAAGCCGCTTCTAGCGAGGATAGAGGTCAACCACATGCGCGATCCGGGAAGCAGATCGCCACTCCGGGTGAGTCGTAGGGTCAAAAATTCAATGCATTGGATGCTGCTCAAAGCTGCTTCTAGCGAGGATAGCACGTAAGTTAGGTAGGACATGAGCAAAATGCGATGCGATATTTAAAGCGAGCGAACAGAATAAACTCAAGTTTCAAAGTACCTTGAATCTTGAGTTCTGATGGGCGAATTAGCGAGACGGAAATTGGAGTGGCGAAACGAAACGGGACTGACGAGGGCGCTCGCAACCTGACGAGGTCGCACAGCCCTCACCAGTCCTTTTGGCAGTTGGGGGAAATGGTTGGCAAACTTGTCACTCTCAAACTGTTCCAGCAAGAAGGAACAGTAAACTAGTAATGGCCCGGTAAGGTAACTGCTAGTAACCGTCAAAGTATTATGACAAGCCTTTACAATGTAAAGTTAAAATATGTGAGGACATTGTGAGAAAATGAAAAAGTACATGAGATTTCAAGGGCAACAGAGCCCTGACTTTCTAAGTTCACAAGTAGCTAAAAACAGAACGCGAGCTCATGTTATGAGCAGCAAAGCAACTAGAGCGCTTTTGCTAGCCGAGCGACAGGAATCTATTAACCACCTCGCACGCCCCAGCCATGTCCCTGCAAGCCTTGATCCCTCATTCTGCCACAAACCCTGCCACTGCGGCGGGATGGGGAGGGGGGTTGGAAGTATGCAAAAAAGAACTCATTCTTTTTTGCATACTTCCCAACGTTTTGATCAATACAAGGACCGCTTGAGAGAGAGCAGGGGGGAGGGGAGGGCATGTGGCAGAGGGGGAAAGCAAGGGTGATTGGGGGGAGAGCACGAGCTAGGGGTAGGGGGGTGCGAGTATGGGGGATCCTCCTTCCAGAGCCAGATTTCCCCCCCTCCATAGCCCTCTTTCCACCCCCCCAGCAGTTCCCTCCCCTCCCCCTCTCCAGAGCACTCTCCTCCCCTTCCCCCCTCCAGAGCACTCCTCCTCCCCTCCCCCCCTCCAGAGCACTCCTCCTCCCCTCCCCCCTCCAGAGCCCTCCTTCTGCCCTCCCCCCCTCCAGAGCCCTCCTCCTCCCTCCCCCTCCAGAGCCCTCCTCCTCCTCTCCCCACCTCCAGAGCCAATTCCTCCCCCTCCAGAGTCATCCCTTCCCCCTCCGATGCCCTCCTCCCCCTCCATACATAGCCCTCCCTCCCCCTCCTCCAGAGCCTTCTATCCCCCACACCCCCCCTCTTTCCCGAGTGACAAAAGCCCTCTGAGCGGGAAGCGGGAAGCGGGAAGCGGGAAGCGGGAGGCGGGAGGCGGGGGCAGTGTGAATGAGGGGGGGAGAGCACGGGAGATGGGGTAGTCAGGGGTGGAGCATGGGTCGGGGGGAAGAGCATGGGTTAGGGGGGGGACAGCTCAGGCTAGCAAGCCCGTATGGGATACGGGGAAGCGGGGAAGCGGGAAAGCCGGCAAGCGGGGAAACGAGGAAGCGGGGAAGCTGGGAGGCGGGGAAGCGGGGATGCCGGAAAGGGGGGAAGCGGGGCAGCGCGAAACTGGGGAAGCGGGGAAGCGGGACGCGAGAGCATGGGGAAGCGAGTAAGCGGCAAAGCGGGAAGGGAGCAGAAGCAGGGCGGGAAGGGAGCAGAAGCAGGGCAGGAAGGGGTTCAGAGGCAGGACGAGGGTAGTGGGGCGAAGGCAGGGAAGGGAGGGATTGGCTTGGTTTAAGGAACCAGGCAGGAACCTGTCTGATCTCACCTTCCCCCCGCAACCAGAGCACACCTTCCGCCCCTGTCTGAACCCACCTCCCCCCCAAACCAGAGCGGAATATTCCCCCTCTCTGAGCTCACCTTCCCCCCCCAAGCAGAGCTCATCTTTCCCCCTGTCTGAGCTCACCCCCCCCCCCCCCCCCCCTCCCCAAAATAGGGCTCATCTCCCCCCCTGTCTGTGCCCACCTTACCCCCACACCAGGGCGGAACTTCCCCCCCTCTCTGGGCTCACCTTCCCCCCTCTCTGAGCTCACCTTCCCCCCTGTCTGTCGTCACCTTCCCCCCACACCGAGCAGGACTTCCCCCCTCTCTCAGCTCACCTTCCCCCCACCAACGAGGGCTCATCTTCCCCCCCCCCAGGACTCATCTTCCCCCGTGGCACAGACCACCTTCCCCCCACAACAGAGCGGGACTTTCCCCCTCTCTGAGCTCACCCTTCCCCCCCCAACCAGTGCTCATCTTCCCCCCTGTCTTTGCCCACCTTTCCCCCACACAAGAGCGGGACTTCCCCTTCTCCGGGCTCACCTTCCCCCCCTCTCTGAGCTCACCTTCCCCCCTCTATGGGCACATGGAAACACCACATGCCATGCCATGCCATGCCGCGCACCATGGCAGGGATATGCTAGGGGAAAGGCAGGGATGAGCGCAGCGGGAAGCAGGGAGTGGGACGCGCGTGGTGGGGGAGGGGAAAGTGTTTCGCGGGCTGCGGGTAGCGCGCACAGGCAGCGGCGGGAAGCGACAAGCGGGCAGCGATGGGCGACGGCGCTTGAAACAGGCAGCAGATGCCCTTCCAGGCCGGGAGAGCGTGGAAGCTAGGAAGCGGGAAAGCAGGGTCGCGGGGAAGCAGGTAGGCGGGAAAGCGGGGGATCCGGAAAGAGGGGAAGCGGGGCCACGGGAAACCGGGGAAACGGGGTCGTGGAAAACCGGGTAAACGCGGGATCACCGAAACGCGGGGAAGTGAGGAAGCGGGAAAGCGGAGGGGAGAAGGTGGGACCAGTCACCAGGGTAAGCAGGAACCCGAGAAAGCGGGATAGCGGGGAGGGGGAGTGGTGTGCAAAGCGGGATCGCGAGATAGCGGGACCGCGCCTAAGCTGGCCACGCTCAGCAGCAGTGGTGGGGGCTTTCTCTGATAAACCGGGCTATCTGCGGCGCACAATGGAATTGGCGGTTGGCGCTGTGTTTGGGGGCGAAAATGGCGGGGTAGGAGCCATGGCGCGTGAGTACAGAATAAACACCAAGAAGCTTTGGATCTTGGTTTTTTAGGTCTGTCTTTGCTGCTGGGCGAGCTAGCTGCGTCGCAGGGCTGTCGCTTGGCCAATCAGAACCCCCCCATGCGCTCGCTTTAATCGCGTCGCATTTTATCGCATGCGATAAAATATCGCATCGCGCGATTAATTTTCCTGATTTTGGGATATCGCATATCGCATTTTGGGTGCGATAGTTAACAAGATCGCAAATGTTGGTGCAATATATCGCGCGATACGATAATATATCGCATCGCATTTACTGCATGTGGAAAAAAAACTTAGTATTTGACCAGGCGGAAAAAAAAGAGTGCGGAAATTCGACACAACCCCGGCGAAATTTCACACTGCGATTGATTATATCGCATGCGATATTATTATATCGCATGCGATATTATTATATCGCATATCGCATTTTTATTGCACGACACATGGCGCGGTAAAAATGCGATGAAAAATATCTCATCGCATCGCGCGATATAATTTTCAGGGGAAAAATTATCGCAATTGCAAAAATGCGATATTTGCGATGCGATAATGCGATATGCGATGCGATATGCTCATGTTTTAAGTAGTTACACTTCCACCCGGAGTGAGTTGGTTGGCGCGACCGTGCTATGGTAGAATATACTCACGGTGCAGACAGTGAAGCACGGGACACAGACTTCTCATTCGACTACTCCAAGTATGTCTCGCTCCCCCTCCCTCCCTCACCCCCCCTTCCCCCTCCCTCCGTTTCTCCTTCCCCTTCCCCCCCCAACCCCCAGCTCCCGTTTTTCCGTGTGGCAGGCGATTCAACTTTTAAGGAGTGAAGGAGTCGCGAGGGGATCCAGTGTCCCACAAGCTCTTGTGGCGCTGCAGACAGATCCCCACCGCCCCACCTACCGTTGATCCCCCTCCCCTTTTTCCCCACCGCCTCCTCTCCTCCCCCCCCTCCTCTTTTCAATGGCAGGCGATTCTGCTGAGGCGGTTCAACTTCTGGGGAGTGAAGAAGGAGTCGCGCGGGGATCCAGTGTCCGACAAGCTCTTGTGGCGCTGCAGCCAGCCCATGTGGCACACCAAGACCTGGGTGGGGTGGCACGACAAGGTGGCCGTCAACCCACAGACCATCCTGCCCTAGTGAGTGTGGCAGGTTGTGTGACCCTCTCCCCATGAGCACTACTTTTCCGTGCTTCAAAGATTGGCTCTTGTGACGGTGCAGCCAGCCCATGTGGCACACCAAGAGCTGGGTCGGCTGGCACGACAAGGTGGCCGTCAACCCGCAGACGACCCTGCCCTACTGAGTGTGGGAATGTGCTTGTTGTTTTTTAGTCGACTCAGAAGCCACCTTGTGGCGGTGCACCCAGTCGATGTGGCACACCAAGAGCTGGGTGGGCTGGCACAACAAGGTCGCCGTCAACCCGCAAACCATCCTGCCCTAGTATGTCTAACAACCCTTTATCCATTTGGTGATGTCTCCTTGCTGTTTACTGATGTTTGAAGACTTTCGACAACGATGCATCGGATTCTTGAGGGAGCATCCGATGGTTGACACGCATCTGCTTGTTGAGATGCATCAGATGGTTGAGGTGCATCACATGGTTGAGGTGCATCACATGGTTGAGATGCATCAGATGGTTGAGATGCATCAGATGGTTGAGGTGCATCAGATGGTTGAGGTGCATCAGATGGTTGAGGTGCATCAGATGGTTGAGATGCATCAGATGGTTGGTTGTTGGGTGACATGCATCAGATGGTTCAAATACATGAGATGGTTGGAATGCGTCTGATGGTTGGAAGCATATTGCATATTGCAGTCCAACAAACTAGTATGTGTCAACCGTCTGACACGTTTCAACCATCTAATTCATCAACCGTCTGATGCCCCTCAACCATACTATGCAAATAGTCAGGCACAAGATGTAAATTTCTGAAAATGCATTTTAAAATTCAAGGATTATGACAAGACTTGTATAGGAGGATGCAATAAGGAGATGTCTCCTCCTTATCTTGTGGCGGGTCCATGGACCTGCCACCTAGCCTGAATCACGCTGTAAATCTCCCGCCTGCCCTTCCCTAATCTCGTGGTCCGTAGCTTAGCATTTCAGGATGAGTGATTTTTGTCTCGCTACTCTCCTTGTTTTGTAATCTTGCACACGAGTGTGTGGTAACCCTGAGATTTGCAATACTATGACGACTGCTCCGCAGACTCCTTAAAAAGCCAGAGTATACATTTTGGTTGAAGCATTCAAAATTTAAAGATTTGAAACTTGGTAACCCCATAGACCTGCCAGGATTCTCTCGCTCTCACCAGGGCTCCAATGATTCTCGACATTTGAACGAGGGGATCTAGATTGTAGACTGATTGTTCCGTCTCCTCGATTTTGACTCCCCCTCCCTCGATTTCAATTCCCCCCTCCCTCGACTTCAATCCCCCCCCAAGCCCCCAATTCCTTAGCCCCCGCCCCGCCCCCAATTTCCCCTTCCTCTCACCCCCACACGATCCAAAATCTCCCTTGCTCCCCACATTCGACTCATCATTCGATTCCCGCCAGCCTCCCAAAGTCGATTCCCCCCAGCCCCCCAATTCAGATTCCCCCGAACCCCCCAAATTTCGATTCGCCCCTAGCCCCCCAAATTCTATTTCCCCCTCCCCCCCAATTTCGATTTCCCTCTCCCCCCCAATTTCGATTTCCCCCGCCCCTCCAGTTTCGATTTCTCCCTCCCCCCAATTTCGATTTCCCCTGCTCCTCCAATTTCTATTTCTCCCTCCCCCCCAATTTCGATTTCCTTTGCCCCTCCAATTTCGAATTATCCCTCCCCCCAATTTCGATTTCCCCCGCCCCTCCAATTTTGATTGCTCCCTCCCCTCCAATTTCGACTTCCCATCTCGCACCACCCACCCTCGCCGAAATTGACAAAGGCAAATTCGCCTCACCAGAACTTTCCCTTTCGCCAGTCAGCATTTGGGAGTGGCCAACCTAAATGTAGACGCCGGCTTTAAAGAGTCCTGTCTTAATATGTGACACATGGATCAAATAGCTACAACCATCTAATGCATCACAACCGTCTGATTTACTTTGATCCCATGGTGTCCTTCTCTGAGTGAGTGTTGTGTTTTAAAGCCCGCCTGGCAGGTTGAATATTTGCACTGTTCAGGTAGGTGGGGCGGCAGAATCTGATTGGCCAACGAATTATTACAGAAAACGAATTATTCTGGCGAAGGGGAGGCTTCGCAGAGTCAGCGTTGGTTCGCGCAAGCTAGCGGGGCTGGAAACCTGGCAGGGCTGCCGAGTTTTGGAGCTCTCACTCTGGCGGAGAACCACCTCCCCAGCTCTGCCAAGTTTGCAGGGTGACTGGTTGGCTGTTGACATCACAACCAGCACCTCGTCCCGACCGGTTTTGAAAACAAAAATCGGATGTGGTTTGGCGCGCTCTACAGTTTGATAATATGCGACACAAAAGGTTCAAACACATATTTATTTCGCAATTCCCGCCCAAAATGTGAGTACAATTTTAGGTTTCTACCCCCCACACAACTCGTCCCATTTCTCCCCTCGAAGAACTTGGCAGGCTGGCACTGCCAAGTTCCAAGAAATCACCAGCCCTGCCAGGTTGGAAACCCTTCGCGAGCATTTGGCAGTTTGACGCTAGCTGCTCGGTTACGGGGGCCTCAAGGTGCAGCATCTTGAGAAGGGGACTTGCAACCTGCCGGTCGGGCTTTAAACCCCACCCCCCCCCCCTTACCCCCTCCCCCCTCCGCCCAACCCACTTATGTTTCTCATGTTTCCCATCAATTTGCCTGGCCCCTGGATGACTCCTTCCTTTTCCTCCCCAGTCATCCCCCTGGAGTTTCTTTTCTCTTTAATTTCCTTATCCTCCAACCCTTTTCCCTTGACTTTCCTTCCACTTATTCCCATGTGCCTCTACTTGCAATCAGTTCTGTGTCGATCCACAACACTTTCGCCCCACCCGAGGAGATGGCAACGGCCCCACCGGAAATTCTCCACCTCAACCACTACACATCCCGAGAAGTCGACTTGAACGAGCCGCCCTGCAACGCCACGGTGAAGCCGATAGAGGACGCGAGCCTCTTCTGGGCGCGCAACCGCACGATCGAATGCAGGGCTCTGCCTTGTAGTATTGCAAGCACCCCTGTAGAGTGCTGGCCTTTGTGCCAGCTGCCTTTCTAATCCGTAATCGAAAACATATGTTCAAATGTAGGGTGATTCTTTGTATACAAACTGCGGGCTCCTGTGAGTCCCAATCCCAACGTGAGTGCTCCACCTGAATTACTTCACGTCACGGGAAGTCCACCTGAGCGGCCCTGCAATGCCACAGTGAAGTGAACCCCATAGAGGATGCCACTGCCAGTCTCTTCCGGGTGCGCAGCCGCACGATTGAATTGAATGCAGGGCGCTATCAAAATAGCCAAGTAAACTTGAGCATGGGGTACAGGGGAGATATAAGGTTTGGTGTTGTAGGTGTCATCTCATACACATTAGCTATGTAGAAGTTATAGGCTAGACTGAGGTATGCTCCTAGTGAGTACAACCAACTAGTATTTGTTCTAGGTTTCTCCTTCTAGTTCATTATTCAGTTCTTACTTTAACATGGTATCACGCGTAGGTTAGAATCCCCCACCTACCGCTTCCGCCCGTACCCTAGCTAGGCCCCGCCGCATCCCCCCTGTGCCCCGTTGCGCCTCCTAGCCCCGTCGCGCCTCCTAGCCCCGTCGCGCCTCCTAGCCCCGTCGCGCCCCTCCTGGGCCCCGCCGCGCCTCATAGCCCCGTCGCGCCCCTCCTGGGCCCCGACGTGCCTCCTAGGCCCCGTCGCGCCCGCTCCGGCCCCGTCGCGCTCTGCCTGGCCTCGTCGCGCTGTGCCTGGCCTCGTCGCGCGTGCTAGGCCCCGTCGCGCCCTGCCTGGCCCCGTCGCGCCCGCCTGGCCCCGTCGCGCCCGCCTGGCCCCGTCGCGCCCTGCCTGGCCCCGTCGCGCCTGCCTGGCCCCTCCGCGCCTGCTTGGCCCTGCCGCGCCTGCCTGGCCCCGCCGCGCCTGTCTGGCCCCGCCGCGCCTCCCTGGCCCCGCCGCGCCTGCCTGGCTCCGCCGCGCCTGTCTGGCCCCGTCGCGCCTCCCTGGCCCCGCCGCGCCTGCCTGGCCCCGCCGCGCCTGGCTGGCCCCGCCGCGCCTGCCTGGCCCCTCCGTGCCTGCCTGGCCCCGCCACGCCTGCCTGGCCCCGCCGCGCCTGCCTGGCCCCTCTGCGCCTGCCTGGCCCCGCCGCCGCGCCCGCCAGGCCCTGCCGCGCCTCCCTGGCCCCGCCGCGCCTGCCTGGCCCCGCCGCGTCTGCCTGGCCTCTCCCACTGCCCGCGCGGCCCCTCTTCGTGCCTGCTCGGCCTGCCGTGCCACCTCGAGCTCCGTCTACTCTGCTCGCCAGCGCCGGGGCGCCTCGCGGCTGCCGTGCTGGATAGTGTTGCCGCCGTGTCCCTGCGTCGCTGTGTCCCTGCGGAGCTGTGGAGCTGTGCCGCTGACCCTGCACGATGGCTGACTTCGTGCTCCGACTGGACGCCGAGGGCCATGCGGTTGACTTCGTCGCCTGGCTCCCCGATCTCCGCCGCCACCTCACAGGTCAGCGCCAGGATGGCCACTCTTTGGTTGTCCATGTCGATGGCTTGCTCCCCTGCCCCCCCGCACCTGCTCCACTCCCTGCTGACCCCTCCTCTGATGACTGTGAGACCTTCTCTACTGCTGCGCTTGCCTGTGCGGTCTGGGACTCCCGCGATGCAGTCGCTCAGGTTGCTATTAGCCACGCCCTCCCTATGTCTGAGCGCTCGCGTTTTGCTAATGTTGCGACAGCCAAAGCCTACTTAGACGCCGTTATTGCTCGCTATTCCACACCCGCGTCTGCTTCTGCTGGCCGCTTGCTCTTCCCGATGCTGTTCCCAGACCTTGCAGCCTTCCCTACCGTCGCAGACTTTGCCAATCACCTGCGTGCCCTAGAGACCCGCTATCGCACTGCCAGCACTGCTGCCCAGCTCACAGCACTCCCCCCCCCTTTTTGCATGACGCTCTATTTTATCGCCATGCGCCTGCCAGACCGCCTCGCTAGTGCTCGCGATCACTTCCTTAGCCAGCACCCGGGTGACCTCACCCTCACCGCCTTTGTCGACACCCTCGCCGAGATCGAGACTCGCCGTTGCTATTAGCCACGCCCTCCCTATGTCTGAGCGCTCGCGTTTTGCTAATGTTGCGACAGCCAAAGCCTACTTAGACGCCGTTATTGCTCGCTATTCCACACCCGCGTCTGCTTCTGCTAACCGCTTGCTCTTCCCGATGCTGTTCCCAGACCTTGCAGCCTTCCCTACCGTCGCAGACTTTGCCAATCACCTGCGTGCCCTAGAGACCCGCTATCGCACTGCCAGCACTGCTGCCCAGCTCACTGCACTCCCCCCCCCCTTTTTGCATGACGCTCTATTTTATCGCCATGCGCCTGCGAGACCGCCTCGCTAGTGCTCGCGATCACTTCCTTAGCCAGCACCCGGGTGACCTCACCCTCACCGCCTTTGTCGACACTCTCGCCGAGATCGAGACTCGCCAGCGCACTATCGCTCAGTCGAGCGGTGCGCCAGCAGTCTCTATCTTTCACGGCTGTGACCCCTCCCAGTGCACGTTCACTGACGTTTCGGTTGCGGTCGCCACGGCGACCCCTCTCACCGAGACGGCTGCTGCGGTCCACCCGCAGCAGCACTCGCGCCGCGGTGGCCGTGGTCGCCAGGGAGGTAGGAGTGGTGGCACAGGTGGTGGTGGTCGTGGTGGTGGTGACGGTAGTCCGCCTGAGGGGACTACCACCGGTGGGCAGGAGCGGCAGCCCCAGCCGCAGCAGGAGCAGCCCCAGGAGCAGCCACCATCCCAGCAGCAGTCGCCGCAGCCGTGGGCCCGTCTCCCGCCTGGTTGGCCCGGCACCTCCGGAGGTAGTGGCCGTGGTGGCGGCCCGCGCAGCTCGGTGTCTGCCGGCGGCTCCGGTGCTCTCACTTGCCAGTACCAGCTTCAGACCGAGCCTCTTCGCGGCAGCTGTGCCGCCGCCCGCACCCGACCACGTGCTGTTTCCGCCGCCTCGACGATCTCTTTCGTCATCGCTTTGGCCCGGCCCCGGACCACCCCGACTGGCACAGCCTACTCCGCCAGGGCGTGCCAATCTTTGAGTTAGACATGGATCAGATAGGTGCTGCTTTGCATGCCTTGTATTCTGACGCTTCTAGTGTTGCTGGGACTTATTACCCAGTGTACTCTAGTTTAGGTGTTGCACCGTTGTGTAGCTTTGCCTCCCCTGCTGCGTCAGGCGTAGGACTGCCTTGTTTGCCTAGCCTAGTCTCTGCACCGGCTCCGTTCCCGGCCTCCACCACTGCTTCGCTATCCTTCACTCTCGACTCCGGTGCTTCTGCCTGCTTCTTCCACGACCGTTCCGCGCTCACGCCGCTTGCTACGCCCGCTGTTGTCTCTCTCGCTGACCCCTCTGCGGGTCCTGTCGTCGCTCGCAGGTCTACGTCCCTTCCCTGTCCAGCAGTTCCCTCGAGCTCCCTTACAGGCCTCCATGTTCCCTCGTTCTCGAGGAACCTGGTTGGTGTCGGCTGTCTCCAGGACCTCGGCGTCACCACCACGTTCCCCGGGCACGAGCGGTTCCCTATCTGTTCAGAGGCTGTGTCAGGTTCCCCCCTTGCGACGTTCCCCCGGGACCCGGTGTCCGGTCTGTTTACCCTCGACACCGCTTCCCCCCCGGTTGGTGCGTCCTCCCAGGTCGCTGCAGCTTGCTCGTGTCAGACGCTCACTCACCCGTCCCTTCTCTGACACCACCGCCTAGGTCACCCTGCTCTCCCACGTCTGCGTCACATGTCCCAGCACGGTCTTGTCTTAGGTCTCCCTGCGTCGCTCCCTACCCTTCCTCCCTCGACTGCGCCACCGTGCACGCCTTGCGTCGAGGGCCGGCTCCGCCGTGCTCCTCACTCCTCCTCGCTGCGCCCTGCTACTGCCCCCCTTCAGACCCTGCACCTGGACGTTTAGGGGCCCTACCCCCGTCCCCTGACCGCGAGGTGAGCGCTACTTCCTTGTGCTCGTCGACGACTACACGCGCTTCACCATGGTGTTTCCCCTGGAGCGGAAGGCCGACGTGCCCGACGTTCTTCTCCCGTGGGTTGTGGCTGCGCGTCTTCACCGCGGTCTCCCCGTGTTGTGTCTCCACTCTGACCGTGGCGACGAGTTCGCCTCTGGTCGGCTTGGACAGTTCTTTCGTGCGGAGGGCATCACCCAGTCGTACACCTTGCCGGACTCGCCACAGCAGAATGGGGTTGCTGAGCACCGCATCGGCTTGGTCATGGAGGTCGCCCGTACCTCCAAGATTCATGCCGATGCCCCCTATTTTCTGTGGCCATTCGCTGTTTGCTACGCTGCTCACCAGCTTAACTTGTGGCCACGCTCCCAGCGGCCGCAGGTTTCGCCGACCCTCCTTTGGACCGGGTCCCCGGGTGACGCGTCTGCGTTCCATGTCTGGGGCTGCCTTGCTCACGTTCGTGCCTCTGGCACGGACAAGCTCACTACCCGCACTGTCCCCTGTGTCTTCCTCGGTTTCCCCCTGGACTCGTCTGACTGGCTTTTCTACCACCCGCCATCTCACCGCTTCCTTCACTCTCGTGACGTCACCTTTGACGAGTCTGTCTCCTTCTTCCGCCGCTTCCCTCACAGCGGTCTCCCGGTTGCCCCGCCCCTGTTCCTGGCTCCCTCTCCCCCGGTAGCCCCTGCTCCTCTCCCGCCTCGCCCTGCCCCGTCTGGTGTCTCTCACGTCACTCCCCTCCCAGCGGTTGTCCCCGTTGAGGAGTCTGCTGACTCTGGTGGTACCCCCGGCTCGTCCTTGCCGCGTCCCCCTTTCCCTGTGTCTTCGCCTCCACTCTCGCAGTCGCCGCCTCCGCCGCAGCCGCCGCCGCCGTCGCCGCCGCTGCCGTCGTCGCTGCTCTTGGCCCCTGGGGGTGCTAGTGTGGAGGAGGGTGTTCGTCGAGCGGCTCCAGGGGGTGCCGCCGGTGCTGGAGGGGGTTCTCGCTCAGGGGGTGTTGGTTCTGGGGGTGCTGCTGTTGAGGGTTCTGCCGACGGTCGTCCTGCCATTGCCGGCCCGAGGGTTCTGGCACAGCCGTCGCAGCAGCCACAGCAGCCGTCGCCACTGGTCTCCGCTCTCCGCCTGCTCGGCCTTCCCTCCCCGGACCGCTCGCCGGTGTCTCCCCCACCGCCTGCTGACCTTCCTGTCTACGGTCCTGTGTTCCCGCCGCCAGACTCGTCTCCAGCCCGTCTTCCTCCTCGTTCCCCCATCTGTGTCCCCTCCGCTGTCCCCTGACCCTACACTTCCGTCCCACGTTTGGTCTCGCCGTCCCTCCCATGCTCGTCCCGTCTCTCCTGTCCTGCGCTCCCACCCTATGTTGCTCCGTTCCCACTCGTCTCGTCCTCCCCTCCTCTCGTCCCCTCCTCCCTCGTCCCTTGCTGTTGCACCTCCTCCGTTCTCCGACTACCTCCATGCCGCTCGTCCCCTTGTCCCTCGGGTCCTTGCCTCTCTTGTTACCGACCCTTCTGTTCCTGTCTCGCGCCTTGACGCGCTTGTCGCTGCTGTCGCTGACTTCGCCTCCACCCATCGCCTTGACTACGCTACCGCTCTGGTCTTTGACCCTGCCTGTCCTCCGTCCGCCGGGGGTGCTCCTGCCCTTGGCAGTGACGTCCTAGGGGACAGGCAGTACGAGCTTGCTTTCCTTTCCGAGGCTGCTCCCCATCTCTGCTCCATGTTGTTAGTCCCTGAGGGTGACCCAGACGCCTTCGACATCCCGACCCCTCGCACCTACGCTGAGGCCACCTCGGGACCTTGGGCCTCTCAGTTGATAGCTGCCATGGAGCAGGAGATGGCATCTTGGAGGTCCACCGGCACTTACATCGACGCAGTTCCCCCACCTGGGGTGAACGTAGTCGATGGTCGGTGGCTCTTCAAGGTGAAGCGCCCCCCTGGAGAGCCGCCTGTCTTCAATGCGCACTACGTGGCCAGAGGCTTTAGTCAGCGCGAGGGGGTTGACTTCTTCCAGACCTTCGCCCCGACCCCGAAGATGACCACTCTTCGAGCGCTGCTACACGTAGCAGCACAGCGCGACTACGAGCTTCACTCCCTCGACTTCTCTACTGCCTTTCTTCAGGGCAGCCTACACGAGCAGGTCTACCTGCGCCGACCACAGGGCTTCACTGGTACCTTCCCCCCTACGACCTAGTGGCTTCTCAGGCGCCCGGTCTACGGTCTGCGTCAGGCTCCCCACGAGTGGCACGACACGCTGCATGCCACGTTAGCAGACCTGCAGTTCTTTCCGTCCTCTGCTGACCCCTCGCTGTTTGTGCGTTCCGGCCAGACTCCGTTCTACATCCTTGTCTATGTAGACGACCTGGTCTTCGCTACTACTGACACGGACGCGCTGGCCTCTGTGAAGGCCGAGCTGCTGAAGAGACACACCTGCACTGACCTTAGAGAGCTGCGTCACTATCTTGGCCTGCAGATCTCTAGGGACAGAGCAGCACGCACCATCACTCTGACACAGTCACACTTGGTGCGTCAGGTCCTTCAGAGGTTCGGTCTTCAGTTCTCCTCCGCACAACCCACACCTCTACTTGTGGACCATGGGCTCTCCGCTCCCGTTCCTAAGGAGCCAGTAGAGCCCAGTGGCCCCTACACAGAGCTGGTGGGTTGCCTCATGTACCTGATGACTTGCACTCGTCCAGATCTCGCATACCCTCTCAGCATCCTGGCTCGCTTTGTGGCTACAGGCAGACACCGACCTCAGCACCGGTCTGCCGCTAAGAGGGTTTTGCGTGAACTTGCTAGTCCATCGGGCATGGGGCTAGTGCTAGGAGGACGCAGGCTAGTGGTCCTTACTGGGCACACAGACGCTTCTTGGGCAGACGACTCTGAGACGCTGAGGTCGTTGCAGGGCTACTATTTTAGCCTTGGTTCGGGTGCTATCTCTTGGAGATCCACTCGCTCGTCGTCTGTTGCTCAATCCAGCTGTGAGGCTGAGATCTACGCTGGCGCCATGGCGGCACAGGAGCTCCGCTGGCTGACCTTCTTGCTCACAGACTTAGGTGAGCGGCCTAGCTCTGCCCCGGTCCTTGTTGTGTGATGTCATCATATGCTATCACATTCTGTCTGCCTCCCATCCCATATTTTCAACTTGCATGTGTGGTTTGAACGTGTGCAAGAATTTGTGTGTGGTGTGTTCTGGAGTTTGGGAATGTGTTTTGTGTTATTTTGTTTGAGCAGGTATTTTGTGATGATAGATCTTGAGAAGATCTTTCCCACGCAACGAGAATCGCTTCAATCGAAGCAAGAACGCGAAAGCTATGAAGATTCAAAGTTCATGAGCTTGCGTTACAATTGCGGCGGTTACAAAGTGAAGTTGTGGGGTGACTTTATATGGAGTTGGGACCTTTGGGGTTGGAGAAATTCGTCACTCTACTGTAACAGCTGCAAATTGGTTGGGAACAACCAAGCTAGGTTGGCAAGGGTGGCCAACTTGGATGGATTGGTTGGGAAGGGACAAATGTCAAAGTTGGGGTTCTATAGGGAGGGAATCTTTGTGCTTATGGGGTTTCCTTGGTTGGGGACTCTCTTGGGACCTTCCCTCTCATCCCTCTCTTCTATCCCAACCTTTCTCTTGCTCCTCCAATTCCTTGTGAGATTCTTGAACTTTGATAGAACTTTTGAGATTGAGTTAAGTTCTCCTCCTACAGCTTACCCCCTAGTGCGTCGAAAGCCATAGTGTCGCGAATACTTCATCAATCCCCGTGATTCAAATTGAGAATGGTAGCTAACATTATCAGCTACAACATATCCGAGTTTCGTGACATTCCAACGACTAGTTGTTTGTCGACGTCGTTTCTTGTGAAGACGACTTTTCTGTCCAGAATTTCGGATTTATATTTTGAGTAATTCTAGCTCCTAAGTTCACCTAGACTCCGTCCTTAATTGTAACAAGTGGTATCAGAGCGATATTAAGGACATTGAGAGGAGTCTACAGAAGTTTGAAGACCCTTCTAGACCCACCATGGCCTGTGGGTGTGCCTAAGTGGTGTTCTAAAGGTTGGATGTGTCTTCCGCTAAGGGGAAACTCTGCCGAAATTTCGTGGACGCCGACACTTGTGAAAATATCGAGGGAGCTGAGTGTGGACAGCAAAGGGGAGCTGAAATTCGTCATTTCTCAAGGAGAAGATGAATGAGAAAGGAGGAGATGCTAATGGAAGAGGAGCTGTAGCTGAGAAGACAAGTGAGCCGCCGCCATCAAAAGTTGAAGCTTTGGATGGCTCCAACTATGAGGAATGGAGCGGTCGGATGAGGAGTGCCTTCAAACGCTACAAGCTACTGAAGATTGCTGTTGGGGAAGAGAAGATACCGGAAGAAGACGAAGCACGTGAACGGTGGATTGAGAAAAGCGCGGTGCTTTTCGACCTCATCCTTCAATCGGTCAACAAGGAGATGTTCGAGCACATCAAGGATCTTGTGGAAGCGGATGATTCGGGTCCAAGGGCGTGGAAACTACTACGCGATGTGATTTAGCCCAACACTCTCCCGATGGTGATCGTGCTCGAGAAGGAACTTGCTGCCATCTCCATGCGACAAGGGGACGATGTGAAGCCGGTCCTTGACAAGATCAAGGACACCTATGCAAGGATGGCAGCAGCGGGCAGCAGTGTATCTCAGCTGCAGCAATGCACCAAGATCATCTCGGTGTTGGACAACACTTGGGACAACCTCATCCCCACTCTCAACTCTCAGCAAGATCAATGGACACCTGAGTGGCTAAGGCAGCAGATTTTGCAGGAGGACTTCCGCAGACGCCATGTGGGAGGTGGTGCGTCTACTAAGACTGCTGAGGGGTATGGAGCTGCAGGGCGTGGCAGAGGAAGAGGGGGTTGGAGAGGCCGAGGCCGTGGGAGGAGCTTTGGCAGAGGTAGAGGCCGAGGTGACTATAATGAGGGGCATGGGAGCTCCAGTGGCAGGGGGAGTACCAGAATGGAGGGCACCTGCTGGTACTGCAAGAAGGTCGGGCATCCTTGGTTCAAGTGCTTCAGCAGGCCGGAGGGATGGGCACCTCCAGGCATGAAGCCGCCCAGTGGTGAACGCGCACAAGGTGGCGCTGTGCAAGGCTCAGGTGCACAAGGTGAAGGTGCATAAGGTAATGCCTATCCTGGGATGTTTCTCATGGTTGAGGATGTGCATGGGCATGAGGGTGATGTGGGATCTGTGGGAAAGGTTGTGATGCACCCTCTCACGCACTGGGTAATTGACTCAGGTTGCACCAGTCACATGACCCCACGGGCAGATTTGCTTGATGAGGTAAAACCCCCTGGGAAAATTAAGTATGTGGCAGCAGCGTCAGGTGCTTTGCTCCCTGTCATTGGTGTTGGGAATGCCAAGGTTAAGGGAGCTAATGGGGAGCTTGTGGGGCTTGGGAATGTTCTGCTGGTTGAAGGTTTGTCTGCTAACCTTCTCTCTGTGCGGCGACTGCAGAAGAGCAAGGCCGAAGTGACCTTTGGACCAACCAGCTGCCGTGCTAAGCTTGGGAAGAAGGTGTTGTGGAGTCTGGAAGAGGAGACCAGCTGCATCAAGGACCTATGGCAGCTGCCCATCATCCCTTGGAATGGGAAGACTCCAACGGCAGCAACGGCAGCAGCGGCAAAGGCAACAGCAGGAGGAGATGCAACTACACCAACTGATGGGGTCCTGGAAGCAGTCAAGAAAGTGCAGCAGCAGCAGACACATGGTGAGGTGCTTGCTGGTGTGGATGTGAGTGCGGCATGGGCTAAGGCTTCATCAAGGAGTGGTGAGGCCGATTGGGAGACATGGCATGAGAGGCTGTGTCATGTGAACTTCCCTATACTGCAGAAGTTGGTGAAGGATGGGAGCCTGAAGGGCTTGGAGGTGAAAGGGGGAGTGAAGGAGATTGGGAGCTGCCCTACATGCTTGGAGACCAAGTTCTCCAAGTTCCCCTTCAACAGCACTACAGGACCAGCCAAGACCCCACTTGCACTTGTGCACATGGATGTGGTGGGGCCCACAAGAGCCCCTTTCCTCTCAGGCAGCCGCTATTTCTTGACAATTGTGGATGACCACACTCGGGCAGTGTGGGTTTACCCTTTGAAGAGCAAGGGGGAGGTGGCAGCGGCTGTCCTTAAGGAGTGGATGCCTAGAGCTCAGAGGGAATGCGGACACAAGGTGAAGGTGATCCGCAGTGACAATGGTGAGGAGTTCATTGGAGCTGATTTTGAGGGAGAGTTGAAGAGGAAGGGGATCCAACATCAACTGACAGTGCCCTACAACCCGCAGCAGAATGGCGTGGCTGAGAGGTTCAACAGGACCTTGCAGGAGGGGGCACGCACTCTCCTTGGGCGTGCAGGGCTGCCTGATCCGTTTTGGGTGTCTGCACTGAGGCAGGTCGCCCTTGTGAAGAACAGGGTGCTGGCTACAGTTGGGGATAAGGAGTGGATCCCATATACCAAGTGGTATGGGAGTGCTCCAGCTGTGAACATGCTGAGGGCATTTGGGTGCATGGTGGTGTTTCATGTGCCTAAGGAGAAAAGGGGGAAGTTGGAGGCTTCTGGAAGATGGGGTGTGCACTTGGGGATTGCAAAGGATCACAAGGGATGGCTGCTATGGGACTTGACCACCCAGAAGCTGACAGTGTCAAGGGATGTGAAGTTTCTTGAGTCCCTGTACTACAAGGAATGGAAGCAGCAGCAACAGAAGCTTCCATCTACACCGCTAATTGTGGAGGCAGATGAGTTGCAGCAGCCTTCAAGGCAGGTGGAGGTTGCAGTGTCTGAGGAGGAGATGTCTGGGGTGACTGAAGAAGGGGGAGCAGCTGAAGTGGAGCAGCAGCAGCAGCAGCAGCATGAGTCTCCACCTCGAGTTCCACACCCGCCTGAGCGACCTAGGAGGGATGTGCGCCCTCCTGTGAGGCTGACCTATGGGGGAAGAGGCAAGCCGAATGTGGTGCAGGCTGGGAGTGTGGTTGAGCAGATTAAGGAAGATGAGATCGCTCACTGCTACTGGGCACCAATCCCTGAGCCCAAGACTCGAGAGGAGGCCTTGAATGGACCAAATGGGGAGAAGTGGAAGGCGAGTGAGGATGAGGAGTTCGGGTCCCTGATTGAGAACGAGACATGGGACCTGTGTGACTTGCCTCCTGGGAAGAAGGCAATCACTTCCAAGATGATCTACAGGCACAAGTATGGACCTGAAGGGGAGCTGACCCGCTACAAGTCTAGGCTTGTGGCACGGGGGTTTCAGCAGACAAAGGGGAAGGACTATGATGAGGTGTTTGCTCCTGTGGGGAAAGGAACAACACTGAGGGTGCTGTTGGCGATAGCTGCACTCCTGGGATGGAAGATTCGGCAGATGGACATTGTGACAGCCTTTCTGAATGGGATCATTCTGGAGGAGGTGTACATGAAGCAGCCAGAGGGGCTGGATGATGGGAGCGGCAGGGTCTGCAGGCTAAAGAAGGCCATTTATGGCCTTAAGCAGGCGCCTCGTGCATGGTATCACAAGTTGGAGGAGGCGTTGTTGGCTGGGGGTTTCAAGAAGAGTGAGTGTGACCCCAGCCTGTTCCTGCTGCAGGAGAAGGATGAAATCCTCATGCTCTTGGTGTATGTGGATGATATCCTTCTCTTTTCTGCATCAACTGCTTTGCTGGACAGCGCAAAGCAGATGCTGGAGATGCAGTTCAAGTGTTCCAAGATGGGTGAGATGAAGTACTACCTGGGGATGCATGTGGAGAGAGATGTGGAAAAGGGTGTGCTGAGGTTGCACCAGAGGAAGTACTGTGAGGGGCTGGCTGAGAAGTATGGGCTGCAAGATGGGGGAAAGCCAGCAACACCACTACCTTCGGGGTTTACTGTGGAGCCATGTGCTGATGAGGAGGTAGTGGGTGAGAGTGACAGGAAGCTGTTTCATTTGATGGTTGGGTTGCTAAATTATGCTGCAAATCATACACGGCCTGACATTGCATTTGCTACATCACGGTTGGCTAGTGTGGTCTCACGCCCTAGTCATGAGCAGCTGGAAGCGGCCAAGAGGTTGGTCCGCTATGTGAGCGCTACTGCATCAGTGGGATTGGAGTACAGTGGAGTGAGGCAGCGGTTGCAGAGAGGTGCTGCAGATGTGAAGAGTGGAGAGATGCTCTTGAGTTGCTATACTGACGCTAGCTTCAACTCAGTGAAAGCGGATGGCACCAGCATTGGGGGTTATGTGTGCTTGCTGGGAGGTGGTGCTGTGAGCTGGCGCAGCAAGAAGCAGAATGAGGTGGGATTGTCCTCATGTGAGACTGAGTACATGGCCTTACACCATGGGGCCAAGGAAGTGGTGTGGCTGAGGCGCTTGTTGGAGGAGTTGGGAGTTGGTCAGGAGGAGCCGACAGTTGTGTTCTGTGACAATGAGTCTGCAGTGAAGCTGGCCAAGAATGCTTGTCTGCATGGGCTGACAAAACACATAAGGCCTAAGTGGCATTGGGTGAGAAGACTCCTTGATAAGGAGGTGTGGCTGGAGATAGTGAAGACCCATCAGCAAGCAGCAGATATTTTCACTAAGCATCTGGCAGAGGCGGATCATTGGAAGGGCATGAAGCTTGCTGGGATGAGTGTGCATTGAGTATGCATGCTTGAGATGTTGGTATGGTGGATGATGGTTGGCAGCCAGAGGGGGAGATTGTTGTGTGATGTCATCACATGCTATCACATTCTGTCTGCCTCCCATCCCATATTTTCAACTTGCATGTGTGATTTGAACGTGTGCAATAATTTGTGTGTGGTGTGTTCTGGAGTTTGGGAATGTGTTTTGTGTTATTTTGTTTGAGCAGGTATTTTGTGATGATAGATCTTGAGAAGATCTTTCCGACGCAACGAGAATCGCTTCAATCGGAGCAAGAACGCGAAAGCTATGAAGTTTCAAAGTTCATGAGCTTGCGTTACAATTGCGGCGGTTACAAAGTGAAGTTGTGGGGTGACTTTATATGGAGTTGGGACCTTTGGGGTTGGAGAAATTCGTCACTCTACTGTAACAGCTGCAAATTGGTTGGGAACAACCAAGCTAGGTTGGCAAGGGTGGCCAACTTGGATGGATTGGTTGGGAAGGGACAAATGTCAAAGTTGGGGTTCTATAGGGAGGGAATCTTTGTGCTTATGGGGTTTCCTTGGTTGGGGACTCTCTTGGGACCTTCCCTCTCATCCCTCTCTTCTATCCCAACCTTTCTCTTGCTCCTCCAATTCCTTGTGAGATTCTTGAACTTTGATAGAACTTTTGAGATTGAGTTAAGTTCTCCTCCTACAGCTTACCCCCTAGTGCGTCGAAAGCCATAGTGTCGCGAATACTTCATCAATCCCCGTGATTCAAATTGAGAATGGTAGCTAACATTATCAGCTACAACATATCCGAGTTTCGTGACATTCCAACGGCTTGTTTTTTGTCGACGTCGTTTCTTGTGAAGACGACTTTTCTGTCCAGAATTTCGGATTTATATTTTGAGTAATTCTAGCTCCTAAGTTCACCTAGACTCCGTCCTTAATCCTAACAGTCCTGTACGCTGACAACAAGGCAATGATACTCCTGTGTCAGAAGCCTCGGCTTGAGGGCAGAGCAAAGCATATCCAGCTGCGGTACTTCCTCCTGCGCGAGTTACAGCAGCGCCGCCAGGCCCGCGTAGTTCACTTGGCCTCAGGTGCCAACAAAGCTGATATCTTTACTAAGGCGCTTGCGCCTAAAGATCATCAGCGGCACTGTGTACAGCTTGGTCTTGTTCCTGTAGCTACTCAGCTGTTAGGATCCTGATTGTGTACTCTCTATTATATATACCTGTCAGACTGGCCTTGTGGCCTTACCTCCAGTGGCTGGACTAGTAGTGCCGCCCTGGCTTGCTTTAGTCTTGTTTGTACTCTTGCTGACTGGTCTCCAGACCCCTGCCTCAGTGGTTGAACTAGTAGTGCCACCCTGAGCTGTTTGCTTCTTGCTTAGCCTCACCCCTTGTCTAGCCTAGGGGGTGTGTCAACTTATACATATTAGCTATGTAGAAGTTATAGGCTAGACTGAGGTATGCTCCTAGTGAGTACAACCAACTAGTATTTGTTCTAGGTTTCTCCTTCTAGTTCATTATTCAGTTCTTACTTTAACAGTAGGTACTCTCTTAGAGCACGAACCTGTCTAGCCTGCTACATATTGCACATTTGATACACCCCCTAGGCTAGATAAGGGGCAGTGCCTAGCAAGAGACACGCAGCTCAGGGCGGCACAACTTGTCCAACCTCTGAGACAGGGATCCAAAGACCAGCCAGCAAGAGTACGAACTCAACCAGAGTAACTCAAGGCGGCACTAGTAGTCCAGCCTCTAAGACAAGAGCCACAAGGCTAGTCAGCAAGTACCGTAATCCCCCGAAAAAAACACCCGCCGGAATTAAGCTCCCCCGGGTAGCTTGAGCGGGTATGGGTGTTTAATTTTTCTGGATGTACACAACACCCTACAATGGGATGTGAAAACATTTGAACACCCCCCTGCCGCCTAGAATGCTTTTTTTTTTCAAGAAACACAAGAATTTGCGATGTGAAGATGTGTACTGCCGTTATTTTTCCCTCTCCTGCTGTGCCAACGGTATCAACATTTGCGGGAGTGGGGAAAATGAGCTACTGCTACTGTGCTGCGGGTATTCAGGTAGAAGATCCGAAATCTGCCCTATTTAAAATCCAAAAAAAAAAAAAAAAAAAAAAAAAAAACGCGAACGATTTTCCGGGTTCCTCCTACTGGTCGGGAAATCGGCCGGCACTCATCAGGACACAGGTCACGCCTGCTGCACTCGCTGTCTCCTTGACTCTGCACGTTCACTGCCGATTGTGGCATGCAACTGGGCCACACCGTCAGATACGCGATGTGGTGAACAAAAGTCGTCGTTTGACTCAAATGAAGGTGGTGAAACATGCACATTTGAATTCCAATTGGGAATGCCATATGCATGTTCCACAGCTCCTGGGTGTTATATTTTTTTTGCCTTAAATTACATCCATCCCAAAATTTTCATGCACTTTTATTAACACCATAGGGTGCTTTATACGGGGGATTACGGTATAGACAGGCAAGAAAATATAATAAGGAGTACACAAGTCAGGATCCTAGCAAGTGAGAAGCTACAGGTACTAGACCAAGCTGTAAACAGTGCCGCTAATGATATTTAGGCGTTAGTGCCTTAGAAAAGATATCAACTGTGTTGGCACCGGAGGCCAAGTGTACTACGCATGCCTGGCCGCGCTGCTGTAGCTCGCGCTAGAGGAAGTACCGCAGCTAGATGTGCTTCGCCTTGCCCTCTAGTCGAGGCTCCTGACACAGGGGGATCATCGTCCTGTTGTCAGCGTACAGGACCGGGGCAGAGCTAGGCCGCTCACCTAAGTCAGTGAACAAGAACGCCATCCAACGGAGCTCCTATGCCGCTATGGCACCAGTGTAGAACTCAGCCTCACAGCTAGACTGTGCGAGAGACGACGAGGGGGTGGACTTCCACAAGATGGCGCATGCACCAAGGCAAAAGCAGTAGCCCTGAGAGGACTTGAGCATCTCAGCGTCGTCCGCCCACGAAGCGTCTATGTATCATGTGAGAACCACTGGCCTGCGCCCTCCCAGCACTAGCCCCAAGCCTGATGTACTCACCTGATATCGCAACACGCTCTTGGCAGTCAATTAGTGCTGAGGCCGGTGTCTTCCAGTCGCAACAAATCGTGCGATGATACTAGGAGAGAATGCGATGCCTGGGCTAGTGCAGGTCATCAGGTACATGATGCAGCCCACGAGCTCTGTGTAGTGATCACTGGGCTCGACCGGCTCGTCAAGGACTGAAGCTGAGAGCCTGTGATCCACTGGCAGAGGGATGGGCTGTGCAGAGGAGAACTGAAGGCCGAAACTCTGAAGGATGTGGCACACCAAGTATGATTGTGAGAGAGTAATGGTGCGCGCTACTGTCCTTGGAGATCTGCAGCCCAGGGTAGCAGTGCAGCTCTCCTAGGTCAATGCATGTGTGCCTCCTCAGCAACTCGGTCTTCACCAAGGTTAGTGCGTCTCTGTCTGTAGTAGCAAAGACCATGTCGTCTACGTGGACTAGGATGTAGAACGGAGTATGGCCAGAGCGAACGAAGAGAAACGGGCAGCAGAAGGCGGAAAGAACTAGAGGTCCACTAGTATAGCTCGCAGCATGGCGTGCCACTCCAATGCGCCTGCCGGAGATCGTAGACGGGGAGCCGGAGGAACCACTGGGTCCCAGGAGGGAAAGAGTCAGTGAACTCTGGCGGACGGCGCAGGTAGATCTGCTCGTGCAGTCGGTGTGGAGGAACGCAGTAGATAAGTTAAGAGATTGGAGCTCCTAGTCGAGTTGTGTTGCTACGTGAAGCAGTGCCTGAAGAGTGGTCATCTTCGGGGTGGGGGCGAAGGTCTGGAAGAAGTCCACCCCCTTGCGCTGACTGAAGCCTCTAACAACGTAGCATGCCTTGAACACCAGCGGCTCTCCAGGCAGGCGCTTCACCTTGAAGAGCCACCGGCCATCGACTACGTTCGCCCCAGGTGGGGGAACTGCGTCGACGTATGTGCCGGTGGATCTCCAAGACGCCATCTCTACATCCAAGGAAGTTATCGACTGAGAAGCCCAGGGTCCCGTAGTTGCCTCAGCGCAGATTGAAGGGGTCGGGATGTCAAGGGCATCTGGGTCACCCTCAGGGGCTAGCAGTATGGAGTAGAGATGAGGAGCGGCCTCCGTGAGGAAAGCTAGCTCATGCCTCAAGGCAAAGTCAGCGACGGCAGCGACAAGATCCGAGAGACTGGAGACTGGGTCGGTAACGAGAGAGGCTATGACACAAGGGACAAGAGGGCGAGTAGCACGGAGGAGGTCGGAGAGATGAGGAGAGGAGACAGCGAGGGATGACTGAGGAGGCGACGGGAGAACAAGAGCGGAAGGAGCACAAGATGCGTGAGAACGAAGAAACATAGGGTGGACACTCGGAGCGGGAGTTGCAGGGCGAGTAGGGGAGGGACGGTGAGACCAGAAATGGGAGGGAGACGTCGGGTTAGGAGACAAAGGAGGAGACAAAGGAGGAGAACGAGGGGGGAAATGGGCTGGAGACAAGTCTGGCGAAGGGAACACGGGACCATAGACAGGAGGAGGAGGCAGCGCTGGGGGAGCGCGGGCGGTCGGTCGGGGGACGCGAAGGGAAGACCAACAAGGCGAAGGGCAGACACCGGCTGTTCGTGCTGCTGCAGCTCCATGCACACACCAAGACCTCCAGCCCAATCGTGGCTACCACCGAGACTCGCCGAGACAGCATCTTCAGGACCAGCATTTCCAGGACTAGCACCCCCAAAATTAGCACTCCCCTCGGAACCAGCACCCCTAGTGCCAACACCCCCAAAGCCCACCGGCTCCTGCTGATGCGGCTGTGGCAACTACTGCTGCTGTTGCGGCTGCTGTTGCTGCTGTGGCAGTGGAGCCACCGGGGCCGGAGGCGCAGGCGCCGCAGAAACACACGGTGCAGCCGGAGCCCCAGGACCTCCGGAGTTAGCAGACTCCTCTGCCAGGCCAACTGAGGGATGGGGAGTGACGTGAGACACACCAGACGGGGCCAGACGTGGAGGGAGGGGAGCGGGAGCTACCGAGGGAGTGGCGACAAGGAACAAGGGTGGGGTAACATAGAGACCTCGGTGGGAGAATCGGGTCTAGAAGGAGACAGACTCGTCAAAGGTGACGTCACGTAAGTGGAGGAAACTATGAGACGACGGTTGGTAAAAGTGCAGTCAGAAGAGTCGAGGGGGAAACCAAGGAAGACACAAGGGACTTTGCGGGCAGTGAGCTTGTTCGCGCGAGAGTCACGGGCGTGGGCTAGGCAGCCTTAGATGTGAAACGCAGACGCGTCACCTGGGGACCTGATCCAATGGAGGGTCGGCGAAACCTGCGGGCGCGAAGCGCGGGGCCACAGGTTCAACTGGTGGGCATCGTAGCGGACTGCAAACGGCCACAGAAAATGGGGTGCACCGGCATCACCAAGCCGATGCATCGCTCAGCGATCCCATTCTGCTGTGGGGACTCCGGGAGTGTCTACGACTGGGTGATGCCCTCCGCACGACAGAAATGGCCAAGCCGACCAGAGGCAAACTCGCCTCCACGGTCGGAGTGTAGACGGAGCACAGGCTAGGCGTGGTGGAGTCGAGCAACTACAAGCCATGGGAAAAGAACGTTAGGCACGTTAGCCTTCTACTCCAAGGGAAAATTCGTGGTGTAGCGCGAGCAGTCATCCATGAGAACCAAGAATTAGCGCTCGCGGTGTAGCCCAGGGACTGGGGCTAGGCCCCAGACGTCCAGGGGCAGGGTCTGGAGTGGCGCAGTGGTGGGGGGAAATGAAGAGGAGTGAGGAGCAGCGCCCTGCCGCCCCTCGACGGAAGGCGTGCACGGAGGCGCGGGTGAGGGAGGGAGGGCAGGTAGTGACGCGGGGAGATTTAAGACAAGATCGTGTTGTGACATGTAACAGAGACATGGGAGAGCGGGGTGACCTAGACGGTGGTGCCACAGTAGCGACGGGTGGGTGCAAGCATCAATCCGGCCCTCCTGACTTGTGGAGCCTTGGTTCCACGCTTGCACCCGAGTCTTGTCGGCTCCACGCCGGCGGGGTCGCAAGCGTGGAACCAAGGCTCCACAAGTCAGGAGGGTCTGCACTAGGCAAGGAGGGAGAGCCTAGTCAGAAGCTCCTAGTCTAGGCACAGCAGAGTAATAGGGTCAAGTAACACTAGAGTCATTAGCATACATAGCATACATAGCAGATCCTATCTGATCCATATCCATCTCAAAGACTGGCACACGACGACGTATCAGGCTGGGCCAGTCCAGAGGTCCAGTGTGGGGCCGAAGCGGAGACGGAAGAGGTTGTCGAGACGGCGGTAGTAGCGGGTGGCGGTGTGACTGGTGTGGCCAAAGTCGGGCAAGCAGGGGAGCAGGGGCCGACGGGGCGAGCTGGGGACCGGAGCGGCGATCAGGGGAGCAGGGGAGCAGTGGCCGGCGCGGCGAGCAGGGGCCGGTGCGGTGAGCTAAGGCCGGCACGGCGAGCTGGGGCTAGTAGGCGAGCAGGGGCCGGCGCGGCGGGCTGGGGTCATCGCGGAGAACAGGGGCCAGCACCCCGAGCCGGGTCCAGCAGGCGAGCAGGGGCCGGCGTGGCAAGCTGGGTGTCACAGGATCGAATGACTCGAGGAAAGGTTGCATTGTCGATCAGTACAAGGCGCTTTTATACTTCCAAGGTACATCAGGTAACCAGATTTATCCTATCCTAAGGGAATAGACCCTTCTAGAAGATAGAATCACCCTGCGTATAGCCACGCGAGGCTATTGGCTTTAAGAGATTACGGCAGGATTACGCCAGATAGCGCACCAGTACATCCCAAGCCTGGTCGGTGATATAATTATAATAGCAGGATAAACCAAAGGTTAATGGAAAAGTGGAGAATAGGAAACCAAATGAGATGAGATAAAAAGAGAAATGAAAGAGAAAGGAAATAAGAAAAGGGACAAGTGGTGTAACGGGGTCGTACTCTCACACTTCCCCCCCTCAAAGCTGGGTGGTAGAAGTAACACCCTGCTTGACAAGGTAGTCATGCAGAGGACGACGGGCGTTACCCATGTCGGACTCAGGGACCCAGCTGTCCTCAGAAGGATCATAACCCTTCCAACGGATGAGAAGCTCCACGGTGCCATTCCGACGTCAACGGTGTGCAAGCACGGACTCGACCTCGTACTCAAGTTCATTCTGGACGAGGACGGGTGGCGGCGGCGGCGGTTGGCGTCCGACGAAGATCGTGTTCGGATCCCGATAGGGCTTCAGAAGTTGGACATGGAAGGCGTTGTGAATCTTCCAGGTGGCAGGCAGACGCAAGCGGAAGGTAACAGGAGTAACCTGTGCTTCGACGAGAAAAGGCCCGCAGAAGCGAGGTCGCAGTTTAGACGGGAGGTGGCTGATGTCCAGGTTGCGGGTGTCAAGAAGCACCTGGTCTCCCACCGTGATGGTGTGGTCGTTGCGATGGCGATCGGCCTGGCGCTTTTGTTGCTGCTGAAAGTCGAGGAGGCGCTTGTGGGTCCGATCCCAAAGCTGATGCATGGTTGTGATGAAATCATGTGCAAGTTGTACTGTAGCGGATGTGGGCGGTTTCTGTGGTGTGAGTGGGTGGCGTCCATAGCAGAGGAAGAACGGCGTCCGTCCAGTAGCGGCATGTGTAGCGTTGTTGTAAGCAAACTCCAGAACGGGCAGGTGCAGGTCCCATTTGGAAATCTCGTCCTTGCAGGCTGCTCGGAGGAGTTGTTCAACAATTTGGTTGAGGCGCTCGGTCTGTCCGTCTGTCTGCGGATGGTAAGCGGATGACATGGCGAGTTTGGTCCCGAGAAGAGACATAAGTTCCTTCCAGAACTTGCTGGTGAACTTGGGGTCTCGGTCGGAGATGAGTGTGGTTGGGATGCCATGCTGTGAGATGATGTGACGAACGAAGAGTTGTGCTGTCTCCTCGGTGCGTGCCGTCGTGTGTGTCGGGATGAAGTGTCCCATTTTGGAGAACTTGTCGATGACGACAAGGATTGCGTCATGACCACTGGTGGTAGGTGGTAACCCGGTGATGAAGTCCAGGCTAACCACTTGCCATGGTTGTTCTGGGACAGGAAGAGGATGTAGTAGTCCCACCTTTTTCTGCTTGCTGCTCTTCATCCGCTGACACGTATCACACGAGGTGACAAATTTCTGTATGTCATCTGCTATGTGGGGCCAGTAGTAGTGTTTGGCGATACAGGTGAGCGTCTTGTTGCTACCGAAGTGTCCCGCAGAGAGGACGTCGTGATATTCTTCGAGTAGTAACTGGCGCAAAGGAGGGTAATTGGGTACCCATATTTTCGTTGATCCCTTCCGGTACGCGATGTCACTGTCCCACTGTAGCAAATGTCGCTTTTCAGCCAAGGGGATTTCGGGGTCGATGGCGTACCCGTGTGTGAAGAGTCCCTTGAGTAGTGGATTCATCCCTTCAATCTGAATGGCGGCAACGTGCGCAGGCCGGCTAAGAGCGTCTGCTTTGTTTTTGTGGCCGGGCTTGTACACGATGTCGTAGTGGAAGTGTGTCTCGAGGAAGTCGATCCACCGGACCTGCCGCCTGGAAAGGTTGGGTTGTGTCTTCAAGTATTTCAGGCTGCAGTGGTCGGTGTAGACGGTTGTTCGTCGTCCTTCGAGATAACATCTCCACGCTTTGAAGGCGATGATGATGGCAAGGGCCTCTTTGTCGTGTACCGGGGTAGGCAATTGGTTGCAGTTTCGCATACTGCGAGTTTCGCATACGAACCTGTTGTAATAATTCGCGAAGCCTAGGAACTGCTGCAACTCCTTCACGTTCTCGGGTGTCTTCCACGTACGTACGGCTTCGATTTTCTTGGGGTCGACGTGAACTCCTTGAGCGCTCACCATGTGTCCTAGGAACTGGACCTTCTCAAGGGCGAATTCGCTCTTGGACAGTTTGACGTAGAACCGTTCTCGTCGAAGAATTTCGAAGACGCGTCGCAGGTGTTCGACGTGCTGCTTCATGTCGCGCGAGTTGATGTGGATGTTGTCCAGGTACACCACCACGCACTCGTCCAAAAGTGGTCGTAGAATGTGGTTTATTTCAGCTTGAAACGTTGCTGGTGCGTTGGTGAGTCCGAACAGCATTACCAAATACTCGTACGATTCGTACCGAGTTCGGAAAGCAGTTTTGTGGATAGAGTTGTCCGCCATCCGTATCAGCCAGTATCCAGTCCGCAGATCCAGTTTGGAAAATACCGTAGCTCCCCGAAGCTGGTCAAGCAGGTCATCGATTCGCGGTATCGGGTATTTATTCTTGATTGTCTGCTTGTTAAGAGCTCGGTAGTCGATGCACATGCGCAGGCTTCCGTCCGATTTCGGTGTGAAGAGTACTGGGGCACCGTATGGCGAAGTGGATGGCCGGATGAGTCCTTTGGCTAGGAGATACTCGATCTATTTTTTCATGTCGATCAGCTCCGTAGGGCTGAGCCGGTATGGTGCTCAGAAGGTCGTCTTCGAACCCGGTTCCTCCACGATCTCGTGTTGATGCGTTCGGTATGGCGGTAGCTCGTTCGGAAGATCGTCAAGAAGAATGTCTTGGAACTCCTTCAGTAAGTCCTTGATTTTTTCTGGAAGTTCCGAGGCTTTCTCTCCGTCATTCTCCACCTCTGTTGCTATCGCCAGGAACCTGGTATCGGTTCGCTTCACGTCCTTCTCGAATCTGGCGAGTGTCTCCACTGGGATATCTCCTGTATCGTCCCAGTTGGGTAGCTGTACTCTCCGTCCATTGTTGTAGATGCTTGCGGTGTGGTTCACCCAGTTGATCTCGGGATTGAATCTTTTCAGGACGTCCCGCCCGAAGATCAAGTAATGCCCTTTGATGTTGGTGATGGGGAATGCAGGTCTCCAACGCAGTGGCCCGATTTGTAGGTGTAGCACTGCTTCGCCGTACACTGGTAACTTGCTGCCGTCCACCATCGTTGCAGAGAATCCTGAAGGTTTGTACTCTCCCCGTAGTCGGTCGATTACTGCCTTCTTGCAGACGGTGTGTGATGCTCCGCTGTCCACGAATGCTTGGAGGCGTCGTCCTTTGCAGATGACCTCGAGCACGAGGGGCAGGCGTTGCTCGGAGTACCCAAAGATGGTTTCATTGATTGGGTCATAGGGTACATCCCAATATTCCGTACACACCTTTGTGTTGCTATCTACTCCTAAGCTGGCAGCTGGCCAAGGCTGCTTGGAGAACGGCTCTTCTCCAAGGCCCGGAGTTTCTTTGACGACTGTGCGCGTCATTGATGCCGAAGAACTGGATGCATCCATAGGAGGAGTTCGGGGTTTGTGCAGCTTCTTGTAGACCCCCAGCTTCCTGTCTCAGCAGAGTCTTTTTTCGCGGAGTCGTATTTTTCCTCGGCAATTTTCCCTGGCGAAGACTGGTCGTGGGGTGGAGATTTTCCCCCATCATTTCCTCCTTCTCGCGTCGAATCGGCTTCGTCGAAGTTGATTTTCCCGGAATCCCGCGGCCGCTTCCGGATCTTTTCTTTTTCGCCAGCTAGATCCGCAATCACTGGCGAGTCCCGTTTTTTTGCTTTTGATTGGCCGAAGGATTTCCGCCACTGTTGCGTGCCTGATACTCTGCGCGTGCGGTTTTCATTTTGTTGTAGTCAAAGATTCGATGACCTGGCACCCCGCAGAAATCACACGTGTAGTTGGTGTTTTTCGGACGTGGACGCCCTTCGAATCTGTCGACTTCCATCGGGTCGGCGAACGTGGGGTGAGCCGAGCGGTCGCCCTGTCGCGTACTGCCAACGTGCGTCCGTCTTATCCCGGCGTTGACCATGTCGAAGCGCTCCGCGGCCGATACGACGTCACTGTAGCTCGCGTAGTTTGACGCTGCCATTTGTCGATTGACTTCGGTCTTCAGCCCGGCGAGGTACGACTGTACTTTTTCCCCTTCGATCAGGTCGGGAATGCGGTTATAAAATTCCTCCATCTGCTGCGTGTACTGTGCTACACTCCCGAACTGTCGATGGCGATGATTTTTTTCGCGGGCAAGGAAACTCGAATTTATCGGCTCGAATCATTTCAGCAGGTCGGCGCGGAACTGCTGCCACGTGGCTTCACCGTGGATGAAGGTACTGTTGCCGCCAATCCACTCGAGTGCCGGCCCTCGCATCAGTGTCGCCGCGAGTCGTACGCGTTGACCGTCCCAGCCTGGCGAGCTCCATCCGACGGCTGCGAAGTAGATCTCCATGCCGGCGATCCATCTGCGGACGTCGGAGTTTCGATCGCTCGGATCGAACGGCTCAGGTGGGCGCGGTTTTGGAGCCTCGAGAAACTGCTGCGACTACTGCGTCGTCGCCGTTGTCGAGTCGTGCTGCGCTCTGGCGAGTCGAGTTACTCGCTCGAACTCGTTTCGCCACGCTTCGCGGTCCGCTCGCATCTCCTCCTGAAGGGCTGCGATGCGCGCGAAGAGCTGCTGGGTAACCTCGGCGTTGTCGAGGTTCACCAACCTGTTCAAAAACACGCGCGGAGGGGGTAATTCGAAAAAACGCGGAGCTGGTGCTTACCAGAATCGGCGTCGAATTGGTCGCCCCCGGCGGTTTTTCGAGGCAGGATCCCCGCTGCTGCTTAGATGAGCGCGGCCGAGTGAGAAAAGCTCTGATTACCAAGTGTCACACGATCGAATGACTCGAGGAAAGGTTGCACTATCGATCAGTACAAGGCGCTTTTATACTTCCAAGGTACATCAGGTAACCAGGTTTATCCTATCCTAAGGGAATAGACCCTTCTAGAAGATAGAATCACCCTGCGTATAGCCACGCGAGGCTATTGGCTTTAAGGGATTACGGCACGATTGCGCGATATAGTGCACCAGTACATCCTAAGCCTGGTCGGTGATATAATTATACTAGCAGGATAAACCAAAGGTTAATGAAAAAATGGAGAATAGGAAACCAAATGAGATGAGATAAAAAGAGAAATGAAAGAGAAAGGAAATAAGAAAAGGGACAAGTGGTGTAACGGGGTCGTACTCTCACACTGGGGCCGACGCGGCGAGCAGGGGCCGGCACGGCTAGCAAGGACCGGCGAGGCGAGCAGGGGCCGACGTATCTAGCAAGGGTGACGAGCTAGGCTAGGGCGGAAGCGTGGGCGGGTGGGACCTACCTACCGTGATACCATGTCAGAATAGCAAAATAAACTCAAGCATGGGGTACGGAGGAGATATAAGGTTTCGTGTTGTACTCTCTGAGAGCACATACCCGTCTAGCCTATAACTGCTACATATTGCACATATGTATAAGTTGGCACGCACTGCCTAGCCTAGCAGCAGTGGAAGGAAACACATCTGTCGAGTGCTGGCCCTAGTGCCAGCTGCCCTGGGGCAATTAGGAGAGTAAGAGAGACGTTTTTTGCCCCACAAGGGATGCGAGTCTCTTCTGGGCACACAACCCCACCATCATGTGATGCTGGGCTTGTGCTATTGCTCTGGATGGTCCGCTCTGCTAGCAAAGAAATGCATCTACACTATGCTCCCAAAACATTATAATATTTAAATACACGCAATGCTTTTTTTTTTAATTATGTATTGTGAAAGCGAAATTGGTTGTACTGAAGCTTTTGGGCATCGTCGAAGCGCGCTACTCGCCCTTCTCCAACTACGAATACGTGGGTTGGAGCTCATTTTCCTCCACCCACGTCTCTCATTTTTCAACGGCTCATTCAACTTTTCCCGCTCTACCGTAAAACCCGGATAGTAGACCCACTAGTAATAGAAAGCCCTGGGTCTTCTATTAGGCGTCCATCTTGTATTCGGAATTCCTGTACATAAGACACCCTCAAGGCGGTATGAGATAAGAACCCGCCCACCTCTTTGGTGTTTTTTATTCCCCCGGAGCAAGAAACGAGTTTTGCATAAATGAGTTTCATTGGCTGATGCGATCGGTTGGGATGAAGCCAAAGCGGGCTGCTGTAGCAGGCATTCGCATCTGCATCACACGTGTTTTACCGTCACAATTGACTTCCGTAAAACTTCCCCCTTCCGCTGAATCCACATTATCAGATTACTCGATATGTCAGAGTTAATCTTTTGGGGATTTTTCAATTCCCATGGATCACCTCCCACCCCTCCCGTCCACTAACCCCACCATCTCGGCGGCGTCCTTCCTCAACGCGGCTGTGCACGAGCAAGCGGAGGTCCTGGAGGACCTTCGAGCGTACTTGAAGCATGCGGAGTACAAGGTGCAGCACGGTGATGCATCGGGCGGCCTCGAATTCCTCGCCGACGCTCTCGCCCTTATATCACGACGCTTCGAGGTCCTCCAAAGTCGAAGACGCCTCCGACTTCCGCACAGCCAAGCGTTTCAAGCTGTACCAGCAGAAGATCCTGCTTACCTCCAGGCCCTTCGAACAGGTCGCACTGACGTGGCTGCGCCGGATCGCGCCGAGGGCACTTTCGCTCGTGGCAATTGCGAGAGTAGTGGCCACATGCCCGTGCTGTTCACGCCAAAGAGTGGCCCGCCGCCTACAGGAGAATTCCGTGGCTTCCGATGCACTTGCTTCTGCTGTGGCCAGCGGCTGCTCGGTGAATGGGCATGGTAGCCAAGGACCCCCACCCATGGTGTAGGGGTTGGGCCATGGGCGCTTGTGCAAGTGGCACAAGGCGCAGTGCACCCTGTGTGTGCGTAGGCCATTGGGCCCGCCCCATGGGGACATGGGTGGCGGAGGGCCAGCCCTAGTGTAGGCCATTGGAGGGCCATAGGCAGATCAAGGGCAGGGGAATAGAACCCCTCGGTTCCAAGTGATAGCCCGACCTTGCGGGGCAGATTTTGCATGCCTAGGAGCATGGTTGAGAAGCGATGTAATTTGGTATGAAATGAGGAGCAGTGGCCCCCTATTTTTGGATTTTCTTGGTCCTAAAACATAACCAGAGAAATGGGAAAGCAGCACCAAAAGAGGTGCAGCAATTAAAAAGAAGGGGGGGGGGGGGGGGGAAGAAGGGGGGATCAAAGAGGTGAGAAATGGGGGAAGCACGTAAGCATAATGGTTGGCTCAACCCTTGCAACATGTCATGCAGCACCCCTGGCCAGAGAAGGGGGACCATCGTGAGCACAAATGGGCCGCCAAATCACCCACATATAGCAGCTCATGGATCGAACATTCGAGGAAAAAAAGCCAAAAAAAAAAAACAAAAAAAAAAAACAAAAACAAACAAAAAACAACAACAACAAACAACAACAACAACAACAACAACAACAACAACAACAACAACAACAACAGAATTCGAACATCATGCGAGCTTCATGAGAGGCCTACTCCCCAACCCGGTTGTGCAGAATGACCCTTGACCCTAAAAATGACCCATCTGCAGGCACACAAGAGCAGCCACACCAGCCTCACACAGGGGCTGCATAGTTTGGCATATTCTTAAAAAAACAAAAACAAGAAAGAAATTAGCGACGGAAGAATGCGTGCATGCACGCGGTATGGCCCACGAATGTGGGAAAGCAATAAAAACACTCGCAAGCATGACATACGAGCACAGGAGCAAGTGGTGGCCAGAGGAAAGAAAGGAGAGAGCACATGTGTTGTGGCTTGAAATCCAAGAAATGAAAATGCAAACGAAAGAGGCAAGAGAGGGGAACATGTGCACGGGAGTAGGAGCGAGAGTGAAGGCACAATTTGTGGGAATACGAGGGCAAAAAGGAAAGGACAATAAGGAAAAATTTATGCACAAACATTGGGCGCTGCCTCGAACGCAAGTTCGACACGCGCGGATGACACTTGGCAAACACGCAGAACACGGCCGATCAGACTCGCTCAAGTGCAGGCGACCACCAACCCAAGCATCTTTGCTTGCATTTTGCAAGTCAGATTGGCATGCCCTTCCTAGTCACTAGGCTTTCACACTCCCCCTCCCCACTCTAGGGTTCCAGCAGGCCTTAACCTTGCATATCAACTTTAGCATTTGCCCCTTGCTGGGCCATGCATGATGTCACCCCCATAGGCACCCGACCTCATGAACACGAACACATTGGTGATCACTACAAAAACGTGGTTATTTACAAGATGGTCACCCAGATGCATGGCCGCCTACGTACCACGTTCGCTTGGTGGAGCTCGTGCTGCACTAGCTGTTTCATCCTTTTCGTCATTGCCAAAGGATATTGGTTGCCATGGACACTCGGGCCGCCACCAGCTTTTCAAGATTGCAACCACGCCGGTGCACGCATACACAAAACATTCACGTGCACGGCCATCCTCGAACTCACCGAGACTGGCGTGGCTGTACAAATATCAGCGGCAAAACTGAAATGCATAAGCCCACAGCATCATTCATCTTCACGCAACTCATCAACGAAAGGTGAACGATGCACTAATCGTCCCTAAGTTTTAATATGAGGGACTCAACCGTGTGGCGGACCTTGCTCGTCAAGGAGAATGGATGTTCTCCATTGATTTGAAACTCGGCTATCAATATGCCGACATCTACCCTTCGTGCTGGACGTTCTTCGGCTCTGAATTCGACGGGTGCACATATGCCTTCCGATCCTTGCCATTCGGCCTCGCCACAGCATCATTCATCTTCACGCAACTCATCAAGCAATTAGCTAGGTGATGGCGGGAGAAGGGGGTCCGCGTCATACTCTATGTAGACGATATTCTCTTCCTGTGCCCGACCCAGGCACACGCTCAAGCTACGTGCCAGCCGGCCATTCTCGATCTGGTGCAGGGCTCGTACTCAACTCAAAGAAGTCCAAGCTGATACCAATACAGCACCTTCAGTTCCTTGGCATAGAACTCGACACACAGGCTGGCCGGTTTTCCATCGGCGACGAGCGGCAAGCCACACTCAACGATACCCTTCAGGCCCCACTGATCGCAAGCGAAGCCCGACAGAAAGTCCCAATCCGACAGCTGGCCCGAATTATAGGCATGCTTGCATCGATGGCCATCGCACTAGGCACCACTATCCGAGCGTTCAGCCACGCCATGTTACAAACAATCAACGATGCTCTGACGTGGATCAGCATGCTCCTCCTCTCCCCACCCGCCATCGAAGAGCTGAGATTCCGGATTCAAGAATTTGACCGTTTCAACGGTGCCTCGTTCGACGTGCGACACAGCTAAAATGCAGTCACCAACAGCTGGGGTGCCACGCTGAACACATTCCTTGGAGCCGCGACGGAGGCCAATGCCACATTTCCTGAAGCCCTTCACCCAAACTCTGGCACATGAAGAGAAATCGTCGGCGTGCTTTGGGCACCATGAACATATGCGCCCAGGATCCAGAACAAACATGTGCTAGTGCGGGTGGACAACCAGGGCATGTTCCGCAAAGGAGGCTCTCGAAGTCCCGACCTCACGACCACATGCAAGGGCATCATCCAAACAGGCATGGAGTTCGGGATTCGTCTAGTCATAGAATGGATCCCTCACGAATCGAAAAGTCACGCAGACGAGCTCTCCAACCTATTCGACTATGATGACTACTCATTCAAGCTCCCATGGTTCCGCCTCCTTCAGCGTCGATGGGGGCTCCACTCCATCGACCTATACGCCAAGCTGGCCAAGGCACATGGATTCCTATCGCGGCAGGCCCTGGACCCTTTTGTCATATCCAGGGCACCCAGAGGCGCATCCAACCTGCACGATACAGCCCCCATTCCCCAAGACAGTTCATCCAGGTCTTTGGACCTCACCTCCCGAGCCACAACATAGCCAGACCACCCTCATACACCACAATCCGCATGTCACAGGATCGTTTGATAAAGTTGCACTATCGATTGATACAAGGCGCTGTTATACTTCCAAAGTATATCAGGTAACCAGGTTTATCCAATCCAAATGGAATAGACCCTTCTAGAAATAGACTCACCATGCGTATATCCACGTGCGACTATTGACTTTACGGGATTATGGTAGGTTTACGCTAGATATTGCGCGCCAGTATATCCCAGGTTTGGTCGGTGATGTAATCATAATAATAGGATAAACCAAAGGATGATGGAAAATGATGAAAAGGAAACCAAATGAGATGAGATTAAGAGCAAATGAATCAGGTTAAAAAGGACAATGTGATAGAGAAAACGTATAAAAATGACAAAGAATTGTAACGGGTTCGTTCTTTAACACTTCCCCCCCTCAAAGCTGGGTGGTAGAAGTAACACCCTGCTTGGCAAGGTAGTCGCAAAGAGGGCGGCATGCGTTACCCATGTCGGATTCAGAGACTCAGCTATGCTTAGAAGGGTCATAACCCCTCCAATGGATGAGAAGCTTCAGGATGCCATGCCGACGACGGCGGTGTGCAATCACGGGCTCGACCTCGTAATCAGGTTCATCATGGACGAGGACGGGCGATGGCGGTTGCAGTTGGCATCCAGTGAAGATCGTGTTGGGATCTCTGTAGGGCTTCATAAGTTGGAGATGTAAGACATTTTGAACCTTCTAGGTAGCCCGGTAGGAGTAAGCGGAAGGTTACGGGGGTGACCTGTGCTTCAACGAGGAAAGGACCCAAGAAGCGAGGTCCAAGTTTAGATGGGAGATGGTTGATGTCGAAATTGCGGACGTCGAGTAGAACACGGTCTCCCACGGTGATGGTGTGGTCATTGCGGTGGCGATCGGCCTGGCGCTATTGTTGCTGTTGAATATCGATGAGGCGCTTATGAGTCCGATCCCAAAGCTGATGCATAGTGGTGATGAAATCACGTACAGGTCGGACTGTGGTTGGTGTTGATGGTTTCTGTCGGTCATGTGCGTCTGTAACAGAGGAAGAATGGTGTCTGTCGGTAACGACGTGAGTGGTGTTGTTGTAGGCAAAATCTAGGATGGGTAAATGCAAGTCCCACTTGGAGATGGCGTCCTTGCATGCTGGGTGGAGGAGTTGCTCTACAATTTGGTTGAGGTGTTCGGTTTGTCAATCTGTCTGTGGATGGTACGCGGATGACATGGCGAGTCTGGTGCCGAGTAGAGACATAAGTTCATTCCTGAACTTGCTGGTGAACTTAGGATCTTGGTCGGAGATGAGTGTGGTTGGAATGCCATACTGGGAGATGCTGTAACGAATGAACGGTTCGGCTTTCACTTTGTTGCAGTCGAAGATTCGATGGCCCTGCACCCCGCAAAAATCGCACGCAAAATTGGCATTCTCGGACATGACTGCCAGTCGAACCTTACAATTTCCATCGGGTCGGTGAACGTAGGGTGTGCCAAGCGGTCGCATTGTCGCGTACTGCCGATGTGCACCATGTCAAACACCCGTTGTGTTTCGACGTTGACCATGTCAAACCACTCTGTAGCTCGAGTCATTCGTTATTGCTATATGTCGTTTGACTTCGGTCTTCAGCCCAGCGAGGTAAGATTGCACTTTTTCCCCTTCGATTAGTTCAGGAATCCAGTTATAAAATTCATCCATCTACTGCGTGTACTGTGCTACACTCCCGAACTATCGGTGCGGAACTGCTGCCACGTAGCTTCGCCGTGGATCAATGCACTGTTGCCGCCGAAACACTCGAGTGCCAGCCCTCGCATCAGTGTCAACACGAGTCGCACGCGCTAACTTTCCCAACCCGGCGAGCTCTATCCGATGGCTGGGACATAAATCTCCATGCTGGCGATCCATCTGTGGACGTCGAAGTTTCGATCGTTTGGATCAAATGGCTCGGGTGGGCGCGACTTCGGAGCCTCGAGAAACTGTGACGGCTGATGCGTCATCGCTATTGCTGTTTCGTGTTGCGCGCCGGCGAGTCGAGTTACTCGCTCGAACTCGTTCCGCCAAGCTTCGTGGCAGCTCGCATCTCCTCCTGTAGGGCGGCGATGCGGGCGAAGAGCTACTGGTATCCTCGGCGATTTTGAAGTTCGCCATCCTGTTCAAAACACGCGCGGAAGGGGTTATTAAAAAGGTGCGGAACTGGTGATTACTAGAATCGGCGCCGAATTAGTCGCCCCTGGCGGTTATTCGAGGCAGTTGCTGCTGCTTAGCTGAGCGCGACCGAGTGCGAAAAGCTCTTATTACCAAATGTTACTGGATCGAAATGGAGGAGGGAAAGCTGCACTATCGATTGATACAAGGCGCTTTTATACTTCCAAGTACAGTATATCAGGTAACCAGGTTTATCCTATCTAAGGAGAATAGACCCTTCTATAAGTAGAATCACCCTATGTATAATCATGCGAGTCTATTGGCTTTAAGGGTTTACAACATGATTATACTAGATATAGCGTGCCAGTACATTTCGAGCCTGGTCGGTAATATAATAATAATAATATGGTAAACCAAAGGATGATGGAAAATGAGGAATGAGATAAAGAGAAAATCATGATAAAAAGATAATATGATAGAGAATCAATCCATAAATGCGAAAGAAGTGTAACAGGGCCATTTTCTCACACCGCAACTGGTGCAAACAAGCCTTCACGAAGATCGGTTTGGGAGAACAACACCTAAGCACCCACTTCTTTCAGAAAGGTGACGCCACGGTTGCTGCCAACTCTGGGGTACCTAATAGGATCATCAAACACCTCGGCCGCGGGCACAGCGAAATTGCAAAAGATATGTATGTCACGCCCACGACTGATCATCTGGTTGGCGCATCTCGCCCCCTGCAAGACCCGGCGGCGGCACCCTCCTCTGCACAACACGTTGAAGCCATTCTCCACCACCGCAAGCCCCCACAGCACATGTCTCAATAGCCCCACTTGAAATGAGAACAATGCCTATTGGAAAGGACAAGAAAGCAAGCCTTTTCAATATTTATAATTTTTTAACACACGCAGTGTTTTTCAAAATTGTGTATTGTGAAAGCGAAGCTGATTGTAGTAAAGCTTTTGGGCATCGTCGAAACGCGCTACTCACCCTTCTCCTACTACAAATACATGGGCTGGAGCTCATTTCCCTCCACTCACGTCTCTCATTTTTCACCGGCTCAGTCAAATTTCCCACCCATGCCACTCTCGACAACGGTGCATCTTCATTTGCCAGCCGGTCACTTGAATGGGAGCGCACAACTCGTATCATGATGTACGTTTAGTTTCTTATAAGCTAAGAGTTTTGTTGTACCTAGGCCAAAATGGGAACGATCCCTATTGCAAATGACAAGATAGCAAGCTTTCTCAATATAGGGATCAAGCCCCCAAATTGGTTTTGGAGAAGGCTGATCCATCAGTCTCCCCTGCCATTTCTTGGGGTGGTCGTCAACGTCATGCCCCAAAAAAAGGCTGAAAAATCATCGTAAACTACAAAATGTCGCTGACCAATCGGCGTAACATTTAAATTTAGGCAGATTTTGTGTTTCCATTAGATATTGAAAGGAAACGTTAGTACGATTTTCAGAGGGAAAGTATACCGGCGCTCAGTATTAGTGGCCTCGATAACATATACGGTCAGTGACACGATATAAACAATCAGAATTAGCGAGTTCCACGAATGGTTAGTAGAAGTAACCCCTGGTCGTCGAGGAACGTTTTCCCGTTCGCGCCAGCCCAATTTTGTCATCATTGCGGCTGGCGCGATATTTTTCCCAAGCTCCAGGCGCAGTTCGAGCGAACTACGTAAAGTATTCCCAAATAAAAAATCGTTAGACTTCGCACACACAAAATTCCAAAATTGAGACCTTGATCATTTATATTATATAAGCAAATTGGGCCACAGTGGGCCGCACATCGGGTGCGACATTTTTGAAACATTAACAAACGCAAAAAAAAAAAAAAAAAAAAAAAAAAAAAAAACATGTGATACGAAAGTGGAAATCAATCCGAGATCGGTGCTAAGCCAATGGGGCTTGAATATTAAACAGTATTGCGCGTGCGCTAATTTGTTTGGAGCATGACAAGTCTTGTAGAGTCGTGATTCGGCGGAATTTTTTTCCAGTAAATACATTTGTTGGAAAAATCAAAAGACAACCGCCAGACTTCTAATAGATTTGTTGTATTGAAATTAATACAAAATCAAATGCGGTTCTGAGAGTACCTTGACGCGCTTTTAAACATTTTCATCTCGCAAAAATAAACCTCCGTAGCTATCTATATATGTTATTGTTTTCGGGCGACTCGGGAATGACAAGAAGTTTATGGCTTGACTTTTATTTGGGGCTGTAAATGTGGTAGAGACAAAGCCATCATTTTTAATCATCGCGGGATGCGCTACCCTCTGTAACGAAAGTATGTGCTTCGAAACAAAATCATTTTTTTTTTTTTCCGTGTTTCTCGACTGACAAATTTCAAATGAATTTTAATTTGGGCATTTTGCATTTTTTTCGCTTGAATTGCGCCTGGAGCTCGGGAAAAATATCGCGCCAGCTGCAATGATAACAAAATTGGGCTGGCGCGAGCGGGAAACGTTCCTCGACGGCCGGGGGTTACTTCTACTGACCATTCGTGGAACTGTTTTCCTGCAGTTTCTGACTAACGATGGAACTCGACTGATTAAACATGTTACAAACTCTCTAATTTTGATTGTTTATATCGTGTGACTGACCGTACATGTTATCGAGGCCCCTAATACTGAGCGCCGGTATACTTTCCCATTTTCAGACGACAATGAAGGCCTTGTTCGAAATTCAAACGGGAAATAAAATCGAGTGGCCCAATGAAAGCAAACACCGTGGCCTTGTTAGCCGTTAGATCGTTGTCCAACTGATCTGGCGGCCCATTTCAAAGTAGATAGTGAGGTAGTGAATAGGAGCTGTTTGATCAAATCGGAGGGATTTCGATCCGACGTTTACCTAGGCAGCAATAGATCGATGGCCAAGAACTGTGAAACTCAAGTGTTTCGAACTTGGGGCGTTCGATCGTCGTCGAACGCCAATCATAAACAGAACCATGTGAAGTTTAATTGATTGGTTGGATTGTGTCAGGTTGTGGAGTGGGCAAAAGTTATGGGGAGGTTATGGGAGGAATGTCTATAGTCGAAAGGACTTAGCCTATAATCATGTGTTGCTGGGAGTGTTGGAGAAACGTCATCAGTGCGAAGGACTTAGACGAAATTCAAGTGTAGCAGGGATTGTCTCTTCTAGTGAGGAGTTAGCCGAAATTCTTGAATTGAGGGGTGAGTGAAAGGGTTGTCTCTATATATGAGGGACTTGCCAAAATCTATGAATCGCGGGGCGCCTGGAAGGGTTGTCTCGAGATAAGGGGGACTTGAGGCCAAATTTCATGGATTGCGGGTGAATTAGGGTACTGTATAGAGTACGGGCCCCCTATAACGCTGGGCCATCAATGTACACTTGTAAGAAAACAATGAAAAATCAGTGTAGGTTTACCAAACTTCGTTGAAAAATCAGCCTAATGGTAAAAAGAAAGGTTGAACAATCAGCGTCGGAAAAAACAAAAAACAAAAAACAAAAAAACAAAAAAAAACAAAAAAAAAAAAAAAAAAAAAAAAACCTGAAAGAAAGGCTGAATCCACATAAAAAGGATGCACTTTGGGGGCCTGATAGGGACCAAAGTCGGCCCAGTTTGGCTCGAAGCAGGGCCAACTATGCAACTACCTCAATTATAGTGCCCAATCTTTTTTATTTTCCCAATCCACCTACCCCCCGTTGACTCGAGTTGAGCAATCTAATATATAGGCTTTAACTTTGCCTGGATAGCAACCAGCCACCAGCCACCAGCAGCAGCACTATCTACTATGTCAGAGACGCACTGGCACTGCTCCTGTCACAAATAGACCCATATATGTCCCCTTGGGTTATCAAGTTGGGATCCCTTTTGATCAGGGCCCTCGTGTGTGGAGGTGTTGTATTTTTTATTCGCAGCTGGGCAGCAGCCCGCGAAGCTCAATACCCGCAACAAATACAGTTGAATTCGCCACGTTCGTAGGGTTGCGCAACATGAGCTACACGATGTGGCACGAGAGGTCTGCCACGTCATGTCCACCCCCACCTGATCATCAAGTGGGGCCCACTTCATTTTCGCCCAGGGGACCCACGAAAAACGGGAGAAGCAGAAGGGGGTCCCCCCTAGAACCCCCTTGCAGAATCACCGAGGCGCGTGTCGCGTGTGACCAAATGTTGCAGGGGCTATGAACGACGAGCCAGGCTGTCAAGAGCTTGCCGCGTTGAGCCCTTATAGGTTGCAACTTTCATGCAACCAATAGGGTTTGGGCAACGTTTCTTCCAGTTACGAAATTATTGGCACTCCACCGTGGCGTTTTTCTGCTAAGCTTCAGGACTTTGTTTGTTTCTGGAGGGGCATGGATCAAGAGGGGCCCCTGACAGGCCTATTTTGCTGCGCCACGGTGTGCCTGTTTTTGACTTAGATATGGATCATATCAGTTCTACCCTGCACTCTCTATATGCTGACGCTTCTAGTGTTTTCGGATCTTATTACCCTGTGCTCTCTAGCTTAGGCGTAGCACCTGTGTGTAGTACAGACTCCCCTGCTGCGTCAGGCGTAGGATCGTTTGCTTTGTCTAGTTTAGGCTCTACACTCGCTCCTCCTTCGTCCGCCGCTACCGCTTCGTTTTCATTCACACTTGACTCCGATGCGTCTACCTGCTTCTTCAGCGGCCACATTGCACTCACGCCGCTTGCCGCGCCTGCTGCTGTCGCACTTGCTGACCCCTCCTCTTGTCATGTCGTTGCTCGCAGCTACACTACCCTTTCCTGTCCAGCGGTTCCCTCGGGTTCACTTACAAGGCCTGCACATCCGCTCGTTCTCCCGGAACTTAGTTGGTGTCGACTGTCTTCAGGACCTCCACATCACCACTACGTTCCCGGGTCACGAGCGGTACGCTGTCTGTACCGAGGCCGCCTCATGTTCTTCCCTTGCAATGTTCCCCCGGGACCCAGTGTCTGGCCTGTTTACGCTGGACACTGCTTCCCCCCTAGGTGGGGCGTCCTCCCCAAGTCCTACGTCTACCCAGGTCGCCGCTGTGTGCTCGTGTCGGTCGCTCACTCACCCGTCGCTTCTGTGGCACCGTCGCCTACGTCACCCCGCACTCGCGCGTCTGCGTCACATGTCTCAGCACAGTCTCGTCCTAGGTCTCCTTGCGTTGCTTCCTGCCCTCCCTCCCTCGCCTGCGCAGCCGTGCACGACCTGTGTCGAGGGCCAACTGCGCCCTGCTCCTCACTCCTTCTCGCTTCACCCTGCCCACCACACCCCTCCAGACCCTGCACCTGGACGTCTGGGGCCCAGCCACTGTCCCTGGACTACGTCGCGAGCGCTACTTTCCCGTGCTCGTCGACGACTACATGCGCTATACCACGGTCTTTCGCATGGAGCGGAAGGTCTGACTGGTGGAGAAAAATACCCGGGTTCAGGTCTGGTGAGGAAGAGGGTCACTCCAGTGCTATAAACTAATGCTCTCCAAGCCATTCCAAGCCTAGGCGGGACACATGGCTCAGAATGGCTTAGAGAACACGAGTATGTTACGCTGGAGTGACCCTTTTCCTCACCAGATCTCAACCGGATATTCTTTCTGAACAGTCGCGACTACTTCGACTGCTGCACCGTGACGAGACCTACGGATCCTAGCGCGATTCTAATAGTGCAAGGATGCGCTGTCGTCCGTGCTATGTTACCCTAAGTTTCGCAGCGGACACGCTAGTTTTTGCCACTCTGCTCGTAATTTTTACCTACAACGGTACGATGAAGACGATCCATGATAAGATAAGACCAATCGACTTATGACATCTTTGGCCACACCTCAGCATGGTTAGTCTCAGAGATAACATTCAATATGAAATCGTGCACAGTACTCTTGCATACGTTCAAATACTCCGCGATTTTCCTAGTGCTCACCCCCTTATGCAAAAGTGTGGGTCCAGGAAGAGTGCGAGAAGATCCCTATAAAGGTTCGCACTAACCTCGTAGATAAGATGCCTAGGAGGGTGTAGGTGGTGATCAAGGCCAAGTGTCGGTTGACTATGTACTAGTGTTGCTAGAAACTAGTTTGCTGCCTGTCCTCGGTACAAATTGTCAGGATGTGCTGTTATTAAATGCTATCGTGTTGAAGGACCATGAAATATACTACTCTGGTTTTAGGAGATTTGAGTGAGTGCTCTAACTGCTGCTCTCTACGTGTATGGCCACCATGAATTAAGGCTTAATGTTTATAGCGTACAGCTCGTCAAAATATAAAAATATGCTAAGCATGTGGACAATTTTTCCTGCCACTGTAAGCAGTACTATGACGCGCTGCCATACCACCAACCCTTCATGATCTTCATACGTGGACCAGATGCGGGAAACAGCATGCACAGAACGGACAACATAGCCATTCATCTGCACATTACAACACACTGTTCCAACCATTCACATCTCCAACTACAACTTGCACCTGCCAATATATCACTGACGGCAATGCACACCATCCTTCCTTTGCCGTGGACGGAGCTTGCTCACTCTGTAGCAACAAGCAATTCTTGCTACACTCCAACTCACTTACGATTTCATCACCATCATCCACCATCTCGAGGATCGGCCACACAAGCGCCTCTTGAGCATCCAACAACAACAGAAGCAGTTGGCCGCTCATCACTACAGTTATCCACACCACAATCACGACATCACCATATTTCATCCAAGCTTTAACCTTGCTTCTGCGGGTCTATCCTCATTGAAACTAATGTCACTGCAGTCACCTTCCGCTTCCGCTTACCAGCCACTTGAAAGATCCATAACGCCTTCCATATCAGCTTCTTAAACCCTAACAAGACCAAATACGCTCTACACAGAATGTCAACCACCGTCGCCACCCGTGTTCGTTCACGCCATGGGACAACTACGTGCTCGGACAGCGTCGTCGTCAGAATGGCACTCTGGAGCCTTTTCTATGCTGGAAGGGTTATGATAATTCTGAAGCTGTCTCTCTGAATTCGACATGGGTAACGCCCGTCGTCCTCTTCGCGACTACCTTGTTAAGCGGGGTTTTACTTCTACCACCCAGCTTTGAGGGGCGCAAATGTGAGAGTACGACCCCGTTACACCAATTTCCCCTTTCCATATTTCCTTTCTATTTCATTCATCTTTCAATCCTGATTCATTTGGTCTTTATCTCATCTCATTTGGTTTCCTATTCCTCCTTTTCCATTATCCTTTGGTTTATCCTCTTATTATGATTATATCACCGACCAGGCTCAGGATGTACGGGCGCGCTATATCTAGCGTAATCCTGCCGTAATCCCTTCAAGCAAATAGCATTGCGTGGCTATACGTAAGGTGATTCTATTTCTAGAATGGTGTATTCCTTTTGGATCGGATAAACTTGGTTACCTGATGTACTCTGAAAGTATAAAAGCACCTTGTACTCATGGATAGTACAACATTGAGCAAACCTCATTCGATCCTGTGACAATATGGATCAGATTAGTTCTGCCCTGCACTTTCTGTAGGCTGACGCTTCTAGTGTGCCTGGATCTAATTACCCTGTGTTCTCTCGCTTAGGCGTAGAACCTCTGTCTAGTACAGACTCCCCTGCTGCATTAGGCATAGGACCATTTGCTTTGTCTAGCCTAGGATCTACCTTTGCTCCTCCTTCGTCCGCCGCTACCGCTTCGTTGTCCTTCACACTTGACTCCGGTGCGTCTGCCTGCTTCTTACGGAACCACGTTGCACTCACGCCGCTTGCCGTGCCTGCTGCTGTCGCACTTGCTGACCCCTCCTCTGGTCCAGTCATTGCTTACAGCTACACTACCCTTCCCAGTCTAGCGGTTCCCTCGGGTTCCCTTACAGGCCTGCACATCCGCTCGTTCTCCCGGAACTTAGTTGGTGTCGGCTGTCTTCAGGACCTCGGCGTCACCTCCTGGGTCACGAGCAGTACGCTGTCTGTACCGAGGCCGCCTCAGGTTCCCCCCTTGCGACGTTCCCCCGGGACCCAGTGTCTGGCCTGTTTACGCTGGACACTGCTTCCCCCCAAGTGGGGCGTCCTCCCCGAGTCCCGCGTCTACCCAGGTCGCCGCTGCGTGCTCGTGTTGGTCGCTCACTCACCCGTCACTTCTGTGGCACCGCCGCCTTGGTCACCTCACACTCCCGCGTCTGCGTCACATGTCCCAGCACTGTCTCGTCCTAGGTCTCCCTGCGTCGCTTCTTGCCCTCCCTCCCTCGCCTGCACCGGCGTGCACGCCCTTCCTCAAAGGCCGTCTGCGCTGTGCTCCTCACTCCTCCTAGCTTCGTCCTGCCACCGCACCCCTCCAGACCTTGCACCTGGACGTCTGGGGCCCAGCCCTCGTCCCTGGACCGCGTCGCGAGCGCTACTTTCTAGTGCTCGTCGATGACTACACGCACTACACCATGGTGTTTCCCTTGGTAGCTGCGCGCCTCCACCGCGGACTCCCTATGCTGTGTCTCCACTCCGACCATGTCGGTGAGTTCGCCTCTGGTCGGCTTGGACAGTTCTGTCGTGCGGAGGGCATCACCCAGTTGTACACCCTACCGGACTCCCCGCAGCAGAATGGGGTCGCTGAGCGAAGCATCGGTTTGGTCATGGAGGTGGCTCGTACCTCCATGATTAATGCCGGTGCAACCTATTTTCTGTGGCCGTTCGCTGTTCGCTACGCCGCTCACCAGCTTAACCTGTGGTGGCGCTCCCAGCGGCCGCAGGTTTCGCCGACCCTTCTTTGGACCAGGTTCCGTGGTGATGCGTCTGCGTTCTACGTCTGGGGCTGCCTCACTCACGTTCGTGCCTCTGCCACGGACAAGCTTCCTACCCGCACTGTCCCCTGTGTCTTCCTCGGTTTCCCCCTTGACTCGTCTGATTGGCACTTTTACCACCCACCGTCTCACCGCTTCTTTCACTCTCGTAACGCCACTTTTGATGAGTTTGTCTTCTTTTACGACCACTTTCCCCACCGAGGTCTCCAAGTTTCCCCTCCCCTCTTTCTGGTTCCCACACCCTTGGTAGCCCCTCCTGACCTCCCTCCTTGTCCTGCTCCGCCTGGTGTGTCTCACATCACTCCCCTCCCGTCCGTTGTCCCGGTCGAGGAGTCGGCTGACTCTGGTAGCCCCGCGGCGCAGTTTTTGCCACCTGTCTCTCCCCCGGTGTCTCCTCCGCCGTCGCAGCCGCCGTCGCTGCCGCCGCAGCAGCAGCAGCCGTTCGTGGACTCTGGGAGTGCTCGCGTTGAGGAGGGTGCTAGTCCTGAGGTTCCTGTCGTGGCTTAACCCGGCGGGCTCAGGGGTGGCACCGGTACTCGAGAGGGTTCTCGCTCTAGAGGTGCTCGTTCTAGGGGTGCTGGAGTGGAGTGTTCCGTAGGTAGCCATGGTGCATTTCGCGGTCCAGGAATCGGCGTCGAGCAGCAGCAGCAGCAGCAGCAGCAGCAGCAGCCGCCACCGGTGTCCGCCCTTTGCCTGCTCGGCCTTCCCTCTCTTGACCGCTCGCCTCCGCCTCCCTCGCCGCCTCCTTCCCCTCTCGTTCACGGTCCTGTGTCTCCTCCGCCGGACACGTCCCCAGCATGTTTCTTCCCTTCCTGTTACTCCTCCTCTGTCTCCTGACCCGACGCCCCCTCTCACATTTGGTCTCGCCGTCCCTCTCGTGCTCATTTTGTCTCTCCTGTTCAGCGCTCTCACCCGATGTTGCTTCATTCTCACGTGTCTTGTCCTCCTCCACCTGCGTTCGCCTCCTCCGTCGTCACTCATTATTGCGCCACCCCTCTTTCTGACTAACTTCGTGCCGCTCGTCCTCTTGTTCCTCGGGTCCTTGCCTCCCTCGTTACCGACCCGTCTGTTCCTCTCTCGAGTCTTAACGCTCTTGTCACGGATGTCGCTGACTTCGCCTCTACGCGCCGCCGTGACTACGCCACCGCTCTGGTCTCTGAACCTGTCTGTCTTCCGTCCGTCGGGAGTGCTCCTGTTGTTGGCACTGACGTCCTAGAGGACAGGCAGTACGAGCTCGCTTTCCTCTCTGGGCCCACTCCTCATCTCTGCTCCATGCTGCTAGTCCCAGAGGGTGACCTAGACGCCCTTGACATCCCTACCCCTCGCACTTACGCTGAGGCGACTTCGGGACCCTGGGCCTCTCAGTGGATAGCTGCCATGGAGTAGGAGATGGCATCTTGGAGATGCACCAGCTCCTACGTCGACGCAGTTCCCCCACCTGGGGTGTACATAGTCGATGGCTGGTGGCTTTTCAAAGTGAAGCGCCCCCCTGAAGAGCCGCCTAAGTTCAAGGTGCGTTACGTGGCTAGAGGCTTCAGTCAGCGAGAGAATCTGGACTTCTTTCAGACCTTCGCCCCGACTCCAAATATGACTACTCTTCGGGCGCTGCTACACGTAGCAGCACAGCGTAACTACGAGCTCCACTCCCTCGACTTCTTCTTTGCTTTTCTTTAGGGCAGCCTACACGAGCAGGTCTACCTGCGCTGCCCTCAAGGCTTCTCCGGTACCTTCCCGCTTGGGACCCAGTGGCTCCTCCGGCGCCTAGTCTAAGCCCTGCGATAGGCGCCCCGTGAGTGGCACGACACGCTGCATTCTACGCTAGCTGACCTGCAGTTCTTTCCGTCCTCTGCAGACCCCTCGCTCTTCGTTCGTGTTGGCCAGACTGTGTTCTACATCCTTGTCTACGTAGACGACCTAGTCTTTGCTACTGCAAAAAGAGACGCTCTGGCCTCCATGAAGGCCGAGGTACGAAGGAGACACACCTGCACTGACTTAGAAGAGTTGCGCCGCTACCTTGGGCTGGAGATCTCCAAGGACAGAGCAGCGCGCATCATCACTCTCACACAGTCACACTTGGTGCACCAGGTCCTTCAGAGGTTCGGTCTTCAGTTCTCCTCCGCACAACCCACACCTCTGCCAGTAGACCACATGCTCTTAGCTCCTATTCCAGAGGATTTAGTAGAGCCCAATGGTCCTTACGCAGAGTTGATGGGTTACCTCATGTACCTGATGACTTGCACTCGTCCAGATCTCACATACCCTCTCTGCATCTTGGCTCGCTTTGTGGCCACAAGCAGACACCGACCATAGCACTGGTCGGTCGCTACGAGGGTTTTGCGTTATCTAGCAAGTACATCAGGCATGAGGCTAGTGCTGGGAGGACGTAGGCCAATGGTCCTTACTGAACACACAGACGCTTCTTGGGCAGACGACGTTGAGACCCTCAGGTCCTCCCAGGGCTACTTCTTTAGCCTTGGTTCGGGTGCCATCTCGTGGAGGTCGACTCGCTCCTCGTCTGTTGCCCAGTCTAGCTGTAAGGCTGAGATCTACGCCGGTGCCATGGCGGCACAGTAGTTCCGCTGGCTGACCTTCTTGCTCCCCGACCTAGGTGAGCGGCCTAGCTCTGCTCCGGTTCAGTGCGCTGACAACAGGGCCATGGTCCTCGTGTGCCAGGAGCCTTGACTTGAGGGCAGAGCAAAGCACATCCAGCTGTGGTACTTCCTCCTGCGCAAGCTACAGCAGCGTAGCCAGGCCCGCGTAGTACATTTGGCCTCCGGTGCCAACACAGCTGATATCTTTACTAAGGCGCTTGCGTCTAAAGATCATCAGCGGCACTGCTTGCAGCTTGGTGTAGTTCCTGTAGACTCTCACTTGCTAGGACCTTGATTGTGTACTCCTTTATCTTTATACCTTCCAGACTGGCCTTTTAGCTTCTCTTCCAGTGGCCGGCCTAGTAGTGCTGCCCTGGTTTCCTCTTGTCTTATTTGTACCCTTGCTAACTGGTCTTTGGACCCTTGCCTCAGAGGTTGGACTAGTAGTGCCACCCTGACAGGGCTGACGTTTCAAAAAAACCCACTCTGATTTTCGCCCCAAAATTTTTTCTGAAGTCTGAATAGCCAGGTTTCAGATTCCATGATAGTCTGATTTCTCAGGATCCAGTGACTCTCAAGCCTGATTTCTTCAAGGTTCGCAAGTATTAATCAGAGTCATGATTTCACCATTTACTCGCTATTATTTTATAACATTCGGGCAGTTAACCAGCACCTAGTCTAATTTCCTAGCCTAGCTAGAACTGTGGCACATCCACAACGCCGACATCCTCCGCCTCATCATCCGACAAAAAGGGGTTGTCTTCTATAGCTGCTGCACGTCCACCATCCCTCTCCCCCTCCTTCTCCTCCTCCTCCTCATCCCAATCCTCTCCTTAGTAGTCTGGCAGTGGAGAATCCTGCTCTGCCTCTTCCAGCAGAGCCTTGCCTTTGCGCTTCCACTCTTGTGATGCGAACACCACCGACTTCGCTGGTCTTCTCTTCTTTGCGTGCCACAGCTCCAGCGCCTCCTGCCACTTGATGTCGTATCTCAGTAGCGAAATCATCATCAGCTCACCTAGGCGGGCATTGCACAGAGCACCACGGACCCAAGACTTGATCACATTCTGCCTAGAAAAACCACGCTCGCACTCCACAATTGAGAATGGTCGGGGCCCAAGTTGCCAGCTCCTTCTCCGCCTCCTTCAAATCGAACCCGGGGAGCCTGTCGTCGAAGATAGCACTGCAGCCATGGAGATACTCCCTCGTCTTCTTCTCCCTCACCATCCGAAGCCGCGACCACTTGCCCACCCGACAGGTCGTCCTGCCGCTCCAGCAGGTTCGTCATGCTCCCCCTCGCGAACTTCGCGCACAATAGTCCGCAGTCCCGGTAGTTGCTCTGGTAGACGTTCCCCTTGATCTGCCGCTCGTGCATCTGGTACGTGTGCGTCACCGGCTGTCCATCCTTGTCGATGCCGCGCACCTTCACTCTCTTTGCCCCCCCTCGCCGTACACGGTTAAGAAAGCCGACAGCCACGTGCCGCTTACGCCCGCACCGAAAACCCCGCCGCACTCCAAGTAGCGGTGCCGAAGATCCCCCACCGCCTCGTCGACGTCCTGTGTTATCTCGGTGACATCCACCTGCGGTCGGGCGGGGAGGGGGGGTGGGGTGGTGGAAACATAGGGGCGCAAAACAAGGGGCAGAATGTTAGTGCTGATTGTGAAAGAACATACCACAAGCTCACATGCAAGGGCTCACCTCTCACTTATGAAACTTGAGGTTGAGCTCGTTCATGATGGCGAGGACGTCCGCCAGGAAGAAGAGACAAAACTGAAACTTGTATGAGATGACAACCTCGCACATCTCATGGTTATACTCATACAGTAAAACGATGGCAGCACCGAGGACCTTACAGAGGCGTCTGACTGCCTCGCCTCTAGACAGCCACCGGATCGCGTGGATTCCTTGAACTTCAAGGTTGGTCTTGTGGATGACACGCTGCAGGTACTTGAACCGCTGGCTCCACACGCTTGAATGGCCGAGGAGATCGGCCAGAGTTCGGATGACCTTGTCGACCATGTCCAAGTCTGGACAGGCAGACGCGGCGTCCTTCACAGCCAGAGCTTCCCTGCGCACAATCCATAGAAACAAATTAGTAAACGATTAAAATAAAGCGAGAACATAACATAATGAGTGTATACCGGTGGGCGATGCTCGCGGAGCCGCGCCACGAGACCGTTCTCGCGCCCAACCATGACGGAAGCACCATCGGTGCTGATTCCCGCGATGCGGTTGAGTTCGATGCCGGCGCCTTGAAGACGAGTGTGGAGCACGGAGAGCAGGGAGGTGGTGTCGCACTTCTCAACGGTGAGCAACGAGAAAAATTTGGTGACGACGCGGCGATGGCGCAGGAACGTGAGGTACACTATCAGGTGCTTCCCTCTGGTACGATCAGTGCTCTCATCGCAACTGATGCCGATGAATGGGGACGATTGAATGTGCTGCATCTGGGTCCGTTGAAGAAGAGTTGCTAGGCAGTGGACCATCTGTTGAAAGCTGTACCTGCACGCAGAAGAGAGAGTAATTGTTAAAATAATCCTACGGGGCAGAGTAATGGAATGTACTCGCGGGTACTTACCGAGTGAGGTAAACACCGTAAGACTGGAGCGGTAGGTCTGGGGTGTCCTGCTCAGCCATAAAGCGACATAGCCAAGGAAACATGCTGATGGGAGCATCGACCTTACAGAGAAACTCAACAGCGCGGAGCAGTCGCACGACCCGCCTCCCCTCGACATCCGACGACAAATATTCGTCAATCCTCTTTTGCCCGTCGGCAATCTTCAGCTGGGCCTCCACATCTTCCTTGTGTGCAGAAGAGTGTTCGTGTATGCGCATGGTCTGTGTCTGAAGGTCTCGGCCACCATCGCCCGAAGAGCTGTACTTGGTGGTCTCCTTGCCAAACGTCATGCAGACATTGCACTTGAGAGCAGGGTAACCGTCCTTTGTTTTAGTTAGCAGTAGCCATGGAAGGAAAGGCAGCCATGAAGTTTTGTACTTTGCTTGAGCGACGAGGTATTTCTGCTCAATCAATTCCTTCTTACTCAGCTTGGGCGGTGGCAGTTCAACGACGACAGGGACTGCACTAGGTGATGGCGGCGGAGCCTACCTCCGATCATGATTTGAGACTTGGCCGTCCGTTGTTTCTTCGCAGACGAAATCGTGAACGCGCTGAGCACGCTGTAGTGGACTGTGGTGGCGGTGACGCAGTTCACGGGCAGAGTCGGGTCTCTGCTGGATGAGGCGACGGCAGGCGGAGGGACATATGGTGGTGGCACGAAGGGCGCGGACGGAGGTGGGTTTAGAGCAGGCTGGGTTTCCTCTGCTGCGGAGGAAACCACAACAGCAACGACGGGAGGAGAACCTAACAACCGCAGTATGTCTATCGCGGAGCGACGAACCTCTGCAGGCTCGTTACTATGAGGTGGTTCATCGGCGCTGGGCTCATCGTCTTCTTCTGCAGGAGTCATGGTTGTTGACGGAGTCGACAAACGAGAACCTACGTGAGGAGGACAACTCCGAAACACGAATTGAGGAGTAAGATTTACAGACCCCGTGTAAAAGCCTGAGTGCGCCTGAGAGGAGGGGGGGGGATGAGAGGGACGAAGAAGAAGGGCACCATCAAGCCCGAGGCGCGTGTTTCTTGGTTAACCCTCGTCGTCAGCTTCTGGATGGCAGCCCCTACCAAACCCGCGCCGCCATGCCAAACATGAGCTGACGTTACGAACGAACCATGTGTTGGCATGGACTGTCGCCAATCACGGTCGGTCGGACAGTTTTGCACATGCCAGCGAGGGCAAGTTTCCCGCGTTACCAACCTTTGATGGCTTCCAACACACCCACGTAGAGGTCCTTAGCAGGCACGCCTGGCAGGATGCATGACGCGCTAAGCGGCAAAGTCCCTGTTGAGGCAGCATGATAGTCACAGAAGGGGCGGGAATCCTGCCAAGTGCAGATACTGCACGTGAGACGTGCGGGGGTGAAATGATGGAAGACAGCATATGACGTAGTAGAGGAAATCTCAGGGAAAGTACAAGGTGCATGGATGTTGCATTCAGAGTCCATACGCGATGTACTCTGAAACCTCAGTATCCGCACAACGACTACTCTGAAAACTTCAGGATCCAAAATCATACAACTCTGAAGGGTTCAGTATCCAGAAAAGCCTAAGTCTGAAAAAATCAGGATTGGCAAAAAATGGGTCTGAAATTTCAGACAATCAGACTAAAATAGTCTGATAAAATCAGCCCTGCACCCTGAGGTGCGTGTTTCTTGCTCAGCACTACCACTTATCTAGCCTAGGGGTTGTGTCGACTTATACATATGTTTGTATGTAGAAGTTTTAGGCTAGATAGGTGTATGTTCTTAGAGGGTACAATGCTAACCCTTTATCTCCCTTGTTCTCACTTGCTTTTATTAATTCTTGTATTCTAACAGTGTCAACAAACATATATTGCATTATATACAGATCGAGTTAGAGTAGATATGCTTGGTATATTTAGCCTATTCAGATCAGCCCTTAGAGGGGATAAGTCTACTTGTATCTTCCCTCCCCACTATCTAGTCAACTTTTCTCTCGCTAGTTTCACACCAGGCACCTGCCTGTGGCAGCACTATCTGTAGGTCCAGAAGCTGTGGTTGCGCTGCTGCACTTTAGGCGCCTCAAAAATCAATTTCACTGTGCTGCTTTGGTCCTACGTATCATTGCTCAGGCACCAGCCTGTAGCAGCACTATCCGCTCGTCCAGAAGCTGTGGTTGCTCTGCTGCGCTTTAGGCGCCTCTAAAAACAATTTCGTCGTGCTGCTTTGGTCCTATCACTGCTCAGGCACCAGCCTGTGGCAGCACTATCTGCTCGTCCAGAGGCTGTGATTGTGCTGCTGCTGCAACCTTCCTCAGCTTGCTCATCAGCACTGCCCCAGCCCCCTGATCTAGGGAGTCGCGCCACTGAAACATTGCCTGCGGAGCAACAAGAAACCACGGCAAGGAGCACACGGATTGAACATTGCCAGAGAGGGGGAGCGGATGCTGCCGTGAGGTAGGTGGTAGCAGACCCGCCCCTGCCCCCTGGTCTAGGGAGTCGTGCCACTGCAGCATTGCCTGAAGCACCACCCAAGGATCGCCACGAGGCCTGGCTGGTGGATCGCCTCTGCAACCCGCTGAGGCGGAGAGTCGGGGGCAGCAGGGTCCACATTGAGAGACAAGACCGGGTAGTTGAGCGACGCCCCCAGGGGTTGTGGCTGCTCTCCGCTCTTACTTACCTGCCCCAGTCGCACCTGCACGAGCGCCAGGTTGTGCTGCAGCCTGGCCCCCCTTGTCACTCACACCTACCTCAGTTACACGGTACACCTGCTCCAGTCCCACCTGCCCCAGTCCCACCTGCCCCAGTCCCACCTGCCCCAGTCCCACCTGCCCCAGTCCCACCTGCCCCAGTCTCCCCTCCCCGGCCCAGTCCCACCTGCCCCAGTCTCACCTGCCCCAGTCTCACCTCCCCGGCCCAGTCCCACCTGCCCACGTCTCACCTGCCCCAGTCTCACCTCCCCGGCCCAGTCCCACCTGCCCCAGTCTCTCCTGTCCCAGTGCCACTTGCCCCAGTCCCACCTGTCCCAGTCTCACCTGCCCCAGTCTCTCCTGCCCCAGTCTCACCTGCACGAGCGCCAGGTTGTGCTGCAGCCGGGCCACGAGCCCCGGTTGACTGAACGCCTCTGCGATCCGCCGCGGCAGAGAGTCGAGGGCAGCGGGGTCGATGTTGAGAGAGAAGACGGGGTAGTTGAGGGACGCGCCCCAGGGGCTTTGGTTGGCGCGGTAAAAGGTGACTGGGATGCACCCTGAGAGAATGGCCTGTGCGGGGGATGACGCAGATAAGGGGAAGAGGGGGGGAAAGGGGGGAAGAGGGGGCAGCTGAGAGCAGAGCCCCAGGTTGGCGCAGTAAAAGGTGACTGGATGCACCCTGAGATTATTGCCTGGGGGGAAGAGGGTGGTTGAGCGGAGGGGGAGGGTGACGGGAGGAAAGGGGGAGAAGATGGGGTAGTTGAGGGTGGCGCTCCAGGGGCTTTGGTTGGCGCGGTAAAAGGTGACTGGGATGCACCCTGAGAGAATTGCCTGGGGGGAAGAGGGTGGTTGAGCGGAGGGGGAGGGTGACGGGAGGAAAGGGGGAGAAGATGGGGTAGTTGAGGGTGGCGCTCCTGGGGCTTTGGTTGGCGCGGTAAAAGGTGACTGGGATGCACCCAGAGAGAATGGCCTAAGAGGGGCGGAGAGTGGGGGAGGGGGAAGTGGGGTGAAGGGGAAGGGGGGGAGATGGGAGAGTAGGTGAGAATAGACAGCCAGGGGTTTTGAGCACGCCTACCCTCACAAAGGAGCATCAGACCTTTTGGTGGTTTCAAAAAGAGCAAAACCCCTGGTTTTGAGCACGCCTACCCTCACGAGGAATTTTTTTTTGGGGGGAGGGGGGAGGGATGGGGGGGCATGAACAGCGTACCTTGGTAAGATGGGGCGTCCACTGAGCTCGACCAGGAGTGACAATACAGAAGGCACTGTTGCTCCACTCGCTATTGTCACCAGTAGCAGCTGCTGCAGCAGCAGCTGCTGCAGCAGCAGCGCCACCGACAGCAGCAGCAGCAGCATCACCAGCAGCATCACCAGCAGCAGTGATCTCAGCCACATCCCCCCTGACCCCCCATGCCTCCTCGTTGTCGCCTCTGAACACCACCGTCCAGCCGTCAATGGCTGACGCATTGGACACATAGAGCTGGGGGGGAGTGGAGAGGGGGGCGGGAGGGGTTGGGGAATAAGGGGAAGTTTTAGAGGAAAGGGAACCCCCCTGACTTCCCCCCACGCCTCCTTGTTGTCGCCTCGGAACACCACCGTCCAGCCATCAAGGGCTGAAGCATTGGACGCATAGAGCTGTGAGAGGAGGAGGGGGGAGGGGGGAGAGAGGGGGGGGGAGATAAATGGAAGTTAAGGAAAACGGAATCCCCCTTGAACTCCTCAGCCTCCTCTCCTCGTCGTCGCGTCGGAACACCACCGTCTAGCAGTCGACGGCTGAAGCATTAGACGCATAGAGCTGTGAGAGCGGGGGGGGGGGGGGAAGAGGGGTAAATGGAAGTTCAGGGAAAAGGAACCCCTCCTGAGCTCCCCAGCCTGCTCACTGCCGCCTCTGAACACCACCGTCCAGCCATCAATGGCTGAGGCATTGGACGCATAGAGCTGGGGGGGGGGGAGGTGGGGGGAGGGGGAGGGAGGGAGGGAGAGGGGGAGGGAGGGAGGGAGAGGGGGAGGGAGGTGGGAGGGGCTGTTGAGGAGAAAGGAGGGCAGAGCGTGAGAAAAGAAAGGAGGGCGAGGCATGGAAAAGCAAGAGGGCGAGGCATGGAAAAATGGGCCCCTCGGGTGACTCCCCCAGCCTCATGGTTATGGTTATGAATGTGGTTATAAATAAGGTTTTGGTTATAACAGCAGTTATAGATAAGGTTATGGTTATTATGGTTATGATTGTGGTTATTGATAAGGTTATACTGCATGCGTTCTCATCCACGTCTCACCTCTATCAGCCACCGCTCCACTGTGTGGTTGTTTGTGGTGCATGCATGCATGAGCTGACTCTCAGTCACCATTCCTACCTCAATCTCCCATTCCCCCATTCCCTTATCCCCTCCCCCGCACTCCCCCTATCCCATTCGCCCACCTCTATCAGCCACCGCTCCACCGTGTGGTTCGTTGTGGTGCATCTAAGATGGTCAATCACGTTTTTCAGTAACGTAAAGTCAAACTTTGTGATGGTGCATGCACTCAGCCACCCTGCTGCTGCTCGCACATCCCCCCTTACCCCCTTTCCCCCTTTCCCCCATTTCCCCCATTTCCCCCGTTCCCGCACTCCCCCAATCCCTGTCACGCACGTCCATCAGCCATCGCTCCACCGCGGGGTGTTGGTGCATGCATGCACTCAGGCACGCCCTCAATCCCCGACTCCCCCACACGCACCTCTATCACCCACTTCTCACCCATATCACCCACCTCTCGCCTCTATCAGCCATGGCTCCACCACGTGGTTGTGGTGCATGCATGCACTCAGGCACGCCCTCAATCACCGATTCCCCCACACTCCTCCAATCCCCTTCTCACCTCTATCTCCCGCTCCCCCTCACCTATATCACCCCTCTCTCGCCTCTAGCAGCCAGCGCTTCACGGCGCGGTTGTGGTGCATGCGCTCAGCCACCCAGGCAGCTGCTCGTTCCCCCGCTCCCCCATTTCCCCCTATCCCCACCCCCAACCCCCTCCCCCCTCACCTCTAGCAGCCAGCGCTCCACGGCGCGGTTGTGGTGCATGCGCTCATTCACCCTGCTGCTGCGCGCCTCAGCAAAGTTCGAAGCTGACGTTACCATCAGCACGCGGATGGCGCGACCGCCATAGGCGGATGCGTCAGCAGCAGCAGCAGCAGCAGCAGCACCTGATAAAACACCTGACGGGGCACCTGAGCCATCCCCTGCAGCCGCACCGCCTGCAGCACCGTCAGTACCAGAAGCATCAGGAACAGCAGCAGCGGCGGCAGCACGTGCGTTTGATGGAGGGATGACGTGTGGCTGAGTCAGCAGCGGCGGCACCACCACGTCACGGCCGGGTGAGTAGCAAGCAATGTCTGGAATAGAGACGTTCAGAGGCGCGCCGTAGTTGTACGACAAGACCTGCAGGCGCGAAAAGGGGGAGTTTGGAAGGAGTGGGGCGGTGGGGGGGGGGGGGGGGGGGGGGGGGGGGGGAGAGACGTTTAGGAGGGGAGGCGGGGGAAGGTAAGGTGGGGCGGGGGGGCGGGGTGGTCTGGGAAGGGGATTCTGAAGGGGGAAAGCAGAGTTCTCAAGCACTCTTCAAGGACCTCGATTCTGGTGCTGATGTAAAGTTCAGGTAGTAAGCACCTACCCGCATATCCGGAGTCCATCCCGTGTGCACGCTCCGCACGAGAGTGTCCCCGTTATAAGTCACGAAGAACATCTCGCCGAGCACCCCGGGGTTCACGTAAGTCAGCGCGTCGCATCTGCCGTTCCGCGTCGACAATATCGAGAAATGATCTCGGCCGTTGGATCGGTAAAAGTGCGGCTCGCGCCGGACCCTGTTCATCAGGGCCGTCCAGATCGTCGAAACCTTTTCCACCGCGTCGCGCATGTCCGAACCTCCTTTCGAACCGCTCAGATAGTACTGTAGCAGCCGCGACGAATAGAAGGGCACGAAGAAAAGACGAGCCTGTTTCGGATCGCGGGTTCGAACCCCACCGGCGTCTGACAATATCTGCTCCGTCAATTTCCGTTCGAGGTCGAAATGTAACGCGTACGGCGGAACGTCCATCCCTGAGACGACATCCGTACAGTTGGGGCCGAAATCGTACACGTAGATGAACGGCTTCTTCTCTTCCGCAGCAGCCGCCGCGAGAAGCGGATTAAATGTGTCAGCAGGACTAGTCGGCAACCGCGCGTACACGTTGGAAGGATTCGCCCCGTTTTCTATAGGCCGAATCGGAGCAGCGCCGCCGACCGAGGGACACTTAACTCTAGCAGCGGAGAGTTCACTAACGGGGAAATTGTTGCCGGGGCCTGCGGCGAGGGTGACGGCAGCACTGGCGCCTGTGCTGACGTCATTATCGCACGGACAGGGCGGCTGCTCGCGATGGAAGAGGCAGAGGGTTGCGACAAGGCCGATAGTCGCAAGGAGAACGACAGCGAGGCGATTCGAGAGGCTCTTAAAAGGAGCTAATAACGCCGCGTCCGGCGCAACGGGGCTGAATGACATGCTGTGGGTTGCAAACAGCAAAATGCGGACTTATTCAAACAGGTGATTATTTATGCTGATATTTAATACTCGAGGCCCCTCTTAGACCTGGAGTTTTATCCACTGCTACTGCTTGCTCTCAAGCCCAGCGCCGCGTTCCGAGCATTCACTTCACGTTTAGTAGGTGGCCCGTGGAATTCCGAGAGACGAGTGTTTTTTACTTCACTGGGTGGGTGGACAGAGCACTCGTCATGGGGTTGAGACAGCTGTTTTGCATTGTGGCTGTACAGTATCGCTGGAAACGGCTGGCTGGTCCTGTGCCTAAATTAGTGAACGAGCAGAATGGGTGCGGAAAGACACCAACCAACAGGGCTCATAGGTGGGGGGCGTTGTTCGTCAAGGAGCCTCCAGACCAGACCAGAAGTTCAGGCGCTCACGCCAAGGTCCTTGCCCGAGGCTCCGGTTCCATGTTTGTGTTTGTTGGTTCGCGCTGAAGAGGCCTGGTTTGGAACCAAACGACAGGCCTGGCCCTGGTCTGACGTGGTTCGTACGTACCTCCCCAAACCAATCACTTGCGACACGAAGCGACCCCAAACAAAGATGCGGGAAGTGTACAGTTGGGGGTGCAGGTGTCGCTGCAGGTGGGCTGCGTAGGCTTGGGCTTTGGAGGAGCATCTCAGAGGCCCTGTTCGCCAGCGCAGCCGTGCTCAGAACCAGGAGGGGACGCACAGTGGAAACGGAAGTTACTGTAGCTGACAGGAAATGAATTTAGAGGAAATCACGACAAACCTGCCACGTGACCGTTGACATTGTGATGTCAGCGGGCAGCAGTGGCACAAGAGGGCCACGCGCAGCTTCCAAACGCTGACGAGGAAACTGACGCAATGGATTTGAGGTATCCAAAACGTGGAGGGGAACACTTTTAATACCTCCACTTTGGTTGCCCATCGGCTGTTCCGAGCTTGTGGGGTTTGCAGACCATCCCCTGACGTGGGTTAACGAGGGGATCAGGTTTCCCTAGGAAAAACGTGGAAATAACTGTTAAGTGGGATTGCGTTTGCACAAGGGGGGAAGGGAACTCTAGCTCTTGCGCCCAAACAAGGTCCTCTGGTTCGATCCATACCTCGCTGGCTGGCTCCCCCAAAACGAGGCTCAAGCTGGGTACGCGAGCCTAAACCCAACCTAAGGTCCCAGTTGCGGCGAAAAAATCTTGGCTAGAACTAGCAGGGAACAAGACCCTAGCGAACAAGGCCGGGGCAAATCCCTGCGCCGTGTCATCCTGCAGATACAACGCAAGACTCTCAGGGCGTGATTCTTTTAATGAATCAGACGTTTAGATCATAAACTATTTTAGGTAACTCTTTTTCAAAGCTCTAACGGGAAAATAGTTTTTCTTCTTATTGGGTGCGAGCTCGATGAAATCCCTCGCATGATCACTTTGGCTGGAGAAATATCTACATTAACCGCCCCTCAAATCCGGAAAGTCGGGATGCTCGTCTGTTTCAGAATTCGAGAGTGTACGTCTGACGATCGTTGCAGTGCTGATCGATGTGTCCGACGGACGAGATGGGAGCTACCCGCGTTAGGGCACCACGACTCTACCAGGGATATATGACCCCGTTCTGTTAAGCATCGTAGTCGGCTGGTTTCTCTGGATTGCAATTGATTACTAAAGGGAGGGAGAGTGATGGGAATAGGGAAATTTAGTGAAGGGGATGTCCCATTTGTACACTCAGGATTCAGGATTATTCGAGAGCATACGCTCCTGAATTGTCAAACAGGCACTGTACTGTACCACGTAGGGGTCGGGACCCAGGAGGAACAAAAGGTGTCCAAATTCGCCTGAAGACAAGAACCGAAATGTTCGTTTCGAACAGACAAAGCTGTCCGTTGTTCGTCGTGAACCTGTGAGCGACGTTCACAACTACCAGGGTCAACGAGAGATGTTCACCTAAGCCTACTCGGGATAACAAGGTGGCACCAAACCATACCAAACCAGCCTCTCAACTAACCGAAGCAACCAATGGCCGAACCCGAGCCGAACCACCAAATCACACTGCCGCTTGAGCCACCCAACAAATCTATGGCGGCTGCTCACTTCTGCTGGTTGTTCTAAGAGCGCAGCCAATTGTCCTCATCACGCAACGAATGCATGCACACTCACTCCCGACCGAGTGCTCACTCGAGTCGTCTAGTTAGCACCATAGCTCCTCGCTGGATGAGCGGCCAGCTGTACACGGTCCAGCTAACAGCGACAGCAGCAACATCGGAGTTAGTTTCAGCGTCAACCTAGTGCATCTCCCATTTGAGTGACTTTACGGCGCTCGTAAAACCCGAGAGACTTCCCCCCTACCGTCACTTCTTGAGGCATTCTTTACTCTCGCGATTGTCCGGCCGTCATGCTCTTGCGGGAGATACTAGTTCTGGATGTCTCTAAGATCCAACTACAAGCCGCTAAGATGCAGCAGCAGCTAAGTCCGAAGCGCGTTCCGAACCTCTTCGCCCTAGTGGCCGTCGTGTCGCTCATATTAATCTCCGTTCTATGTAGCTCATTTTTGCAGCAGCGATCGCAGGATGATCCTAACTGCTCCTGTCCGCACCTAGAGAATCCCGACCTTCCCGCCGCCGCCGCCGCTTCCGCAGCTTCTCTAGCGGGAGACCTCGCTAGCACGAGGCGCGCTCTAGAAAACCATGGAATCTCCGCCACCGCCGCCACCGCCGCCGCCGTTCCCCCCGCTGCGGGAATCCCGGAGGGTCCTCCCGCCGCGACGATCGGATCCGTCGCCGCGTTTTCCGGCGCAAGCGACGGCGGCGCGCCAAATTCCGAGTCGGACAAAGCAGACGACACGCGGCCGTTTATTTACGTGTACGACACGCAATGGGCGTGGACGGAGAATCTCAAGGGGCACTCGAAGGAGTGGTACTCGGACCAATATGACGTGGAATCGGTCCTGACGGAGTTAATTCTGCGGAGTAACGCGATTCGGACGACGGAACCAGAAAAGGCGACGCTGTTTTACCTGCCGTACTATTCGTCGAGCCACATCGCGCACGTGAACAAGCTGCAGAAGAACATGATGCACAAGGCGGTCGGAGAGGTGTCTAAGGTGAGTATCATATCGAGTCAGCTTATATCGAGTCAGCTTGTATCGAGTCAGCTTATATCGTCGAACCAGTTGCAGGAAAGCATGATGCACTCGGCGGTCGGGGAGGTGTCTAAGGTGGGGACCTAACTGCTGGCGAATAGAAGACTTAAGTCTCGCTTGCTGTTGGTCTAAGAAACATGAGGCCCGACACACTCCCCTCTATAGAATATCCCGCTCTTTCCCCCTCTTTCCCACTTCCCTCCCCTTTTTCCCCAGGCCGCGGTTCCAGATCCTCACAATCACAATGATACGCCACGACTTCCGCTACTTGAACCTTTGAGTCTCCCATCAGACTCAAAAGCGTCCTCTCCCTTCCGCCTTCCACCCGCCCTGCTCTCGCCTCTCCTCCTTCCCCTTCCCCCCAGGCGTGGTTCCAGATACTGACGATAATACGCCATGACTTGTTTTGAGCCGCCTCAAAACGATAATACGCCATGACTTGTTTTGAGCCGCCTCAAAACGATAATACGCCATGACTTCCTCTACTTGAACCTTTGAGTCTCTCTTCCTCTTCCCACTCGCCCTGCTCTCTCCTCTCCTCCCTCCCCTTTTTTCCCAGGCGTGGTTCCAGATACTAACTATGATTCGCCACGACTTCCCCTACTTCAACCGCACCAACGGCCGAGATCACTTCAGCACGATCACGTACGATCACGGCCGTTGCCACGCGCTGCCGTGGGTGGAACCCGACCTGTACGGCGACATGTTCTTTGTGATGCTCAACGGCGACCGCCTCGCGCGCACCATGCACTCGTCCGTTGAGCGAAACATGCAGGTGCGTGAATCTGCTTTCCTCACCCTCCCCTCGCCCCCCCGCTCACCCCCCCCTTTCCACCCCCCCCCTTTCCCACCCCCATCTCCGCCTCTCCTCCCCCACTCCCTCTTCTCCCCCCCCACTCCGCCCTCCCCCTGAATCCCCTCCTTTTCGTCTGTTCACGGGGGTGGACCCCGACCTGTAAACCCTTACCTGGGAAACCCTCACCACGGGGGTGGACTCCGACCTGTACGGCGACATGGTCTCCGTGATGTCGCCGTACATATGCACATATGCACATGTACATGTCTTTGTCATGCTCAGCGGCGACCGCCTCGAGCGGACCATGCACTCGTCCGTTGAAGACAAACATGCAGATCAGTCAGTCAGCACAGCATGTCCCTTGAAGGGACTCCCTTCCCCCCCCCTTTCCCTCCCCCCTCCCCCCCCCCCCCCCCCATCCCCACCCCCCTTCTTTCTCCCGTTCCCTCTCCCTCCCCCACCCACCCCTCCCGCTCCATCTGAACCCTCCCCTTCCGCACCACCCAAATTTCCTCCTTTTTACGTCGTGCGCATGCACGCATGCAGGAGGTGCACGCAGGAGAGGGCCCACGAGTCCCACAGGTCCCACAGGTCCCACAGGTCCCACAGGTCCCAGCATACGCATTTCCTTCCCCCCTCCACCGCCCAACCCAATCCCCCCTCCTCTACCATCCGATCTCCCCCTTCAAAAAAGACTCCTGTGTCTCCTACCTCCCCTCTTCCCCCCCCCATCAGATCATAGGGTATCCGTACAACACGGAGGTTCGGACGCAGTTCCCAGACATCCCCTGCTACATGCCAGACCGAATCTAATTTCCATGCGCCTCGAGTCTAGTTTTTACGTGCCCCAAAAAAAGACTCCTCCCCTCCTACCTCTCTCCCTCCCCCCCACAGATCATAGGCTATTCGTACAACATGGAGGTTCAGACGCAGTTCCCAGACATCCCCTGCTACATGCCCGACCGAGACATCGTTGTGCCCGCCTTCGTTGGCGACCAGGTGGGCTTGGAAGGGTGCAGAGGCGACTAGATGGGTGCAGAGGCGTCTAGGTGGGTGCAGAGGGACTAGAGGTGCAGAGGGCCTAGAGGTGCAGAGGGCCTAGAGGTGCAGAGGGCCTAGAGGTGCAGAGGGCCTAGAGGTGCAGAGGGCCTAGAGGAGCAGAGGGCCTAGAGGTGCAGAGGGCCTAGAGGTGCAGAGGGCCTAGAGGTGCAGAGGGACTAGAGGTGCAGAGGGACTAGAGTTCTCTCGTCCTCCCCTTCCCTCCTCTTCTCGCCATTCTCCACCGCCTCTCCCTCCCCAGGTCCCCATGGCATCACCATTCTCGGGTGATCGCCACACATGATGCGAGCCATATTCCGCTTCTCAACTCGTTTCCTTCTCTCCTCCTCACCCCCCTCCCCTCCACCCCCTTGCAGGTGCCCTTTGCATCTCCATTCTCAGGTGATCGCCGCATGCGAGCCATATTCCGCTTTTCAGCGGAGCAAGGCCACAAGGCGCCCCTGGTGCACCACGGGCACAACCTCAGGAAAGAGCTTCTTGATGTATGTAGGGGGGGAGAGGGTTCAAGGTTTCGGGTTTGGGAAATGAGCGAGATGGGTTTGGGTTTACGGTTTGGGGAGCGGGTGTGGTAAGGGGGGAAGGGACCAGTGGATCTCCTTGCGGGTGACACGCTATTTCACACCTTTTCTTCTCTTTTTCTCTCATGCGTGGAACGGAGTGCGGGACACTGACTCTCTGCTGTGCTCCCTCCATCGTAAATCAACTTTAGAAGCGAGAACATGCCGAGCGAGTGGTGCCCTGAAGGTCTCTCATTCTTGCAAACCGCTCCACTGTGGCCCTGCATCTCCAATCCAGATGTACAAGCCGCAGCGTGCCAGCGGGTGAGAAGCGACAGCTAGAGCAGCCCCTTACTGCCTCTTGTTCTGCATCTCCAATCCACGCACCCACCCAGATGTACAAGCCGCAGCGCGTCAACGGGTGGAGCTTCGCAGCCAAGGGCGAGAACGCAAAGCGGCAAGGAGTGGCAGCAGAAACAGCTAGAGGCTAGAGCTGAACATCTTTACCCCATCCTGTAACCACATGTACAAGCCGCAGCACGTCAACGGGTGGAGCTTTGCAGCCAACAGCGAGAATGGAGCCAACAAGGACGAGAGAGTGGGGGAAGAAAGAGGCAGCTAGAGAGTCTCCTCACTTCCTCTCTCCCCGTGTTCCATGCTATCGCACCCACCCAGATGTACAAGCCGCAGCGAGTCAGAGGGTGGAGCTTCGCAGCAAAGGGCGAGAATGCAACCAACAAGGAGTGGCAGAAGGGCGTCTTCTGCATCTGCCCGCCGGGGCACTCCCAGTGGACCAGCCGCCCATTCAAGGTGATGAGAGCTTACAAGAAATAGCCACTTTCAGCCATAGTTTTTTTTACAGCGCCTTAAAAGGCACCCCATAATCAGCCAAGGCATGAATCGAATCCCCCAGGTTACTTTTTAGTCGACGATTTCTTAGCCAAAAAAAAAATAGTCGACGATTTCTTAGCCGCCCATTTTTTAGTGAACTCTTGAGTTGGTGATTTTTTCGTCGATGGTTTTATAATCGACTCAGAAATAGCCACTTGCAACCATAGTAGGCATGCCGCGACCAGCCAAGGCATGAAGCAAATCCCCTCATCTGCATCTGCCCCCTGGGAACACTCCCAGTAGACCAGCCGCCCGTTCAAGGTGATGAGAGCTTTCAGGAAATAGCCACTTTCATGGTGGGAAGCATTTTCTAGAGATAATTGATGCATCCCGGCCTGGTCCCCCCTCCTCCCCATGTCAACACCAGGCAGTTCTCTCAGGGCAGTTCTCTCAGGGGGTGGTTAGTTTTGAGATGCTTCTCCCCTGAGAGGAGTCCTCTCAGGGCGCATCCCAGTGACATTGTTTAGACAGAGAGCACGGCAAACCGTGGGGGGACGAGATCGACCACTCCTCATTCCCCCATTCACCCTACTTTCCCCCCTTCTTCTCCCCCTTCCCCCCAGCCGTTTTTTCCCATGTTCCCCTCTCAACAGGCGCTCTTATCCCAGTGGCATCCCAGTGACCTTCTTAAAGAGCATGACAACTCCTGGGGGGACGAGCTCGACTATTCGACCTTACTCCCCCTCCTCCCACCCCTTTCTTCCCCCCTACCCCCCCACCCCTTTCTTCCCCCCTAAACCTCCCCTCCCCCCACTCTCCCGCCCTCCGCCCGTCCAACACCCCTCCGCCTCCTTACAACAATTTTTTAGTAGCCTCAAAAACCCTCTGCCCGTCCAACACCCCTCTGCCCCTTGACAACACCAGGCGCTGATGTCCGGGCATCCCAGTGACGCTCTTCAGAGAGCACGACAATCTGTGGGGGGACGAGCTCGACTGACCGTCCTCATTCCCCCTTCACCCATCCTTCCCTCCCCTCCCTCCCCCCTATTCTCCCCTTACAACACCAGGCGCTGATGTCAGGGTGCATCCCAGTGACGTTCTTCAGAGAGCATGACAACCCATGGCAGGATGAGCTGGACTACTCATCCTTCTCCATCAACATTGATCCCGACGACATTGCTTCCATGCGCTACCGCCTCGAGACCGCCCCTGTGGAGCAGCTGCAGAAGAACGTGGAGAAGGTCCAGGTGAGTCCGGATGGGTCTAATGCGGTGAAATATATCAAGGTATCGGTCGGATGTTGGAGAGCTGGGGTACTCATCCTTCTCCATCAACATCGATCCCGACGACATTGCTTCCATGCGCTACCGCCTTGAGACCGCCCCTGTGGAGCTGCTGCAGAGGAAAGTGGAGAAGGTCCAGGTGGGTTGGAATGGGTCTAATGCGGTTAAAATGAGATGCTGGTGAGTTTGATTGGGGGTCAGCTCGATCCTCGAGACCGCCCCTGTGGAGCAGCTGTAGAAGAACGTGGAGATGGTGCAGGTGGATCTGGATGGATCTAATGCGGTGAAATGTATGAAAACGAACTTGGCCTTTCCTAGTGCAAGAACCTTATCACCTTTTCCTTTTGCCCTTCTCATCTCACTTCCTTCCCTTGTGTTGCCAACAGTGCATGTTGAAGTGGTGGAGTCATTTTTTAGAATTCTCAAAATTTTCCCTTCTCATCTCACTTTCATCCTTCCCTTCTCATCTCGCTTTCTTCCTTCCCTTCTCATCTCACTTCCCACCCTTCTTGTGCAAACAGCGCATGTTCAAATGGTCTCGAACACAAATGTGAGGGGGAGGGGGGGGGGAAGAGCAGAGCAGATGCTTACGCAAGTCACATTTTTCCAACTCTGCCTCTCTTCCGCCTCCCTCCCTTCCTTCCCCCCACTTCTCATTTCATCAGTACATGTTTAAATGGTCACGAACGCACACATGGGGAGCAGAGTATATGCTTCTAAAGAGACTACGGCAACGGGGAGCCCAGCTCTCCTCCACCTCGCTCTTCCTAAAAGACTAACTTGACGTCCCTTTATAAGGCGCCTAAAAATCGGCAATGGGGAACACTACTCTCCTCCACCTCGCTCCTCCTAAAAAGCTTACTGGACGTCCTTTTTTAGGTGCTTAAAAAAATGGTAACAGGGAGCCGAACTCTCCTGCACCTCGCTCAGCCGAACTTTCCTGCAGTGGACGTTTTTACAAGGGGGCTAGTATCAAAGTTAACGAATGACTAGAACCATGGCATACAAGGGAATATAACCTAGTGGGTTGTACTCTTTAAGGTACATACAAGGATATGTTTGACAGACCCCCTAGATTAGATAGGGGCAGTGCTTGATAATAGTCAAGCAGCTCAGGGCAGGGTGGTACTATTAGTCCAGCCTTTGAGGCACGGGTCTAGTGTCCAGTCAACTGAGTACAGACAAGGCAAGAGCAAAACCAGAAAGGCACAGCCAGTCCAGCCACTGGGAAGTGGCCACAAGGCCAGTCAGGGTAATATCTATAAAGGTTTGTACACAACCATGTTCCTAGCAAATGAAAAGCTACAGGAACTATCAACTTATACGTATTAGCAGGCCCCTATATATCAGCCTTTTTATGCTGATTCAGCCTTTTTTCAGGCTTTTTTTTTGTACCAAGGCTGAACTGAAAGACTTTTTATTATAGGTAAGGCTGTCAATTTCAGACTTTTTTTTATAGCCTAGTCTGATGTTTTCAGCCTTTTTTCTAGAGTGTAGGCTGAGGTTTCAGCGCACTCCCTGGGGGTGAGGCTGAAACCGAGTAAATTGTGTTTCGGGGGCCCCCCGCGATTACCGCTAAATGACACGTTTACCCCCGTCAATCATGCCGCGTGGCTGCAATGTTGTCAAACATGTGTATTTGTCATGTTTGTATAGACTGTATAGGGGTCGCCTCTTAGAGAGTACAACACTTAGATATATCTGTGTGTACTCTCACTCTAACGATTATTCACTTCTCAATTTTGATATGTTATCACGCGTAGGTAGGATCCCCCCCCCACCCCCCCCCACCTACCGCTTCCGCTCACCCCTCGTAGCGCCCCTCCTGGGCCCCGTCGCGCCCCTCCTGGGCCCTGTAGCGCCCCTCCTGGGCCCCGTCGCGCCCCTCCCAGGCCCCGTCGCGCCCCTCCTAGACCCCGTAGCGCCCCTCCTGGGCCCCGTCGCGCCCTTCCTGGGCCCTGTAGCGCCCCTCCTGGGCCCCGTCGCGCCCCTCCCAGGCCCCGTCGCGCCCCTCCCAGGCCCCGTAGCGCCCCTCCTTGGCCCCGTCGCGCCCCTCCTGGGCTCCGTAGCGCCCCTCCTGGGCCCCGTCGCGCCCCTCCTGGGCCCCGTAGCGCCCCTCCTGGGCCCCGTCGCGCCCTCCCTGGGCCCTGTAGCGCCCCTCCTGGGCCCCGTCGCGCCCCTCCCAGGCCCCGTCGCGCCCCTCCTGGGCCTTGTAGCGCCCCTCCCAGGCCCCGTCGCGCCCCTCCCAGGCCCCGTAGCGCCCCTCCTGGGCCCCGTCGCGCCCCTCCTGGGCTTCGTAGCGCCCCTCCTGGGCCTCGTCGCGCCCCTCCTGGGCGTCGTAGCGCCCCTCCTGGGCCCCGTCGCGCCCCTCCTGGGCCCCTGTAGCGCCCCTCCTGGGCCCCCGTCGTGCCCCTCCTGGGCCCCGTAGCGCCCCTCCTGGGCCGCGTCGAGCCCCCCCCCTCCTGGGCCCCGTCACGCCTTCAGGCCCCGTCGCGCTCGCCCGGCCTCGTCGCCCCAGCCCGGCCCCGTCGCACCAGCCCGGCCCCGTCGCACCAGCCCGGCCCCGTCGCACCAGCCCGGCCCCGTTGCACTCGCCCGGCCCCGTCGCCCCCTGCCCGGCCCTGTCGCAACCGCCCGGCCCTGTCGCACCCGCCCGGCCCCGTCGCCCCCGCCCAGCCCCGGTGCGCCCCTCCTGGACCACCGTCCTGCTCGCCCGGCCCCGTCGCACCGGCCCGGCACCGTCGCACCCGCCCGGCCCCGTCGCACCAGCCCGGCCCCGTCGCGCCCGCCCGGCCCCGTCGCACCGGCCCGGCCCCTGCGCTCGTCTTTGCCCCGGCCCCGGTCCTCCTCACTGGTACGGTTCCCCCCCCCCCCTGCCCTGCACTGCCCTGCACCGTACTGCCCCGCACTGCACCGCCTCGCACCACCCTGTACTGCCTGGCACCGCACTGCACCGCCCTACACCGCACTGCATCGCACTGTACCGCACGGCACCGCACTCCACCTTGCTGCACTGCCCTGCTGTCACAGGATCGAATGACTCGAGGATCGATTGCCCTATCGATCAGTACAAGGTGCTTTTATACTTCCAGAGTACATCAGGTAACCAGGTTTATCCTATCCAAAGGAATAGACCCTTCTAGAATATAGAATCACCCTGCGTATAGCCACGCGAGGCTATTGGCTTTAAGGGATTACGGCAGGATTACGCTGGATAATGTGCCAGTACATCCCAAGCCTGGTTGGTGATATAATTAGAATAGCAGGATCAACCAAAAGATAATGGAAGAATGGAGAATAGGAAACCAAATGAGATGAGATAAAAAGAAGAATGAAATAGGAAGGAGATAAGAATAGGACAAGTGGTGTAACGGGGTCGTACTCTCACACCTGCACCGCACTGCATTGTTCCTGATGGCGGCGGAGCTTCGCTTCGCCGCTGAAGGCCAGCCTCTCGAGTTCGAGGCGTGGCTTGCCGACCTCCGTCGCCAACTCACTGGCCAGCGGCAGGATGGTGAACCGCTTTCCGCACACCTTGACGGTACGCTCCCCTGCCCAGACCCCCCTGCTATTCTGCCCGCTGACTCCACACCCACTGAGCGCGAGTCCACTGCTGCCACTGCCCGTGCGCGCTCTGTCTGGCTTTCTCGCGATGCTGTCGCACAGCTTGCCATCAGCAACGCCCTTCCCCCGTCCGAGCGCCCTCGCTTTAGGTCTCTCACCACTGCTCAGGCATACTTAGATGCTGTCATCCAGCGCTATTCCACCCCTCCGGCTGCCTCGGTGGGTCGCCTGATCCTCCCGATGCTCTTTCCTGACCTTGCGTCTTTCCCCACTGTCTCTGACCTCGCTGCCCACCTGCGCTCGATAGATGAGACCTGGCGCGCTGCCTGCACTGACGCACAGCTTAGAGCCCACCAGCCGCCCATTACCTCTACCCTCTACCTGCTTGCCACCCGCCTTCCTGACCGCCTTGCTGTCGCCCGCGACTGCTTCCTTAGCATTCACCCCGCCGACCTCTCCCTCACTGACTTTGTAGACACCCTGACTGTGATAGAGACCCGTCACCGCTCCATCGCCCAGGCGAGCGGTATCGTGCCGATCCCTATCTTTCAGGGTTATGCCCCCGCCCAGTGTACCTTCTCCGACGGCTCTGCCGCAGTGGCTGAGACTGCTGCTGCAGCGCAGTTTCGTTCGGGGAAGGGCCGCCGCCCCAAGGCTGGGCGCAGCGGCGGCGGCGGCGAGGGTGCGGGAGGGGGTAGTGGTGGGGTCGGGGCGTCTGGTGCTGGAGCGGACGAGGGGACCTTGCCCAGTCCAGCTGAGTCGCCGACCCTGCAGTTGCAGCAGCCGCAGCAGCCGCCGCAGACGAGTGTCCTCCCGCCCGGGTGGCACGGCGCTAGCGGTGGCCAGGCGCGTGGTGGTGTGCCGAGTGGTGGCTCTGGTGGCGGGCGTTGTCAGTACCAGATCCAGACCGGTCCTCGCCGCGGTTTCGTTTGCGGTAGGCTCGGTCACTCCACTCCCCGCTGTTTTCGTCGCCTGGATGACCTCTTTCGTCAGCGCTTCGGCCCGTCGCCAGACCTCCCGGACTGGCACAGTTTGCTTAGTCGTAAGATTCAGATTTTTGATATCGACATGGATGCCATAGTTGCTGCTCTGCATGTGATGTATGCTGATGACTCTAGTGTGCTTCCCGCTTATTACTCATTGTTGCCTAGTGTAGGTGTGCCTAGCTTAGCCTCCCCTGCTGCGTCAGGCGTAGGATCCCCTGCTTTGTGTAGTCTTGGTGCTTCCGCCGTTGTTCCGTTGCCAGACGCCTCTGCTTCGCTTTCCTTCACCTTGGACTCTGGCGCTTCTCGGTGTTTCTTCCGCGACTCTACCACCCTGACGCCGCTTCCTGTCCCAGCTGCCGTCTCTCTTGCTGACCCCTCCGGCGGTCCGGTCGTCGCCCGCAGTTCCACCACCCTTCCCTGTCCGGCGGTTCCTTCGGGCTCTCTCACAGGTCTGCATATCCCCTCGTTCTCCAGGAACCTAGTTGGTGTCGGCTGCCTCCAGGACCTTGGCGTCACCACTACGTTCCCTGGTCACGAGCGGTATGCTGTCTGTACCGAGGCCGCCACTGGTGCCCCCCTGTCCACGTTCCCCCGGGACCCGGTGTCCGGCCTGTTCACTCTGGACACCGTGACCCCCCCGGCTGGGGCGCCTCCTCAGGTGGCTGCGTCTACCCAGGTTGCTGCTGCCTGCTCCTGTCGGTCCCTCACTCACCCGACTCTCCTTTGGCACCACCGCCTAGGTCACCCTGCGCTCCCGCGTCTGCGTCACATGTCCCAGCACGGTCTTGTCCTTGGTCTCCCAAGTTCCCTCCCCACGTTTCCCTCCTCCCCAGCCCCACCTTGCATGCCTTGTGTTGAGGGTCGGCTTCGCCGTGCCCCGCACTCCTCCTCGTTTCCCCCTACCGCCGCGCCACTGCAGACCCTGCACCTGGACGTCTGGGGCCCCGCCCCCGTCCTTGGGCCGCGTCGAGAGCGCTACTTCCTTGTGCTTGTCGACGACTTCACTCGTTACACCACAGTCTTTCCCCTGGAGCGCAAGGCCGACGTGCCTGGCGCTCTCATCCCCTGGCTTGTCTCTGCGCGTGTCCACCGCGGTCTCCCTGTCTTGCGTCTTCACTCCGACCGTGGTGGCGAGTTTGCCTCCGGTGTCCTTGGTCGCTTTTGTCGTGCGGAGGGCATCACCCAGACGTTCACCCTACCGGACTCCCCACAGCAGAATGGGGTCGCTGAGCGACGCATCGGTTTGGTCATGGAGGTGACTCGCACCTCCATGATCCATGCCGGTGCACCCCATTTTCTGTGGCCGTTCGCTGTGCGCTACGCTTCTCACCAGCTTAACTTGTGGCCGCACCCTCAGCAGCCGCAGGTTTCGCCGACTCGTCTTTGGACTGGGTCTCCTGGTGACGCGTCTGCGTTCCACGTCTGGGGCTGCCTTGCTCACGTCCGTGCCTCCGGCACGGACAAGCTCACTTCCCGCACCCTTCCCTGCGTCTTCCTCGGTTTTCCCCTTGACGCGTCCGACTGGCACTTTTACCACCCGCCGTCTCACCGCTTCTTTCACTCTCGTGACGTCACCTTTGACGAGTCCGTCTCCTACTACCGTTGCTTCCCCCACCGTGGTCCCCCGGTTACCCCCCCCCTGTTCCTGGTCACTCCTCCCCCGGTAGTCCCTGCCCCTCCTCCTCCTCCTCCCCGTCCCGCCCCCTCTGGTGTGTCCCATGTCACCCCCCTTCCGTTGGTGGACCCAGTTGAGGAGTCTTCTGACTCTGGTGGCCCTCCTGTTCAGTCCTTGCCGGCCGCCCCTCCCCTGGCGTCCCCTCCCCAGTCCCCCCCTCCACCGCCTCTGCCGCCGCTGCAGCCGTCGTTGTCGCTGCCGCCGCCGCCGCCGCCGCCGCCGCCGCTGCCGCCGCCGCCGCCGCCGTCGCAGCACCTGTTCGCTGACTCTGGGGGTGCTCGTCCCGGTAGCCCTGGGGGTGGTCCCTCTGGGGGTGCTGGTGTGGAGAGTGCCGGTGGTAGCCGAGGAGCAGCTTGCGGTCCCGGTGTCGCCGTTGTGCCGCCGCAGCAGCAGTCCCCACCGGTGTCAGCCCTTCGCCTGCTCGGCCTTCCGTCCCCCGAACCTGCGTCGGTTCCTCCCCGGCCGTCTCCTCCTCTTCCTGTCTACGGCCCTGTCTTCCCTCCGCCGGACTCGTCCCCGGCCCGTCTCCCCCCTCGTTCCCCTCCTGTGTCCCCTCCTCTGTCTCCTGACCCGACTCCTCCGTCGCACGTCTGGTCTCACCGTCCCTCCCGTGCTCGTCCTGCCTCGCCTGTCTTGCGCTCCCACCCTATGTTGCTTCGTTCCCACGCGTCTCGTCCTCCCCTTCTCCCGTCGCCTCCTCCGTCCTCCCTTGTTGTTGCACCCCCCCTGCTGTCTGACTACCTTCGTGCCGCTCGTCCCCTTGTTCCTCGGGTCCTTGCCTCTCTCGTTACTGACCCGTCTGTTCCGTCCTTGTGCCTCGACGCTCTTGTCGCTGCTGTCGCTGACTTCGCCTCTACCCGCCGCCTTGACTACGCCACCGCTCTGGTCTCTGACCCTGCCTGTCCTTTGTCTGTCGGGGGTACTCCTGCCCTTGGCAGTGACGTCCTGGAGGACCGCCAGTTCGAGCTTGCTTTCCTGTCCGAGGCTGCTCCCCATCTCTGTTCCATGCTGCTAGTCCCTGAGGGTGACCCAGACGCTTTCGACATCCCGACCCCTCGCACTTACGCTGAGGCGACTTCGGGACCCTGGGCCTCGCAGTGGATAGCTGCCATGGAGCAGGAGATGGCATCTTGGAGATCCACCGGCACCTTCGTCGACGCAGTTCCCCCACCTGGGGTGAACGTAGTCGATGGCCGCTGGCTCTTCAAGGTGAAGCGCCCTCCTGGAGAGCCGCCTGTCTTCAAGGCGCGCTATGTGGCTAGAGGCTTCAGTCAGCGCGAGGGGGTGGACTTCTTCCAGACCTTCGCTCCGACCCCGAAGATGACTACTCTTCGGGTTCTGTTACACCTAGCTGCTCAGCGTGACTACGAGCTTCACTCCCTCGACTTCTCCACTGCCTTCCTGCAGGACAGCCTACACGAGCAGGTCTACCTGCGGCGCCCTCAGGGCTTCACTGGCACCTTCCCTCCTGGGACCCAGTGGCTCCTGCGGCGCCCTGTCTACGGCCTGCGCCAGGCTCCCCGTGAGTGGCACGATACTCTCCGTGCTACGCTTGCTAACCTGCAGTTCTTTCCGGCTTCCGCAGACCCCTCACTCTTCGTTCGTGTTGGCCAGACTCCGTTCTACATCCTTGTTTACGTCGACGACCTGGTCTTTGCCACAGCAGACAGGGACGCACTGGCCTCCGTGAAGGCAGAGCTGCTGAAGAGACACACGTGCACTGACCTTGGAGAACTGCGCCATTACCTTGGCTTGCAGATCTCCAGGGACAGAGCTACGCGCACCATCACCCTGACTCAGTCACACTTGGTGCGCCAGGTCCTTCAGAGGTTCAGCCTTCAGTTTTCCTCTGCACAGCCCACCCCTCTGCCTGTAGACCACAGACTCTCCGCTCCAGTGTCTGAGGAGTTGGTAGAGCCCAGCGGCCCCTACGCAGAGCTGGTGGGTTGCCTCATGTACCTGATGACTTGCACTCGCCCAGATCTCGCATACCCTCTCAGCATCCTGGCTCGCTTTGTGGCCACAGGCAGACACCGACCGCAGCACTGGTCTGCCGCTAAGAGGGTTCTGCGTTACCTTGCTAGTACATCGGGCATGGGGTTAGTGCTAGGAGGACGCAGGCCAGTGGTCCTTACTGGACACACAGACGCTTCGTGGGCAGACGACGCTGAGACACTCAGGTCTACCCAGGGCTACTGCTTCAGCCTTGGCTCAGGTGCCGTCTCGTGGAGAGCTACCCGCTCCTCGTCTGTTGCGCAGTCCAGCTGTGAGGCTGAGATCTACGCTGGTGCCATGGCGGCACAGGAGCTCCGCTGGCTGACCTTCTTGCTCACTGACTTAGGTGAGCGGCCTAGCTCTGCCCCGGTCCTGTTCGCTGACAACAGGGCCATGATCCTCCTGTGTCAGGAGCCTCGACTCGAGGGCAGAGCAAAGCACATTCAGCTGCGGTACTTCCTCCTGCGTGAGCTACAGCAACGACGTCAGGCTCGCGTAGTACACTTGGCCTCAGGTGCCAACACGGCTGATATCTTTACGAAGGCGCTTGCGCCTAAAGATCATCAGCGGCACTGTGTACAGCTTGGTCTAGTTCCTGTAGCCTCTCACTTGCTAGGACCTTGACTTTGTACTGTCCTTTATACGTATACTCAGACTGGACTTGTGTCCTCTCCCAGTGGCTGGACTAGTAGTGCTGCCCTGCTCTTGTTCTTGCCTTGTTTGTACTCCTTCTGACTGGTCTCTCAGACCCTTGTCTCAGAGGTTGGACTAGTAGTGCCGCCCTGAGCTGTTTGTTTAGGGCATTCCCCTATGCAGTCTAGGGGGTGTGTCAAAAATGTGTATTTGTCATGTTTGTATAGACTGTATAGGGTCGCCTCTTAGAGAGTACAACACTTAGGTATATCTGTGTGTACTCTCACTCTAACGATTATTCACTTCTCAATTTTGATAAATGTTGGGCTGTCGGCGTGACATCTGACGCAGATTCCCCTCCACCGTTGCTAGCACACTAGCAACTGTGCATTGTGATTGGGAGTTAGCCAAATTTCAGCTAAGTAAACCAATCGCCAGAGCTTTTTGTGACTCAGCTGCATAATCGCTGGTACAGCAGTGCAGAAAAGATGCTCCCCCGGAGCGCACACCTGAAGATTCCAGAAGGGGGTACCCCCGCCAACGTTGCATGGGCAGCAGTAGATCCGCACCGCGTTCTTGAAGGGGTCGTCTGCTCCAGCGTGTTCTTCATCGTCTGGAAGTAGGCTTGCCTTGGCCCGCAGTGTCATTTCTTCCTCGACGCCTGTTAGTAATGGTTTAGGACCCTGATTCCGCTCCTCTCGTCATGGCGGAATCGGGTGGAGACAACGACGTAGGCGACGACGATGCCTGGCAGGTCGCCGACGAGCGCGAAATGCGCACGGGGCTAGACCTGTTACTGTCGTCCCTCGGTAGTATTCCGTTAGCACCGCCGCTTCCAATACATCTCGATGAACCGAGTTCCAGTCCCCCTCCTTCTTCGCCAGAAGCACGTCGTATCGTGCGACCTGCAAGCCCGTTCTTATCTTCATCTCCCACTCGTCCAGCTTCTGTACTAGATTCTGTAGCGTCGCCGACTGCCGCGAAGCCCACCCCTCGGACTGGCCGTTATCGACAGATACGACTGTCATTTGCACCTCTGGCGAAAGATTGCGAGCCTGCCGCTTCCGACTCCGACGACGACGAGGAAGAGGCCGACGCCAGAAGAAACATATGCCGACGCGTTGGACCGTTTCCAATCCCGCTGGTCTAAGGCCTATCTATGGCTGCTCATCACAAAAACTGACAGCGGCCTGCCCGCTTTCAAGTGCTCTGTGTGCACCGAACATGCAGGTCTGAAGGGGAAAACTGGCAGGAGCGGGCACGGAGCGACCGACGTGCAGGTCCAAGCATTCAAGAAGCACGCTGCGACTACTCGACATGAGCTCGCGGTGGCCAAGCAAATCGACTTGCTGCAGATGGCGACCAACCAACAACGCATCGACCAACACCCGCTCGCTCAAGACCTGGAGCTGCTTCACGTGTCTTCATTGCTCGACGTGCTCTACTTTTGCAGCCGCTGCAACGAGCCGATGGAGACGTGGATTCGTCTCACGCGATACCTAGCGGAGCGGAAGTTCCGCGGCTTTCCAGAGCAAGGCTACGGAACATACTACAACTCGTAAGTCTCCGACCGTGTTTAGTTTTTATCTGCATTCGCGACTTTTTCACGTCCTCATCTCTCTTTTTGTGATACCATGGCAGGTATGGCTTCGGCCAGTTCACACAAGCCCTCGCGACATGGCTCCAGACCACTCAGCTCGAACACCTCCTGGCCAGCCCCTTCATCGGCCTCAGTCTCGATGAGAGCACCGACCGCTGTCGTGGCAAACACATGATTGTGTTTGCCACCTTCATTCGGGAGAACCGTCAAGTGACGGAACTCCTTGCGCTCCTCACAGTTGACAAGGCTGACGCTGCCTCGTTGCTCTCGCTGTTGTTGTCCCACATCCAGGCTATTGGTGTGGATCTACGCCGAATCTCTGGCATCAGTACTGACGGCGCTGCCGTCATGCTCGGGAAGACGCGTGGCCTTGTCGCTCGACTAAGAGTGCTTGTCCCACACCTCGTGTCATGCCACTGCATTGCCCATCGGTAAGTGTTATTCAGGAGTTTCCCGCTTTCGTATACCCGCGAGACGTGTTTTAACACATTCATTTTGTACTTGCAGGGAGGCGCTGGCGGCCAAGGATGCCGCGGAAGAGATAACGAGTTTCGGCATCGTCGACGACTTCATCAAGGAGATTGCAGAGTTCCTCGGTCGTTCTGGACCCTGGCATCAACGCTTCAAGGACCTGCAGCAGATGTTCAACGACACCAACCTGGAAGTGCAGGGGATCCACGCCATCCGATGGCTCTCTCGCGGTGAGGCGATCCTCCATCTTTTGGATGTGCTACCAGCTCTGTTGGTCATGGTCACGGAGCTGAGGAACTCGAAGTTGCTGGCTATTGTTCGGAGCTATCGTTTCTGGTTCTTTTTGCACTTTCTGGCTGATGTCCTTGAGCAGCTCAACATCCTCAACAAGGTGTTCCAGCAGCGGGAGGTGCGTCTTTCTCAAGCACGTGCATATGCTTACCATGTTATCATGTCTCTTATTTCCCCACCCACCTTCGCCCCGTGAACACCTCTCCTCGCAGCTGGACTACGCGACCGTCGCCAACCAGATCGCGCAGACTACCGGGTTGCTGGAGAGCCGGTATGTCGACTGCGGCGACGACTTTGGCGGCACCGAGATGTCGCGGCTCGGCCAGTTCCTCACGCGTCACGGCCCGAACGGTACTCAAGAAGTCACCGTTGACGGAGTTGCATCTGATGGTCGTCCCCTCCGCATCACCGTAAGACTCCATTTTGAAGAGATCGACGGCTACCCCGGGGAGGGAACACACGAGGCCTGTGTCGACGACTGCATGGCCTTTGCTGAGGGGCTGGTGAAGGGCTTGGACGAGCGTCTCGGGGACTTGGAACAGCTCGCGGGATGTTGCCTCTTCTCTGCTGACACCTGGCCGCCAAACTGGGAGTGCTCCGCCAGGCAGAAGCAGTGCCTGGAGTGGTTTGACCTGCTGGTGCAGCTCTACAAAGCGGAGGATAGCGAAGAGATTCTGCCAGGTGCTGTCTACCGTCTGAGTTGCTTTGTGTTCCGTCTCCCTTTTTACGCATGTTGAGATTCCTTGGACTATCTTATCTTTCAAACCTCTTAAATCCCCCGCTCGTCTTTCCCGCCCCCTCCAGGCATTAACAAGAGGAGGGCGGCCAAGGAGATTTGCCACTTCGCTCCCATGCTCGCACGGCTGACCACCGTCGACCGCAAGTTCTATGCCGGCCTCACCGCTGTGCTCAAGACCAGCGACTGGAAGATCCACTACCCCAATCTTGTGGGGTTGTGGGTGGCGGTGGCCGTGCTGCCTCTCAGCACTGTCGAGTGCGAGCGTGGCTTCTCCCGCCAGAACCTGATCAAGAGCTGGCAGCACGGCAGCCTCAAGGATGCGTGGCTTAGCGATCTCATGGTGATGTCTATGCTAGACTATACCCCGGATTACCCCGCTGTAGTAGAGATCTGGAGGGCGTACAAGAAGAGGAGGCCCCATTGCACCTGTCAACCACGTCCCCAGAGCAGGAAGGGCAAGGAGAAGGTGGATGATGATGATTGTAGTGACCCCATGGATGATGGGGGGAAACTAGATGCTTATGTAGACGTCGAAGATGAAATGTAATGACTCTCATTAATGAAAGTGGCTTCGTGAAGTTTCAGTGTTTTTTTTTTAACCAAGGCTGAACATTTAGCGAAACTTTTTTAGTCAAGGCTGTAACATTCAACCTTTTTTTCCAGGGGGGGGGCTGAGAAATCAGCCTAAGTATGGGGGGCAAGGATGATAAATCAGCGTGCCTAAAAACGAATCTTGGGGCTTGCATATTAGCTATGTAAAAGTTATAGGCTAGATTGAGATATGCTTCTAGTGAGTACAACCAACTAGTATTTGTTCTAGGTTTCTCTTCTAGTTCATCATTCAGTTCTTACTTTAACATGGTATCACGCGTAGGTTAGAATCCCCCACCTACCGCTTCCGCCCGTACCCTAGCTAGGCCCCGTCGAATCCCCCCTGGCCCTCGTCGCGCCTCCTAGCCCCGTCGCGCCCCTCCTGGGCCCCGTCGTGCCTCCTAGCCCCGTCGCGCCCATCTTGGGCCCTGTCGTGCCTCCTAGCCCCGTCGCGCCCCTCCTGGGCCCCGCCGCGCCTCCTAGCCCCGTCGCGCCCCTCCTGGGCCCCGTCGTGCCTCCTATGCCCCGTCGCGCCCGCTAGGCCCCGTCACGCCCTGCCTGGCCCCGTCGCGCCCGCCTGGCCTCGTCGTGCCCCTCCTGAGCCCCGTCGCGCCTCCTAGCCCCGTCGCGCCCCTCCTGGGCCCCGCCGCGCCTCCTAGCCCCATTGCGCCTCCTAGCCCCGTCGCGCCCCTCCTGGGCCCCATCATGCCTCCTAGCCCTGTCGCGCCCCTCCTAAGCCCCGTCGCGCCTCCTAGCCCCGTCGCGCCCCTCCTGGGCCCCGTCGTGCCTCCTAGGCCCCGCTGCGCCCGCTCCGGCCCCGTCGCGCCCTGCCTGGCCCCGTCGGGCCCGCTAGGCCCCGTCGCGCCCTGCCAGGCCTCGTCGCGCCCGCCTGGCCACGTCGCGGCCTGCCTGGCTCCATCGTGTTTGCCTGGCCCCTCCGCGCCTGCCTGGCCCTGCTGCGCCTGCCTGGCCCCACCGCGCCTCCCTGGCCCCGCCGCGCCTGCCTGGCCCCGCCGCGCCTGCCTGGCCCCTCCGCGCCTGCCTGGCCCCGCGGCGCCTGCCTGGCCCCGCTGCGCCTGCCTGGCCCCGCCGCGCCTCCCTGGCCCCGCCGCGCCTGCCTGGCCCCGCCGCGCCAGCCTGGCCCCGCCGCGCCTGCGTGGCCCCTCTGCGCCTGCCTGGCCCCGCCGCGCCTGCCTGGCCTCGCCGCGCTTGCCTGGCCCCTCTGCGCCTGCCTGGCCCCGCCGCGCCTGCATGGCCCCGCCGTGCCCGTCGGACCCTGCCGCGCCTCCCTGGCCCCGCCACGCCTGCCTGGCCCCGCCGCGTCTGCCTGGCCTCTCCTGCTGCCCGCCCGGCCCCTCTTCGTGGCCGCTCGGCCTGCCGTGCCACCTCGAGCTCCGTCTACTCTTCTCGCCAGCGCCGGGGCGCCTCGCGGCCGCCGTGCTAGAGAGTGATGCCGCCATGTCCCAGGGTCGATGCATCCCTGTGGAGCTGTGGAGCTGTGCCGCTGACCCTGCACGATGGCTGACTTCGTGCTCCGACTGGACGCCGAGGGCCATGCAGTTGACTTCGTCGCCTGGCTCTCTGATCTCCGCCGCCACCTTACAGGTCAGCGCCAGGATGGCCACTCTTTGGTTGTCCATGTCGATGGCTTGCTCCCCCGCCCCCTCGCACCTGCTCCCCTCCCTGCTGACCCCTCCTCTGATGACCGTGAGACCTTCTCTACTGCTGCGCTTGCCTGTGCGATCTGGGACTCCCGCGATGCAATCGCTCAAGTTGCTATTAGCCATGCCCTCCCTGTGTCTGAGCGCTCGCGTTTTGCTACTGTTGAGACGGCCAAAGCTTACTTAGACACCGTTATTGCTCGCTATTCCACACCCGCATCTGCTTCTGCTGGCCGCTTGCTCTTCCCGATGCTGTTCCCAGACCTTGCAGCCTTCCCTACCATCGCAGACTTTGCCACTCACCTGCGTGCCCTAGAGACCCGCTATAACACTGCCAGCACTGCTGCCCAGCTCACTGCGCTCCCCCCCCCTTTTTGCATGACGCTCTATTTTATCGCCATGCGCCTGCCCGACCGCCTCGCTAGTGCTCGCGATCACTTCCTTAGCCGGCACCCGGGTGACCTCACCCTCACCGCCTTTGTCGACACCCTCACCGAGATCGAGACTCGCCAGCGCACTATCGCTCAGTCGAGCGGTGCGCCGGCAGTCTCTATCTTTCACGGCTGTGCCCCCTCCCAGTGCACGTTCACTGACGTTTCGACTACGGTCGCCACGGCGACCCCTCTCACCAAGACGGCTGCTGCGGTCCACCCGTGGTCGCTAGGGAGGTAGGGGTGGTGGCGCAGGTGGTGGTGGTCGTGGTGGTGGTGACGGTAGTCCGCCTGAGGGGACTACCACCGGTGGGCAGGAGCAGCAGCCCCAGCCGCAGCAAGAGCAGCCCCAGCAGCAGCCGCTGTCCCAGCAGCAATCGCCGCAGCCGTGGGCCCGTCTTCCGCCTGGTTGGCCCGGCACCTCTGGAGGTAGTGGTCGTGGTGGCAGCCCGCGCAGCTCGGTGTCTACCAACGGCTCCGGTGCTGTCACTTGCCAGTACCAGCTTCAGACCGGGCCTCTTCGCGGCACTCTGTGCCGCCGCCCGCACACGACCGCCCGCTGTTTCCGCCCCCTCGACGATCTCTTTCGCCGTCGCTTCGGCCCGGCCCCGGACCTCCCCGACTGGCACAGCCTGCTCCGCCAGGGCGTGCCGATCTTTGAGTTAGACATGGATCAGATAGGTGCTGCTTTGCATGCCTTGTATTTTGACGCTTCTAGTGTTGCTGGATCTTATTCCCCTGTGTACTCTAGTTTAGATGTTGCACCGTTGTGTAGCTTAGCCTCCCCTGCTGCGTCAGGCGTAGGACTGCCTAGTTTGCCTAGTCTAGTCTCTGCACCGGCTCCGTTCCCGGCCTCCGCCACAGCTTCGGTGTCCTTCACTCTCGACTCCGATGCTTCTGCCTGCTTCTTCCGCGACCGTTCCGCGCTAACGCCGCTTGCTACGCCTGCTGTTGTCTCTCTCACTGACCCCTCTGCGGGTCCTGTCGTCGCTCGCAGCTCTCGTCCCTTCCCTATCCTGCAGTTCCCTCGTTCTCGAGGAACCTGGTTGGTATCGGCTGTCTCCAGGACCTCGGCGTCACCACCACGTTCCCTGGGCACGAGCGGTTCGCTGTCTGTTCTGAGGATGTCTCAGGTTCCCCCCTTGTGACGTTCCCCCGGGACCCGGTGTCCGGTCTGTTTACCCTCGATACCGCTTCCCCCCCGATTGGTGCGTCCTCCCAGGTCGCTGCAGCTTGCTCATGTCGGTCCCTCACTCACCCGTCCCTTCTCTGGCACCACCGCCTAGGTCACCCTGCTCTGCCACGTCTGCGTCACATGTCCCAGCACGGTCTTGTCTTAGGTCTCCCCGCGTCGCTCCCTGCCCTTCCTCCCTCGACTGCGCCACCGTGCACGCCTTGCATCGAGGGCCGGCTCCGCCACTCTCCTCACTCCTCCTCTCTGCGCCCTGCAACTGCCCCCCTTCAGACCCTGCACCTGGACGTTTGGGGCCCTGCCCCCGTCCCCGGAGCGCAAGGTGAGCGCTACTTCCTTGTGCTCGTCGACGACTACACGCGCTACACCACGGTGTTTCCCCTGGAGCGGAAGGCCGACGTGCCCGACGTTCTTCTCCCGTGGGTTGTGGCTGCGCGTCTTCACCGCGGTCTCCCCGTGTTGTGTCTCCACTCTGACCGTGGCGGCGAGTTCGTCTCTGGTCGGCTTGGCCAGTTCTGTAGTGCGGAGGGCATCACCTAGTCGTACACCTTGCTAGACTCACCAAAGCAGAATGGGGTTGCTGAGTGCCGCATCGGCTTGGTCATGGAGGTTGCTCGCACCTCCATGATTCATACCGATGCCCCCCATTTTCTGTGGCCGTTCGCTGTTCGCTACGCTGCTCACCAGCTTAACCTGTGGCCCCGCTCCCAGCGGCCGCAGGTTTCGCCGACCCTCCTTTGGACCAGGTCCCCCAGTGACGCGTCTGCGTTCCACGTCTGGGGCTGCCTTGCTCACGTTCGTGCCTCTGGCACGGACAAGCTCACTGCCCGCACGGTCCCCTGTGTCTTCCTTGGTCCCCCTGGACTCGTCAGACTGGCTCTTCTACCACCCGCCGTCCCACCGCTTCCTCCACTCTCGTGACGTCACCTTTGACGAGTCTGTCTCCTTCTACCGCCGCTTCCCTCACTGAGGTCTCCCGGTTTCCCCGCCCCTGTTCCTTGCTCCCTCTCCCCCGGTCGCCCCTCCTCCTCCCCCGCCTCGTCCTACCCCGTCTGGTGTCTCTCACGTCACTCCCCTCCCGTCGGTTGTCCCCGTTGAAGAGTTTGCTGACTCTGGTGGTACCCCCGCCCCGTCCTTGCCGAGTCCCCCTTCCCTGGTGTCTCCGCCTCCTCTGTCGCAGTCGCTGACTGCGCCACCGTCGCCGCCGCCGCCGCCGCCGCTGCCGCTGCCGCCGCCGCTCTTGGCCTCTGGGGGTGCTGGAGTTGAGGAGGGTGTTCGTCCTGCGGCTCCTGGCGTTGTTTGTCCCGGCGGGCCTGGGGGTGCCGCTGGTGCTGGAGAGGGTTCTCACTCTGGAGGTCTAGGTTTTGGGGGTGCTGCCGTTGAGAGTTCTGCCGGTCCGAGGGTCGCGGCCCAGCCGTCGCAGTAGCCGCAGCAGCCGTCGCCGCCGGTCTCCGCTCTTCGCCTGCTCGGCCTTCCCTCCCCTGACCGCTCGCCGGTGTCTCCCCCACCGCCTTCGGACCTTCCTGTCTACGGCCCTGTGTTCCCGCCGCCGAACTCGTCTCCGGCCCGTCTTCCTCCTCGTTCCCCTCCTGTGTCCCCTCCGCTGTCTTCTGACCCTACACCTCCGTCCCACGTTTGGTCTCGTCGTCCCTCAAGTGCCCGTCCCGCCTCCCCAGTCGTGCGCTCCCACCCTATGTTGCTCCGTTCCCACTCGTCTCGTCCTCCCCTCCTCCCGTCACCTCCTCCCTCGTCGCTTGCTGTTGCACCTCCTCCGTTCTCTGACTACCTCCGTGCCGCTCGTCCCCTTGTCCCTCGGGTTCTTGCCTCTCTTGTTACCGACCTTTCTGTTCCTGTCTCGCGCCTTGACGCGCTTGTCGCTGCTGTCGCTGACTCCGCCTCGGCAGTGACGTCCTAGAGGACAGGCAGTACGAGCTCGCTTTCCTTTCCGAGGCTGCTCCCCATCTCTGCTCCATGCTGTTAGTCCCTGAGGGTGACCCAGACGCCTTCGACATCCCGACTCCTCGCACCTACTCTGAGGCCACCTCGGGACCTTGGGCCTCTCAGTGGATAGCTGCCATGGAGCAGGAGATGGCATCTAGGAGGTCCACCGGCACTTACGTCGACGCAGTTCCCCCGCCTGGGGTGAACGTAGTCGATGGTCGGTGGCTCTTCAAGGTGAAGCGCCCCCCTGGAGAGCCGCCTGTCTTCAAGGCGCGCTACGTGGCCAGAGGCTTCAGTCAGCGCGCAAGGGTTGACTTCTTTCAGACCTTCGCCCCAACCCCGAAGATGACCACTCTTCGGGCGCTGCTACATGTAGCAGAACAGCGTGACTACAGCTTCACTCCCTCGACTTCTCTACTGCCTTTCTTCAGGGCAGCCTACACGAGCAGGTCTACCTGCGCCGACCACAGGGCTTCACTGGTACCTTCCCCCCTAGGATCCAATGGCTTCTCAGGCGCCCGGTCTACGGCTTGCGTCAGGCTCCTCGCGAGTGGCACGACATGCTGCGTGCCACGTTAGCAGACCTGCAGTTCTTTCCGTCCTCTGCTGACCCCTCGCTGTTTGTGCGTTCTGGCCAGACTCCGTTCTACATCCTTGTTTACGTAGATGACCTGGTCTTTGCTACTGCTGACAGGGACGCATTGGCCTCTGTGAAGGCCGAGCTGCTGAAGAGACACACCTACACTGACCTTGGAGAGCTGCGTCGCTACCTTGGCCTGCAGATCTCTAGGGACAGAGTAGCGCGCACCATCACTCTGACACAGTCACACCTGGTGCGTCAGGTCCATCAGAGGTTCGGTCTTCAATTCTCCTCCGCACAGCCCACACCTCTACCAGTAGACCATGGGCTCTTCGCTCCCGTTCCTGAGGAGCCAGTAGAGCCCAGTGGCCCGTACTAAGAGCTGGTGGGTTGCCTCATGTACCTGATGACTTGCACTCGCCCAAATCTCGCATACCCTCTCAGCATCCTGGCTCGCTTTGTGGCCACTGGCAGACACCGACCACAGCACTGGTCAGCCTCTAAGAGAGTTTTGCGATATCTAGCAAGTACATCGGGCATGGGGTTAGTGCTCGGACGATGCAGGCCGGTGGTCGTCACTGGGCACACAGACACTTCTTGGGCAGATGACTCTGAGACTCTCAGGTCGTCTCAGGGCTACTCTTTCAGCCTTGGTTAGGGTGCTATCTCTTGGAGATCCACTCGCTCGTCGTCTTATGCTCAGTCCAGCTGTGAGGCTAAGATCTACTCTGGTGCCATGGCAGCACAGGAGCTCCGCTGGCTGACCTTCTAGCTCACTGACCTAGGTGAGCGGCCTAGCTATGCCTCGGTCCTGTACGCTGACAACAGGGCCATGATACTCCTGTGACAGGAGCCTCGACTTGAGGGCAGAGCGAACCATATCCAGCTGCGGTACTTCCTCCTGTGCGAGCTACAGCAGCGTCGCCAGGCCCGCGTAGTTCACTTGGCCTCCGGTGCCAACACGGCTGATATCTTTACTAAGGCGCTTGCGCCTAGAGATCATCAGCGGCACTGTGTTCAGCTTGGTCTTGTTCCTATAGCTTCTCACTTGTTAGGACACTGATTATGTACTCTCTACTATATATACCTGTCAGACTGGCGTTGTGGCCTCACCTCCAGTGGTCGGACTAATAGTGCCGCCCTGGCTTGCTTTAGTCTTGTTTGTAAGCTTGCTGACTGGTCTCCAGACCCCTGCCTCAGTCGTTGGACTAGTAGTGCCACCTTGAGCTGTTTGCTTCTTGCTTAGCTTCACCCCTTGTCTAGCCTAGGGGGTGTGTCAACTTATACATATTAGCTATGTAGAAGTTATAGGCTAGACTGAGGTATGCTTCTAGTGAGTACAACCAACTAGTATTTGTTCTAGGTTTCTCTTCTAGTTCATCATTCAGTTCTTACTTTAACAGGAACGAGACCTAGTTGTACACAGTACTGCTGATGATCTTTAGATGCAACTGCCTTCGTAAAGTTATCAGCTGTGTTGGCACTGGAGGCAAAGTGTACTACGCGAGACTGGCGACGTTGCTATGGCTCACACAGGAGGAAGTGCTGCAGCTGGATGTGCTTTGCTCTGCCCTCGAGTCTAGGCTCCTTACACAAGAGGATCATGGCCGTGTTATCAGCGTACAGAACCGGGGCAGAGCTAGGCCGCTCGTGGAGCAAGAACGTCAACCAGCGGAGCTCCTGTGCTGTCATGGCACCATCGTAGATCTCAGCCTCACAGCTAGACTGGGCAACAGACGAGGAGCGAGTGGACCTCCACGAGATGGCACCTGAACCAAGGCTAAAGCAGTAGCCCTGGGAAGACCTGAGAGTCTCGGCGTCGTCTGCCCAAGAAGCGTCTGTGTGCCCAGTAAGGACCAGTGGTCTGCGTCCTCCTAGCATTAGCCCCATGTCCGATGTACTTGCTAGATAACGCAAGACCCTCTTAGCTGCCGACCAGTGCTGTGGTCGGTGTCTACCGGTGGCCACAAAGCGAGCCAGGATGCCGAGAGGGTATGCGAGATGTGGACGAGTGCAAGTCATCAGGTAAATGAGGCAACCCACCAGCTCTACGTAGGGACCACTAGGCTCTACAGTAGGCCCCCAAATTGGTTTTGGGCATGTCTGATTCGTCAGAGTCCCATACCTTCGCTTGGTATGGGTGTTAGAGTCACCTCCTTGAAAAAGTCTGAAAAATCAGAGTAACCATGGATCTTTTGTCTGACCAATCAGAGTCATAGCCAAATTTTTGTACGGGCCTTTTTATGGTTCTTTAACTGATAATGCACTACATTTCACTACATACACGGAATCAGCCGATATCCTGCATATCTTGCTGAGGCGCTGCCGGCATATCATTATCTACTTTCTCCTTTCCCTTTCTGCTGCTACTGGCCTTGGGCAGGGCGTTACTAAGGGGCTTCCTCTTCTTATAAGCCCGCCAGATGGTGACCACCTCTTTCCAGTCGGGGTCATACTCTAGCTGCGACATGCACATCAGATCTCCTAGCCTAGTATCCTTGAGAGCCCCCCGCAGCCAACTCTTGATGACGTTCTGGCGGGAGAACCCGCGCTCGCACTCGAGGCACTGCGTCCTCCATGCCTGTCGGTCCCAGTTGGGCGGCCATGTGTCGACGCTGAACAGGCGCGCTCTCGACAGCTGCTGCAAATCGCCTAGGCGCTCGTCGAGGTTGCGGACCAGGCCCTCCGCTAGAGCCATGCATGCCACGACACTCCTATCGTGGTTGCTAGGCTCCGGGTAGTCCTCTTGGGGCTCTTCGTGCAGCTCGAAGGTGAACCGTGAAGGTCGTCCGTCGAAGTCGATCCCCTCCACTGTCACTAGCTTGGACCTGCGGGCCCGTGCTTGGCGAGGAACTGCGTCAATCGATCGTTGGGCCCGCCGATGAAGTCGTCTCCGCAGTCCACGTAGCGGCTCTCTAGCGGTGAGGTCGTGCGGATGATCTACGCGTGCACCGTCGTGTAGTCCAGCTGGTGTGTAGGGGGGCGAGGAGAGGTAGGGCATTACAGACGGGTGTGTGGTTAAGGGACGAGCGGCAGAGACAAGCAACAACATCGACATGCATGCAAACACAAGCATTAAACAAGTTTACCTTCCGCTGCTGGAAGACCTTGTTGAGGACGTTTTTTGCGACTAGTGGCGAGGCTCGCCGCACGCGCAATTTTCTGACGGGAAAAAAGAATAAGGGTAATTTTCTGCCAGATGGGCAACACTGGGCGGCTTATCTGTACGGACAAGACTTGTTCTCATAACTAGAATACGTCATCTTTCCGATCTGCGTCATTACGAACAGTTCTGAATCATCAAAATTTGCGAGGTTTTCCGTTCTGATCGACGGAAAGATGTATCGACCATTCAAAACCCGACACATAGGCACAAACCTGTTTCAACCCCCCAAACGCAACTGAACCCCTCGGTTTTCGTTTATCTTTTCGCTAGTGGCCCTTCTTCGTTATCCGCGCCATAAACGACACATTACTACGGATAATATAACTAAGTGGGACATATATTTTCCAGAATAGTCATACAATATTGCTAATATTACGCTTTACAAACCAGAGACAAGAACATAAAATAGTGGATGAAGTGGACGCAAGTTTGTGGTCGAGAGAAATATTATGTGTAAAAAAAAAAATCAGATTTGCCATCAGGAGAACTAAAACCATCGTACCACAAAATCATATTGTGCTACATATGTGTTCTTGTTTTTGGCACCGTAGATGTCATCTGAATAATTTTTGAAGTTTTTGAAGATATGTTGAAATTGTGTTTTTATCCATAAAATCAGCCATTTCGCATATAAATTAGCCTCAGTTTTTTTTGGTTGGATTTATATTTCACAAAATATGTCGATATAGATCCAATTATGCAAAAGGCTAAAGATGTAAGTTCAATTAATATGTTATGTATTTATATTAATCGTAGTAATGGGTCATTTCTCGCGCAGATAACGAAGGAGGGCCACTAACGAAAATATTAACGAAAACCGAGGGGCTCGCTTGCGTTTGGGGGTTGAAACACGTTTGTGCCTATGTGTCGCATTTTGAATGGTCGATATATCTTTCCGTCGATCAGAACGGAAAACCTCACAAATTTTGATGATTCAGAACTGTTCGTAATGACGCAGATCGGAAAGATGACGTATTCTAGTATTGAGAACAAATCTTGTCCGTACAGATCAGCAGCCCAATGTTGCCCATCTGGCAGCAAATTACCCAAAGAATAATGTAGCCATCTAGTGACGTCGAATAGGTTGCCACCCGCGCGCGCCACATCGGATTTTTTTTTTCTCGTCAAAGCGCCCTCGTCGTGTTCATCGATGTGAATTACATTATAGAGGGTGTATTTTAATGCTTCATTTACAACGAACTCGCACCGTTTAGACGGTTATGCAGCCGACGATGCGCGAAACAATGAAAATTTGAACTTGTAGTTCTGTAGTTAGGAGTGCAACGCGAGCAATAGATTAAGAATTGAATACTCACTTCGAGAATTAGAAACTCGTTCACAAATTTCAATATGGCTGGGCAGTTTCTGATGGAAACGAGAAAATAGATGGAACTTCCTTCATAACTGCGAGAACCTGGACGTTCCTCCACCCCAATTCTCCATTCCTCAATCTCAAATCTTGCTCCTCATCTAGCCTTTCCACCTCCCATCCTATTCCAGCTCTCTTCCTCAGATTTCCCTCCTCTACTCCCTAGTCCTCCTCTACTCCTTAGTCTCACATTTGACTCTTCAACATGCTGAGATAGTCTACTTGGTCGAATTGACGACTGTTTGAAACCAGAGAAGCTCGACCCCTTTACTCTACCAGTTCACGATTCATATTATCTTCTCTTCCGTTGCCCCCTTCAAGCCACAGTTTCTCTTTGACCCCTTTTTTCTTCTACCCTTTTTGCTCTCCCATTACTAATCAGTTCTCTTTTTCCACAAACCAGCAAAGTGATGGGCCGCTTTTAATTTGAATACAAGGTATTCATTTCACCCCCTTCCCGCATGCTCTTCTCCTCTCGTCCCCTTCACACCGTCCTAAACTAGAAGTACTTCTTTTCACCCTGCAAATACATTCTCAGCTCCCCATCTCCTAAACCTTCCCAGTTCGATACATTCAATTTCTTCCCTATTTGTGGTCTAGGGTTGCTTTGCTCACGTTCGTGCCTCTGGCACGGACAAGCTCATTGCCCGCACTGTCCCCTGTGTCTTCCTAGGTTTCCCCCTCAACTCGTCTAACTGGGACTTCTACCACCCGCCGTCTCATCGTTTCTTTCACTCTCGCGACGTCACATTTGACGAGACCGTCTCCTTCCACCACCGCTTTCCCCACCGTGGTCCCCCAGTTACTCCCCCCCAGTTCCTGGATCCCCCTCCCCCAGTCGTCCCTGATCCTCCTCCTCCCCACCCTGCCCCGTCTAGTGTGTCTCACGTCACCCCCTCCCGTCGGTTGTCCCTGCCAAGGAGTCTGCTGACTATCGCGGCTCGGCGGAGTCCCTTCCACCACCTGTCGCCGACGTTGCTGTCGCAGCCGCAGCCACCTCCGCAGATGCCGTCGCCGCCGCAGCCGCAGCCTCCGTCGTCACCGCCACTGGGGTTTGTGTGCTCTGGGGGTGCTGGGGAGCGTTCCGAAGCGGGTACTGGAGCGTGTTCCCGTTCTGGGGGTGCTGGCGTGGGGCTTCTCGGAGGGAACCGTGGTACCGCTGGAGGCTTTGGTGTTGGCGTCAGGCAGCCGACGCCGCAGTCGCAGCCGGTGTCCGCTCTTCCCCTCCTCGGTCTTCCTTCCCCTGCGCGCCTACCGGTGCCTCCTCCGTCGCCGTCCTCCGCCGGTCTACGACCCAGTGTTTCCTCCCCCGGACTCCTCTCCAGCTAGTTTCCCTCCCCGTTCTCCTCCTCTGTTTCCTCCCCTCTCTCCTGACCCGTCTCCTCCGTCTCACGTCTGGTCACGTCGTCCGTCTCGTGCTCGTACTACCTCCCCTGCTTAGCACTCTCACCCTATATTGCTTTGCTCCCACACGTCTCGTGCTCCTCCGCTCCTCTCGTCTCCTCCTCTGTCGTCGCTTGCTGTGGCCCTGCCCCCGTTACCTGACTTCCTCCGTATTGCGAGTCCCCTTGTTTCTCGTGTCCTTGCCTCTCTTGTTACCGACACGTCCGTTCCTGTCTCGAGTCTGTCGGCTCTTAACGTTGCTGTCACTGACTTCGCCGCTACCCGCCATCTTGCCAACGCCACCGCTCTGGTCTCTGACCCTGCCTACCCTCCGTCCGTCGGGGTGTGGCTGCCCTTGGCAGTAACGTCCTAGAGGACAGGCAGTACGAGCTCGCTTTCCTGTTTGAGGCCGCTCCCCATCTCTGTTCCATGCTTCTAGCCCCTAAGGGTGACCCAGACGCCCTTGACATCCTGACCCCTCACACCTATGCTGAGGCCACCTCGGGACACTGTGCCTCTCAGTGGATAGCTGCCATGGAGCAGGAGATGGCATCTTGGAGATCCACCAGTACCTTCGTCGACGCAATTCTCCCACATGGGGTGAACGTAGTCGATGGCCGGTGGCTCTTCAAGGTGAAGCGCCCTCCTAGAGAGCCGCCGGTATTCAACGCGTGCTACCTTGGTAGAGGCTTCAGTCAGTGCGAGAGTGTTGACTTCTTTCAGACCTTCGCCCCGACCCCAAAGATGACCACTCTTTGGGCACTGCTACACGTAGCAGCATAGTGCTACTATGAGTTGCACTCCCTCGACTTCTCCACGGCGTTTCTCACGGCAGTGTGCACGAGCAGGCTTACCTGCGCCGCCCCCAGAGCTTCTCCGGTACCTTTCCCCTTGGTACCGAGTGGCTCCTCCGGCGCCCCGTCTATGGCTTGCAATAGGCGCCCCATGAGTGGGACGACACGATGCGTGCTACACTTGCTGACCTGCAGTTCTTCCCTCACTCTTCGTCTGTTCCGGTCAGACTCCTTTCTACATCCTTGTCTATGTAGACGACGTGGCCTTTGGTACTGCAGACAGAGACGCGCTGGCCTCCGTGAAGGCCAAGCTGCTGAGGAGGCACACCTGCACTGACCTAGGAGAGCTGTGCCGCTATCTTGGCTTGCAGATCTCCAGGGACAGAGCAGCACGCACCATCACTCTCTCAATGTCACACTTGGTGCGCCAGGTCCTTCAGAGGTTTGGACTTCAGTTCTCTTCTGCACAGCCCACCCCTCTGCCAGTAGACCACAGACTCTCTGCTTCAGTCCCGGAGGAGGCTGTAGAGCCTAGAGGTTCCTACACAGAGGTGGTGGGTTGCCTCATGTACCTGATGACTTGCACTCGTCCACATCTTGCATACCCTCTCAGCAACGTAGCTCGCTTTGTGGCCACCGGCAGACACTGACCACAGCACTGGTCGGCAGCTAGAGGGTTTTGCGTAATCTAGCAAGTACATTGGGCATGGGGCTAGTGCTAGGAGGACGCAGTCCAGTGGTCCTAACCGGGAACACAGACGCTTCTTGGGCAGACGACGCCGAGACTCTCATGTCCTCCCAGGGCCACTGCTTTAGCCTTGGTTCAGGTGCCATCTTGTGGAGGTCAACTCGCTCCTCGTCTGTTGCCCATTCTAGCTGTCAGGCTAAGATCTACGACGAGCCATGGCGGCACAGGAGCTCCGCTGGCTGACCTTCTTGCTCACCGACTTAGGTGAGCAGCCTAGTTCTGCCCCGGTTCTGTACGCTGACAACAGGGCCATGATCCTCCTATATCAGAAGCCTAGACTCGAGGGCACAGCGAAGCACATCCATCTGCGGTACTTCCTCCTGCGTGACCTACATCAGCGGTAGGCCCGCTAGGTTACGATTTTAGGGTGGGTACGTTTGATGACGATGCTGTAGCTCGCGCACGAGGAAGAATCGCCGCTGGATGTGCGTCGCTTTGCCCTCTAGTCACTTCTCCAGACACCCGATTGTCTTGGACCGAGACAGTGCTAGGCCACTCTCAAGATGGCGCCTGCACGAAGGCTAAAGTAGTAGCCCTGTGAGGACCTGAGCGTCTCAAGGTTTTCCGCCCACAAAGCGTCTGTGTGTCCTGTGAGGACCACTGGCCTGCATTCTCCTAGCACTAGCCCGATGACCGATGTACTTGCTAGCTAACGCAAAACCCTCTTAGCGGCCAACCAGTGCTGTGGTCGGTGTCTGCTTGTCGCCACAAAGCGAGCTAGGATGCTGAGAGGGTATGCGAGATCTGGACGACTACAAGTCATCAGGTACATGAGACAACCCACTAGCTCAGTGTACGGACCACTAGACTCCACCGACTCCTCAGGGACTGGAGCCGAGAGCCTATCATCTAGTGGCAGAAATGTGAGCTGAGGGGAGGAGAACTGAAGGCCGAACCTTTGAAGGACCTGGTGCACCAAGTGTGATTGGGTCAGAGTGATGGTGCGCGCTCCTCTGTCCCTAGAGATCGGCAAACCAAGGTAGCAACGCAGCTCTCCTAGGTCAGTGCAGGTGTGTCTCCTCGGTAGCTTGGCCTTCACAGAGGCCAGTGCGTCCCTATCTACAGTAGCAAAGACCAGGTCGTCTACGTAGACAATCATGTAGAACGAGGTCAGGCCTGAACGAACAAAGAGCGAAGGGTCTGCAGACGACGGGAAGAATTGCAGGTCAGCTAACATATCACGCAGCGTGTCGTGCCACTCACGGGGCACCTGTTGCAGGCCTTAAACTGTGCGTCGCAGAAGCCACTTGGTTTTAGGGGCGAAGGTGCCGGTGAAGCCTGGTGGGGGGCGCAGGTAAACCTGCTCGTGCAGACTGCCCTAGAGAAACGCTGAAGAGAAGTCAAGGTAGTGCAGCTTATAGTAAAGCTGTGCTGCTACGTGTAGCAGCACCCGAAGAGTGGTCATCTTGGGGGTTGGGCAAAGGTCTGAAAGAGGTCAACACCCTCGCGCTGACTGAAACCTCTAGCAACGTAGTGCACCTTGAACACTGGCGGCTCTCCAGGAGGGTGCTTTACCTTGAAGAGCCATCGGTCATCGACTACGTTCAGCCCAGGTGGAGGAACTGCGTCAACGTAGGTGCCGGTGGATCTCCAAGATGCCATCTCCGCGTCGATGGCATTTTTCCACTAAGAGGCCTAAGGATACGAGGTCGCCTCTGCGTAAGTGTGAGGGGTCGGGATGTCAAGGGGGTCTGGGTCACCCTCAGGGACTAGCAGCTTGGAGCAGAGATGGGGAGCGACCTCGCACAGGAAAGCTAGCTCATACTGCTTCTCATCTAGGACGTCATTGCCAAGGGTAGGTGCACCACCGACGGATGGAGGACGGGCAAGTTCAAAGACCAGAGCGGTGGTGCAGTCAAGGCGGTGGGTAGAGGCAAAGTCAGAAACGGCAGCGACAAGAGCATCAAGACTGGAGACCAGAGTAGACTGGTCGGTAATAAGAGATGCAAGAATGCGAGGAACAAGCAGACTAGCGGCACGGAGGAAGTCAGAGAGAGGAGGAGGGGAGACAAGAAGCCACGACTGAGGAGGTGAACGGTAGAAGGGGAGCACGAGGCGCGTAAGAACGGAGCAACATAGGGTGAGAGCGCTAAGCAGGAGAGACAGGATGAGCAAGAGAGGCACGGTGAGACCACCAGGGGGAGGGGGGGATTGGGTCAGGAGACAAGGGAGGAGACACAAGAGGAGAACGAGGGGGGAAACGAGCCGGGGATGAGTCCAGCGGAGGAAACACACGGCCGTAGTCAGGCGGGGGAAGCGGCGACGGGGGAGGCGCAGGCGGGCGGTCAGGGGAGGGAAGACCCAGGAGGCAAAGGGCAGACACCGGCTGTGCTACTTCACACCAATGCTAGAACCTCCACATGCACCATGGCTACCTCTGGGACACTCCACGACAGCACCCCCAGAAAGAGAACCCTTTCCAGCACCGCTACCACCCCCAGGGCTAGCACCCCCAGAGCCAGCACCCCAAGAACGAGAACCCTCTCGAACACCGGTGCCACCGCTAAGACCGTCGAGAAAAGCCACGACAGTACCTTCAGGACTAGCACCCTCCTCAACGCCCGCACCCCCAGAGCTCGCGGACCCCTACGACGGCTATGGTTGCGGCGGCGGCTGTGACGGCCGTGACGGCGGCGACGACGGCTACTGCTGTGGCGACGGAGGAGTGACGTGAGACACACCAGACAGGGCACGACGAGGAGGGAGAGGAGCAGGGGCTATCGGGGGAGTGGGGTCCAGGAACAGGGGCGGGGCAACCGAGAGAACTTGGTGGGGAAAGCGGGTTTAGAAGGAGACAGACTCGTCAAAAGTGACGTCACGGAGTTGAAGAAGCGGTGAGATGGCGGATGGTAAAAGTTCCAATAAGACGCGTCTCAGAGGAACCCAAGGGAGAGAAAGGGGACGGTGCGGGCAGTGAGCTAGTCCGTGCCAGAGGCACGAACGTGAGGAAGGCAGCCCCAGACGTGGAACACAGACGCGTCACCAGGGGACCCGGTCCAGAGAAGGGTTAGCGAAACCTGCGGCCGCTGGGAGTGTGGCCACCGGTTAAGCTTGTTAGCGATGTAGCAAACAGCGAACGACCACAGAAAATGGGGTGCACCGGCATGGATCATGGAGGTACGAGCCACCTTTATGACCAAACCGATGCGTTGCGCACGACCCCATACTACTGTGAGGAGTCTGGCAAGGTGTACGACTGGGTGATGCCCTCCACACGACAGAACTGGCTAAGACAACTGGAGGCGAACTCGTCACCACAATCGGAGTGAAGACGCAGCACAGGGAGGTTGTGGTGGACTCGCGCAGCTATGATCCATGGGATAAGAACGTCAAGCACATCGACCTTCCCCTCCACGGGCAACACCGTGGTGTAGCGCGTGTAGTCATCGACAAGCGCTAGAAAGTAGCGCTCTCAATGCGGCCCAGGGACGGGGGCTTTGCCCCAAACGTCCAAGTGCAGGGTCTAGAGTGGCGTGGTGGTGGGGGGAAACGAGGAGGGGTGCCGAGCACGATGCAGCCGGCCCTCGATGCACCGCATGCACAGAGGCACAAGCGAGGGAGGGAGGGCAGGGAGCGACGCATGGAGACCTTAGGCAAGACTGTGCTGGGATATATGACGCAGACGCGGGAAAGCATGGTAACCTAGGTGGTGGTGCCATAGAAGCGACAGGTGAGTGAGCGACCGACACGAGCAAGCCGCGACGACCTAGGGAGACGCTCCCACCGTGGTCTAGCGGGAACAGGCCTGACACCGGGTCCCAGGGGAACGTGGTGAGGGGGGCATCAGTGGCGGCCTCATTACAGACTGCGTACCGCTCGTGTCCATGAAACTTAGTGGTGACGCCGAGGTCCAACTAGGTTTATGGAGAACGGGGGGATGTGCAAGCCTGTAAGGGCGCCCAAGGGAACCGCCGAACAGGGAAGGGTGGTGGAGCTACGAGCAACTACCGGGCCTGAGGAGGGGTCAGCAAGCGCTAAAGCGAGAGGGGCGGCAAGCAGCGTGAGCGTGGTGTGGTCGCGGAAGAAGCAGGCAGACGCACCCGAGTCCAGCGTAAAGGAGAGCGCAGCGGTAGCGGCAGCAGGCGGCGGCACTAGCGTGGAACGTAGGCTAAACAAAGCAGGAGATCCTACGTCTGACGCAGCAGGGGAGCCTAGACTATGCACAGTGGGCACATCTATACTAGGCACCACAGGGTAATAGGGTCCAGTGGCACTAGAGTCATCAGCATACATGACATACAAAGCAGACCTAATCTGATCCATGTCCAGCTCAAAGACAGGCACACGACAACGTACCAGGCTGTGCCGATGGGGGAGGTCCTGCGCAGGGCCGAACCGGAGGCAAAAGAGATCGTCGAGGCGACGGTAGCAGCAAGCGGCGGTGTGACCGGGACGGTTGCATACGGTGTCGCGACGAGGGCCGGTTTGGAGCTCGTACTGGCAGGTCACCGCATTGAAATCGCCACCCGACACCGAGTTGCGTGCGGTGCCACCAGCAAATGCCACCATCAAGGACGCCAGACCACCAAGGCGGTGGAGGTCCCCACGGCTGCTGCTGCTGTTGCGGCGGTGGCTGCTGCTGCTGCTGCGGTGGTGGCTACTGCTGTTCGTGCTGCTGCATCTGGGCATCAGCCCCAGTCCCCTCGTCGGTACCACAACACTCGTACCACCACCGCCACCGCCGCCACCCCCGCCACCCCTCCCTCCGCCACGCCCCCCCTTGGGGAAACGACCCCTACCTTGACGAGACTGCGGGGAGGTCGCCACAGCGGTCTAAGCAGCAGGGGCTATCTCAGTGACAGTGGCAGACACGTCAGAGTAAGAGCACTAGGAGGGAGCACAGCCCTGGAAGATCGGGACTGCCGCGAAACCACACGACTGAGCGATAGCGCGCTGGCGAATCTTTATCGCAGATAGAGTGGTGACGAGCTCCGTAAGGATGAGGTCTGCGGGGTGGAGACCTAGGAAGTTGCCGCGGGCAGTGGCGAGGCGGTCAGGAAGGCGCGTGGCAACGAAGTAGAGGGTAGCGCCGATGGGGGAAGGCAGTACAGTGAGCTAGGCCTCAGTGCTAGCAGCACGGTAGTCTGAAGCCCGCGCAGGTGAGTGGCCAGGTCTGCGACAGTGGGGAAGGACGCGAGATCAGGAAAGAGCAGGGGAGCAGGAAACGGCCTGCAAAGGCGGAGGAGGGAGTGGAGTAGCGTGCAATGACAGCATCTAAGAACTCATGCGCAGTCTCTACGGTCTGAAAGCGGGGACACTCAGACAGCGGGAGGGCACGACTGATAGCTACTGTAGCTACGCTACTTCATCTAGCGACTCCCAGACAGAGTGGGCAAGCTCAGTAGTTGCAAAGGCCTCAAGCTCAGCGGACGTGGGGGCGTTAGGGAGGGCAGCAGGCGGGTCGGGGTAGGGGAGCTTACCGTCGACATGGACGGCCAGGAACTGGCCATCCTGGCGCTGACCCCTCAGCGAGCGGTGGAGGTCGGCGAACCACGCCTCAAAGTCGATCGCCCGACCCTCCACGTCCAGGCGGAGCACAGCGTCCGCCATCGCCACGGCTGCAGCAGGTGACAAGCGCCAGAGGAGGAGGAGGAGGAGAGTGCGGTGGAGAGCAATGGAGAGCGGTGGAGACCGGTGGAGTGCAGTGGAGAGCGTTGGAGCGCGGTGGAGAGCATTGGAGAGCGGTGGAGAGCGGCCGGCAGGAGCACCGGCTAAGAGGGGGGGAGCCAAGGCCTGCAGGTTGGCCCGGTAGCACGGCAACTCGGCGGCTTGGCGGCTCGGCTATTCAACGACAAGGCGGCCCGGCGGCACAGCGGTACGGCGCGGCTAGGGTTGGCGACGACTGGGGCCGGCGCGGATAGAGGTCAGCTCGGACGTGGGCCGGCGCGGAGTGGGGCCGGCAAGCTGGGGCCTGCGAGTAGGGGCCAGCGAGTAGGGGCCGGAGAGCAGGGGCAGATGAGCAGGGGCCGGCAGAAGCTGGGGTTGGCGCTGACCGGGGTCGGGATGTCAACATATATTTGTATTTGTTATAGGCTAGATTGGTGCATGCTCATGTAGAGTACAACTCCTTAGGACAAAACCATTCTGTATCACTCATTCTTGTTGACTGCGTTATTCTGAGATGGTATCACGCTAGGTTAGGTCCCCCTCCCAGCTTACCCATCCGCCCTTAGCCCTAGCCCTAGCCCTAGCCCTAGCCCTAGCCCTAGCCCTAGCCCTAGCCCTAGCCCTAGCCCGTGTCCTAGCCGTGCCCTAGCCCTGGCCGCCTTAGCTCTGTCCACGACGGCCGCGTCACTCCGCGCCGGCCACGTTTGTTCGCGTCGACCCTGCTCGTTCGCGCTGGCCCCGTTACTTCGCGCAGGCCCCGTCAATTTGCGCCAGCCTTGCCGCTTTGCACTACACCCGTCAGTTCGTGACGGCCCCGCCAGTTCGCGCCAGCCCTGCTAGTTCGTGCCGGCCCTGTCGCTTTGCACTGACGCCGTCACTTCGAGCTGGCCCCGTCAGTTCGCGCCGGCCCCTTCAGTTTGTGCTGGCCCCACTAGTTCACGCTGGCCTCGTCACTTCGCGCCGGCCCCGTCACTTCGCGCCGGGCCCGTCAGTTCACGCCGGCCCCGCTAGTTCGCGCCGGCCCCGAAACTTCGCCCCTGCCCCGCTAGTCCGCATCGGCCCTGCTAGCCCGTACCAGCCCCGCCACTTCGCGCCAGCCCCGCTAGTTCGCACCGGCCTTGCCATTTCGCAGGGCTAATTTTTCATTTTTCAAGACCCAGCGGACTCAGGTTTCGCGTCACTAAAGATCCTGAATATTCAACATTCCCTGGAAAATCTCTCTTCATTTCATGATAACTTTTACCTTTCAATCTAAAATTCATAGTGATTTGGGGGACTCCCTACATATCAGCGGAGCCTGTGGACACTTCGAGTACAAGCAGGAAGGACATCGATGGAAGAAACGATACAGAACACACACTTGCTACTGCTGCTGTCCCTCACCACCATACCAAGTTCGACTCTTTCCTTGTCAATCGCGACGGAAATGCATACAACTTAGAGGGACAGTACGCAACCTGGCTAAGGTGATATTAAGGGGTTGTGAATATCTGACAGCCCTGCACTTCTGTAGTTGTGAAAGTTCCACGGGTCGCACCTTCAGATTGCGTGGAAAATTGGTCAGGGCTGCGAAGGACTTGGGGGGGGGTGGGAGGGTAGGGCTGCAATTCCAACATGGGAAAGTTCCCATGCCAGTCGGATGGCCATGATAAATTTTCTCGCAATCCTGATTGCTCAGAGAGTTCCTTGGAAACACCCGGAATCCGTCAGGAGGTTTGTGAGTCCGAAACCCTCAAAATTAGGATTTCTGCAAGAAACACCTGGAATGTACCTGACATTCCGGATGTTTACCCTTGAACCAAGAGCCTTGGCCGTCGAGCTGCCGTGCCATCGTGCTGCCATGCCACTCTGTCGCCGTGTCGATGTGCCGCCGGGTCGACGTGTCACTGTGCCGTTATTAGCTGCTGCGGCTGTGGTGATGGCAAACGATGTGCTCCGCTTGGACGCGGGGGGTCGGGCGATCGACTGTGAGGCGTGGCTCATCAACCTCCCTCGTCAGCATACAGGTCAGCGCTAGGACAGCTACTCTCGGGCAGTCCATGTCGACGGTAAGCTTCCCTGCCCCGCCGCGCCTGCTGCCCTCCTTGACACTCTCACGTCTGCTGAGCGTGAGGCCTTTGCCACTGTTGAGCTTGCCCACGCTGTCTGGGAGTCGCGCAACAGGGTAGCGCAGCTTGGTATTAGTCACGCCCTCCCCCTGCCAGAGCGTCCCCGCTTTAGTGTTGTAGCAAATGCGAATGAATGATGCAGTCATTGCGCGCTATTCCACTTCCTCCTCAGCCTCAGCCAGTTGTCTGATCCTCCCCATGCTGTTCCCGCATCTTGCGTCCTTCCCCTCTGTCGCTGACCTTGCTAGTCATCTGCGCGCACTTGAGAATAGTTATTGTGCTGCTAGCACTGAGGCCCAGCTCATTGCATTCCCTCCTCCCCTCTGCGCTACCCTTTACCTCATTGCCACGCGCCTTTTTGACCACCTTGCCACTGTCCGCGACCACTTCCTTAGTCAGCAGCCAGGTGACCTCACCCTACCTGCCTTTGTTACCGCCTTTTCCGTGATAGAGACCCAACAGCGCACGATCGCCCAGTCTAGCGGTACTGCGGCGGTCCCTATTTTCCAGGGCTGTGCTCCCTCCCAGTGCACTTACTCTGACGTCATTGCTGCTATTGCTAAAACGGCCCCTGCTACTGAGATCGTTGCGGCGGCCTCAGCGCAGGCTCGTTGGGATAGGAGACGGTGGTGGGGGCGTTCGCCGCCTGTCTCCGCCCCAGTTTCTCCTCTTCTGCCACCGCAGCCGCAGTTGATGTCGCCGCCGCAGCAGCAGCCATCGCCGCCGTAGGGGTTCGAGAGCTCTGGGGGTGCGGGCGTTGAGGGTGCTGGTTCTAGGGGTGCGGGCGTTGAGGGTGCTGGTTCTGGGGGTGCTCGTCCTGGGGATACTGCCGTGGCTGATCCCGATGGTCGTGGGGGTAGCACAGGTGCTGTAGAGGTTTCTCGTTCTGGGGGTGTTGGCGTGGAGCGTCCCGGAGGAAGCCGTCGTGCAGCTGGAGATTCTGGTATCGGCGTGGAGTAGCAGCAGCAACAGTCGCCGCCGGTGTCCGCCCTTCTCTTCCTTGGTCTTCCTTCCCCCGACCGCCCACCTGCGCCTCCCCCACGGCCGCCTCCCCCGCCTATCCACAGCCCTGTGTTTCCTCCTCCGGACTCGTCCCCGGCTCGTTTCCCCCCTCATTCTCCTGCTGTGTCTCCTCCCTTGTCTCCTAACCCGACCCCCCCCTCCCGCTGGTGGTCACACCGTGCCTCTCGTGCTCGTCCTGTCACTCCTGTTCAGCGCTCTCACCCTATGTTGCTCCGTTCTCAAGTGTTTCGTGCTCCTCTTCTACCATCGACTCCTCTTGTTGTCTCCCCTGCTCCTCTCTCTGACTTCCTCCATGCTGCTAGTCCACTTGTCCCTCACGTTCTCGCTTCTCTTGTTACCGACCCGTCCATTCCTGTCTCCAGTCTTGACGCTCTTGTCGCTGCCATCGCTGATTTCGCCTCTACCCGCCGCCTTGACTACGCCACCGCTCTGGTTTCTGACCCTGCCAGTCCTCCGTCCGTCGGGGGTGCATCTGCCCTTGGCAGTGACGTTCTACATGACAGGCTGTACGAGCTCGCTTTCCTGTCCATGGCCACTCCCCATCTCTGTTCCATGCTGCTTATCCCTAGAATGACCAAACGCCCTTGACATCCCGACCCCTCGCACTTACGCTGAGACGACCTCGGGTCCCTTGGCCTCTCAGTGGATAGTTGCCATGGACGCATAGATGGCATCTTGGAGATCCACCGACATTTACGTCGACGCGGTACCCCCACCTGGGGTGTCACAGGATCGAATGTGTCGAGGAAAAGTTGCACTATCGATCAGTACAAGGCGCTTTTATACTTCCAGAGTACATCAGGTAACCAGGTGTATCTTATCCTAAGGGAATAGACCCTTCTAGAAGATAGAATCACCCTGCGTATAGCCACGCGAGGCTATTGGCTTTAAGGGATTACGGCAGGATTACGCTGGATAATGTGCCAGTACATCCCAAGCCTGGTCGGTGATATAATTATAATAGCAGGATCAACCAAAGGATAATGGAAGAATGGAGAATAGGAAACCAAATGAGATGAGATAAAAAGAAGAATGAAATAGGAAGGAGATAAGAATAGGACAAGTGGTGTAACGGGGTCGTACTCTCACACTTCCCCCCCTCAAAGCTGGGTGGTAGAAGTAACACCCTGCTTGACAAGGTAGTCATGCAGAGGACGACGCGCGTTACCCATGTCGGACTCAGGTACCCAGCTGTCCTCAGAAGGATCATAACCCTTCCAACGGATAAGAAGCTCCACGGTGCCATTCCGACGACGACGATGTGCGAGCACGGACTCGACCTCGTACTCGGGTTCGTTCTGAACGAGGACGGGCGGCGGCGGCAGCGGCTGGCGTCCCACGAAGATCGTGTTAGGATCTCGATAGGGCTTCAGAAGTTGGACATGGAAGGCGTTATGAATCTTCCAGGTAGCTGGCAGGCGTAAGCGGAAGGTAACAGGAGTGACCTGTGCTTCAACGAGAAAAGGCCCGCAGAAGCGAGGTCGAAGTTTAGATGGGAGATGGCTGATGTCCAGGTTGCGGGTGTCAAGAAGCACCTGGTCTCCCACCGTGACGGTGTGATCGTTGCGATGGCGATCGGCTTGGCGCTTTTGTTGCTGTTGAATGTCAAGGAGGCGCTTATGGGTCCGATCCCAAAGTTGATGCATGGTTGTGATGAAGTCGTGTGCAGGTTGGACTGTTGCTGATGTTGTCGGTTTCTGTGGTGTGAGTGGGTGGCGTCCGTAGCAGAGGAAGAACGGCGTCTGTCCAGTAGCGGCATGTGTAGCATTGTTGTAAGCAAACTCGAGTACGGGCAGGTGCAAGTCCCATTTGGAGATGTCGTCCTTGCAGGCTGCTCGGATGAGTTGCTCAACAATTTGGTTGAGGCGCTCGGTCTGTCCGTCTGTCTACGGATGGTATGCGGATGACATGGCGAGTTTGGTGCCGAGCAGAGACATAAGTTCCTTCCAGAACTTGCTAGTGAACTTGGGGTCTCGGTCGGAGATGAGTGTAGTTGGGATGCCATGCTGTGAGATGATGTGACGAACGAAGAGCTGTGCTGTCTCCTCGGTGCGTGCCGTCGTGTGTGTCGGGATGAAGTGTCCCATTTTGGAGAACTTGTCAATGACAACAAGGATGGCGTCATGACCGCTGGAGGTAGGTGGTAACCCGGTGATGAAGTCCAGGCTAACCACTTGCCATGGTAGTTCTGGGACAGGAAGAGGCTGCAATAGTCCCGCCTTTTTCTGCTTGCTGCTCTTCATCCGCTGACATGTATCACACGAGGTGACGAATTTCTGGACGTCGTCTGCCATATGGGGCCAGTAGTAGTGTTTGGCGATACCGGTGAGCGTCTTGTTGCTACCGAAGTGTCCGGCGTACAGGACGTCGTGGTATTCTTCGAGTAGTAACTGGCGCAAAGGAGGGTAATTGGGTACCCAGATTTTTGTGGATCCCTTCCGGTACGCGATGTCACTGTCCCACTGTAGCAGATGTCGCTTTTCTGCCAAGGGAATTTCGGGGTCGATGGCGTACCCGTGGGTGAAGAGTCCCTTGAGTAGTGGATTCATCCCTTCGACCTGAATCGCGGCAACGTGTGCAGGCCGGCTGAGAGCGTCTGCTTTGTTCTTGTGGCCGGGCTTGTACACGATGTCGTAGTGGAAGTGTGTCTCGAGGAAATCGATCCACCGGACCTGCCGCCTGGAAAGGTTGGGTTGTGTATTCAAATATTTCAGGCTGCAGTGGTCGGTGTAGACGGTCGTTCTTCGTCCTTCGAGATAGCATCTCCACGCTTTGAAGGCGATGATGATAGCAAGAGCCTCTTTGTCGTGTATCGGGTAGTTGAGTTCTGCCCCGTGCAGTTTCTTGCTGAGGTAGGCAATTGGTTGCAGTCCATTCCCCTGGTCTTGCATTAAGACTGCACCCACGGCCTGATCACTGGCGTCTGCTTCAATGACGTAGTCACGTTCGGGATCTGGCAAGATGAGTACCGGTGCGGATGTCAGTGCTTGTTTCAGTTGCTCCACGGCTTCCTGGTGCTTCGTCTCCCATTTGTAGGGCGTGTTCTTCTTCAGCAGATTCGTGAGTGGTGCCGCGAGTTTCGCATACTGTGGCACGAACCTGTTGTAGTAATTACCGAAGCCTAGGAACTGCTGCAACTCCTTCACGTTCTCGGGTGTCTTCCACGTACGTACGGCTTCGACTTTCTTGGGGTCGACGTGAACTCCTTGAGCGCTCACCATGTGTCCTAGGAATTGGACCTTTTCAAGGGCGAATTCGCTCTTGGACAGTTTGACGTAGAATCGTTCCCGTCGAAGAATTTCGAAGACGCGTCGCAGGTGTTCGACGTGCTGCTTCATGTCGCGCGAGTAGATGAGTATGTCATCCAGGTACACCACCACGCATTCGTCCAGAAGTGGTCGTAGAATGTGGTTCATTTCGGCTTGGAACGTTGCCGGCGCGTTGGTGAGTCCGAACGGCATGACCAAATACTCGTACGATCCGTACCGAGTTCGGAAAGCAGTTTTGTGGATAGAGTTGTACGCCATCCGTATCTGCCAGTATCCGGACCGCAGATCCAGTTTGGAAAATACCGTAGCTCCCCGAAGCTGGTCAAGCAGGTCATCGATTCGCGGTATCGGATATTTATTCTTGATGGTCTGCTTGTTAAGAGCTCGGTAGTCGATGCACATGCGCAGGCTTCCGTCCGGTTTCGGTGTGAAGAGTACTGGGGCACCGTATGGCGAAGTAGATGGCCGGATGAGTCCTTTGGCTAGGAGATACTCGATCTGTTTTTTCATGTCAGTCAGCTCCGTAGGGCTGAGCCGATATGGTGCTCGGAAGGTCGGCTTCGAACCCGGTTCCTCCACGATCTCGTGTTGATGCGTTCGGTATGGCAGTAGCTCGTTTGGAAGATCGTCAGGAAGAATGTCTTGGAACTCCTTCAGTAATTCCTTGATTTTTTCTGGAGTTTCCGAGGCTTTCTCTCCGTCATCCTCCACCTCTGTTGCTATCGCCAGGAACCCGGTGTCGGTCCGCTTCACGTCCTTCTCGAATCGTGCGAGTGTCTCCACTGGGAGATCTCCAGTATCGTCCCAGTTGGGTAGCGGTACTCTCCGTCCATTGTTGTAGATGCTTGCGGTGCGGTTCACCCAGTTGATCTCGGGGTTGAATTTTTTCAGGAAGTCTCGCCCGAAGATCAAGTCAAGCCCTTTGATGTTGGTAATGGGGAGTGCAGGTCTCCAGCGCAGTGGTCCAATTTGTAGATGTAGCACTGCTTCGCCGTGTACTGGTAACTTGCTGCCGTCCACCATCGTTGCAGAGAATCCTGAAGGCTTGTACTCTTCCCGGAGTCGGTCGATCACTGCCTTGTCGCAGACGGTGTGTGACGCTCCGCTGTCCACGAGTGCTTGGAGGCGTCGTCCTTTGCAGATGACCTCGAGCACGAGGGGCAGTCGTTGCTCGGAGTACCCAAAGATAGTTTCATTGATTGGGTCATAGGGTACATCCCAATACTCCGTACACACCTTTGTGTTGCTGTCTACTCCTGAGCTGGCAGCTGGCCGAGGCTGCTTGGAGAACGGCTCTTCTCCAGGGCCCGGAGTTTCCTTGACGACTGTGCGCATCACTGATGCCGAAGAACTGGATGCATCCGTAGAAGGAGTTCGGGGTTTGTGCAGCTTCTTGTAGACCCCCAGCTTCCTCTTGAGCTGCTTCAGCTCCACCGACGTCTTCCCTGGGGAGCGGGTAGTCGTTGTGGGCTGGTGTCGGGAGAGGACGTTGACTCCGTGGAAAGGTCGGCTTCTTTCCATACTCCTTAATTTGGTCCCCAAGTTGTCCGGTACCGGTATAATCTCCACAGCTGTCTGCTTCTTTTGGAGTCCTTCCCGAAATTTCTCCAAGGCTCTAGCCCCTCGAACATCATAAGTTTTCATTAAAGCATCTTTATAAGATAACTTTAACGAATTCTTATAATTTCTTGGGTCTTCAAGGAGTTTCCCTGTCTCGGCAGAGTCTTTTTTCGCGGAGTCGTATTTTTTCTCGGCGATTTTCCCTGGCGAAGACTGGTCGTGGGGTGGAGATTTTCCCCCATCATTTCCTCCTTCTCGCGTCGAATCAGCTTCGTCGAAGTTGATTTTTCCGGAATCCCGCGGCCGCTTTCGGATCTTGTTATTTTCGCCAGCTAGATCCGCAATCACTGGCGACTCCCGTTTTTTGTCTTCTGATTGGCCGAAAGATTTCCGCCACTGTTGCGTGCCCGATACTCTGCGCGTGCGGCCTTCATTTTGTTGCAGTCGAAGATTCGGTGGCCCGACACCCCGCAAAAATCACACGTGTAGTTGGTGTTTTTCGGACGTGGCCGCCCCTCGAATCTGTCGACTTCCATCGGGTCGGCGAACGTGGGGTGAGCCGAGCGGTCGCCCTGTCGCGTACTGCCGACGAGCGTCCGTCGTGTTCCGGCGTTGACCATGTCGAAGCGCTCCGCTGCCGAAACGACGTCACTGTAGCTCGCGTAGTTTGACGCTGCGACTTGTCGTTTGACTTCGGTCTTCAGCCCGGCGAGGTACGATTGTACTTTTTCCCCTTCGGTCAGGTCGGGAATGCGGTTATAAAATTCCTCCATCTGCTGCGTGTACTGCGCTACACTCCCGAACTGTCGGTGTCGATGAATTTTTTCCCGGGCAAGGAAACTCGAATTTATCGGTTCGAAGCGTTTCAGCAGGTCGGCGTGGAACTGCTGCCACGTGGCTTCACCGTGGATGAAGGTGCTGTTGCCGCCAATCCACTCGAGTGCCGGCCCTCGCATCAGTGTCGCCGCGAGTCGTACACGTTGACCGTCCCAGACTGGCGAGCTCCATCCGACGGCTGCGAAGTAGATCTCCATCCCGGCGATCCATCTGCGGGCGTCGGAGTTTCGATCGCTCGGATCGAACGGCTCAGGTGGGCGCGGTTTCGGAGCCTCGAGAAACTGCTGCGACTGCTGCGTCGTCGCCGTTGTCGTCTCGTGCTGCGCTCCGGCGAGTCGAGTTACTCGCTCGAACTGGTTTCGCCACGCTTCGCGATCCGCTCGCATTTCCTCCTGAAGGGCTGCGATGCGCGCGAAGAGCTGCTGGGTAACCTCGGCGTTGTCGAAGGTTGCCATCCTGTTCAAAACACGCACGGAGGGGGTAATTCGAAAATCGCGGAGCTGGTGCTTACCAGAATCGGCGTCGAATTGGTCGCCCCCGGCGGTTTTTCGAGGCAGGATCCCCGCTGCTGCTGCTTAGCTGAGCGCGGCCGAGTGAGAAAAACTCTGATACCAAGTGTCACAGGATCGAATGTGTCGAGGAAATGTTGCACTATCGATCAGTACAAGGCGCTTTTATACTTCCAGAGTACATCAGGTAACCAGGTGTATCTTATCCTAAGGGAATAGACCCTTCTAGAAGATAGAATCACCCTGCGTATAGCCACGCGAGGCTATTGGCTTTAAGGGATTACGGCAGGATTACGCTGGATAATGTGCCAGTACATCCCAAGCCTGGTCGGTGATATAATTATAATAGCAGGATCAACCAAAGGATAATGGAAGAATGGAGAATAGGAAACCAAATGAGATGAGATAAAAAGAAGAATGAAATAGGAAGGAGATAAGAATAGGACAAGTGGTGTAACGGGGTCGTACTCTCACATGGGGTGAACGTAGTCGATGGCCGGTGGCTCTTCGAGGTGAAGTGCCCTCCTAGAGAGCCGCCGGTGTTCAACGCGTGCTACGTTGCTAGAGGCTTCAGTCAGCGCGAGGGTGTTGACTTCTTTCAGACCTTCGCCCCGACCCCAAAGATGACCACTATTTGGGCACTGCTACACGTAGCAGCATGGTGTTACTATGAGTTGCACTCCCTCGACTTCTCCACGGCGTTTCTCACGGCAGTGTGCAAGAGGAGGCCTACCTTCACCGTCCGCCCAGCTTCACTGGCACCTTCGCTCCTGGTACTGAGTGGCTCCTCCGGCGTCCGGTATATGGGCTGCGGCAAGTGCCGTGTGAGTGGCATGACACTTTGCGAGCTACGTTAGCTGACCTGCCGTTCTTCCCGTCGTCTGCAGACCCCTCGCCCTTCGTTCATTCCGGCCAAACCCCGCTCTTCATCCTTGTCTACGTAGATGGCCTAGTCTTTGCTACTCCAGACAAAGACGCACTGGCCTCCGTGAAGGTTGAGCTGCTGAGGAGACATACTTGCATTGACCTAGGAGCTACCTTGGCCTGCAGATCTCCAGGGACAGAGCAGCGAGCACCATCACCCTTACACAGTCACACTTGGTGCGCCAGGTCCTTTAGAGGTTCGGTCTTCTTTTCTCCTCCGAACAGCCCACACCTCTGCCAATAGATTAAAGGCTTTTGGCTCCAGTCTGTGAGGAGTCTGTAGAGCATAGTGATCCCTACGCAGAGCTGATGGGTTTCCTCATGTACTTGATGACTTGCAGTCATCCAGATCTCGCATACCCTCTCAGCATCCTGGCTCGCTTTGTGGCCACCGGCAGACACCGACCACAGCACTGGTCGGCCGCTAAGAGGACTGGGGTCGGCGAGCAGAGGCCGACGGGTGCTGGGGCCGGGACGAGCAGGGGTCGGTGCGGGTTGGGGTCGGCGTGTGCTGGGGCCGGCAAGCAGGGGCCGCCGAGCGAGCGCGGGGCCAGCGGGCGAGCGCGGGGCCGGCGGGGATAGCGGGCGAGCGTGGGGCCAGCAGGGCCAGCGGGCGAGCGCGGGGCCAGCGGGCGAAGGGCCGGCGAGCTAGGGCCGGTGAGCGCAGGGCCGGCGGGCGAGGGGGCAGCGGGGAGCTAGGGCGGGCTAGGACGGCTAGGGCATTCTTGGGCGGAAGCGCGGGTGAGCGGACCTAACCTAGCTGATACTTTATCAAAATAACGCAATGATTAGAAACAAGGCATACAAGGGAATATACAAACCCTAAGAGCACGAACCCTTCTAGCCTGTAACTTCTACATATACAATAGATGTATAATTTGAAAGTCATGTTACGCGAATAGTCGCGATACACTACGAATATGTACATTCCGAATAGGTACTTCCAGACTATAAATATGCATGTATTACTCAATATTATTATCCTTGTCATTTCATACATTTCCAATACAAGATGTGAAGTCTTCCGCTGACTTTCTACTCGTGGTTCCACCGACTCTAGATCTTGGCCATTGTAAAAACGTGGTTCATTTCAACAAACCCGAACCTGAAAAAAAAGGGGCTCCTGCTGGGGGCACCCTGAGCCAACAGGCTCTTAAATCCAATCTGAAGCCCTGCTCGGAAGACACCCGATTTGCCCCACGGCACAATGACACCCGCAGATGACACGACGTAGGAATTTCCATAAGTCTGTTTCTGAATCGCCAGGCTATCCTTGTACTGTTAAATTATATCTTATATATAATTGTAGGCTTGGTAGGTATTACTGGAACCTACTGTAGAGGGTACAACTCCCTCCTTGTATCCCTCTCCCTTCTAATCTCATCATCCTCTCTCTCGATATTTTTCCTACCCTAAAGCCTCTCGCCTTTCATGGCTTCCTCTTCCTACCTAGCTTAGTTTCTAACATGGTACCAGAGCAGGTTGCCCCTCCCGGGGCTGCTCCCCATGCTTCCGCGAAGATTTACTATGCAGATTTGAGCTTGTCTGAAAATCTGCTTGTCAGAAAAGAGGTTTTAAAACACGCCCCTGAATCCCGAAAAGCCGAATCTCACTACGCACTTTGCGAAACCGCACTGAATATTTTCTCGACAAATTTGCGACACTGTAGCACGCGAGTCAGGGAAGAGGTTGCTTGGGAAGAGGCTGGTAGGAACACGCTCTCAGTCTTTCTTTTCGTAAGTATCGCTGATTGATCAGCGAAAAAAGTTTGTGGTCATGCTGAATTTTCAGCCTATTTTCTAGGGTCGCGGCTGAAGCATCAACCTAAATTGGGGCGGGGAGGCTGACAAATCAATGTGCCCTTGTCTGCGGGGCCTGGTTTGAAGCGAGAAGCGAGGGACGAGCCTGCAGACCCGAGGGGTTCGCGTGTGCTCGCTGAAGCGAGCCCTAGGAAGGAATCGTTATTCCTTCAACAAATTGCCTATGCGCCACTTGTGGTTTACAATGTAACTACTACTCTTCTGTGAAAACATGTGTGGTGTTCAGGCCCTCAGAAGTCAGGCCACAAATGCGTGAAAGCCTGTATATCCGGGGTTTTTTTTTTTTCATACCTTGTTTTTTCACATTTTGAATTTTATCAAACCTGAAATTTATGTGTTCCCAATTTTTAAGCCCTTAAAAACGGTTTGTTCTTATTTTAGCGAGTCTGACGAATCAGCCTTAGTCGAAATTCGCCCTGAAACAGAATCCTTTCTACTAGGGTGAGCTGGAGCAGGTGTGAGGGGCGTGAGTGGTCCTTGACCAGAATCACGCAAGGCGAGCTGGAGCAGGTGTGAGGGGGGTGACAGGTCCGCCAAGACGTAGGTAGTTTGACGTGAGTTGGAGCAGGTGTGAGGAGTGTGACTGGGCCTTAGCCAAAAACACAGACCAGCCAGCATAAAGCGGCGAATTGCAGCGTGAATTTCGTTAAACTGGAAACCCACAGGGAAAGTTCGCAGCCCCTACGACAGCACAAATAACATTTCAGGCAAATTACGAGGTGCTGGTTCGGACGAAGCTGCATTTGTGAGTGGCACGCATGCACGTGGCATCCCTTGGGACTTTCGCGATGCTAGGCACGTGCGCCCAAGTCTGAAACGAGGATTCGAAATCTGAGCAGCAGTTCGGGCAAAATGACGAGTCTAACGCAAGGCTAGTCTGATGTGAGGACGTAGAAATCCGCTCAGAGTCCTCCGCCAAAATCACGGAGGTACATTGTACGCCATGAAGTCCGATCCGAAACAAGGATCAGATACTACAAAAATGTAGGCTTGATTAGTCAGGATTAAAAAACATGCCATGCCCAAAACCCGACCCTTCCCTGTCCGGCGGCTCCTTCGGGCTCTCTTACAGGCCTACACATCCCCTCGTTCACCAGGAACCTAGTTCGTGTCGGCTTCCTCCAGGACCTTGGCATCACCACTACGTTCCCCGGTCACGAGTGGTACGCTATCTGTATCGAGGCCGCCACTGGTGCTCCTCTCACCACGTTCCCCCGGGACCCGGTGTCCGGCCTGTTCACACTGGACACCGCGCCCCCCCCCCCCGTTGGGACGGCTCCTCAGGTAGGTGCGTCTCCTCAGGTTGTTGCGGCCTGCTCCTGTCGGTCGCATACTCACCTGACACTCCTGTGGTACCACCGTCTAGGTCACCCTACACTCACGCGTCTGCGTCACATGTCTCAGCACGGTCTGGTCCTAGGTCTCCCAGGGTCCGTCTGGGGCCCCGCCCCCGTCCATGGGCTGCGTCGAGAGCGCTACTTCCTCGTGCTTGTCGACGACTACACATGCTTCACCACGGCCTTTTCCCGGGAGCGGAAGGCGGACGTGCCTGACGTTCTTATCCCGTGGCTTGTCTCTGCGCGTGTCCACCGCGGTCTTCCTGTCTTGCGTCTCCACTCCGACCGTGGTGGCGAGTTTTCCTCTGGTGTCCTTGGTCGTTTCTGTCGTGCGGAGGGCATCACCCAGACGTTCACCCTGCCGGACTACCCGCAGCAGAATGGGGTCGCTAAGCGACGCATCGGTTTGGTCACAGAGGTGGCTCGTACCTCCATGATCCATGCCGGTGCACCCCATTTTCTGTGGCTGTTCGCTGTTCACTACGCCGCTCACCAGCTTAACCTGTGGTCGCACCCTCAGCGGCCGCAGGTTTCGCCGACCCTCCTCTGGACCGGGTCTCCTGGTGACGCGTCTGCGTTCCATGTCTAGGGCTGCCTTGCTCACGTTCGTGCCTCTGGTTCGGACAAGCTCACTGCCCGCACCCTCCCCTGTGACTTCCAAGGTTTCCCCCTTGAAGCGTCTGACTGGCACTTCTACCACCCGCCATCTCACGGTTTCTTTCACTCTTGTGACGTCACCTTTGACGAGTCCGTCTCCTTCTACCACCGCTTTCCCCACCGTGGGCCCCCGGTTACTCCCCCCCTGTTCCTGGTTCCCCCTTCCCTGGTCGCCCTTGCCCCTCCCTCTCCCCCTCCCTGCCCCGTCTGGTGTGTCCCACGTCACCCCCCTCACGTCGGTTGTCCCGGTCGAGGATTCTACTGACCCTGGAGGACCTGAGGCGCAATCCTCGCCGCTTGCCCCTCCCCAGGTGTCTCCTCCTCCGCCGCCTCCGCAGCCGCTGTCGCCGCTGCCGTCGTCGCAGCCCTCGTCGCAGCAGCCGTCGCCGCCGCCGTCGCAGCAGAAGTTTGTTGCCTTCTGGGGTGCTGGCGTTTGGGTGGGTTCTAGTCCCCGGGCTCCTGTCTTGGCTTGTCCCGGTGGGCCTAGGGGTGGTACCGGTGTTGGAGGGGTTTCGGGCTCTGGGGGTGTTCCTTCTGGGGGTAGTGGAGTCGAGTGTTCCGGAGGTAGCCGTTGAGCAGCTTGCGGTCCCGGTGTCAGTGTCGTGCCGCCGCAGCAGCAGTCACCGCCGGTGTCAGCCCTTCGCCTGCTCGGCCTTCCGTCCCCTGACCACGCGTCTGTGCCTCTCCTGCCGTCTCCTCCTCTTCCTGTCTAAGGCCCTGTGTTCCCTCCCCCGTACTCGACTCCGGCTCGTCTTCCCCCTTGATCCCCTCTTGTGTCCCCTCCTCTGTCTCCTGACCCGACTCCTCCGTCTCACGTCTGGTCTCGCCGTCCCTCCTGTGCTCGCCCCGTCTCCACTGTCCCGCGCTCTCACCCTATGTTGCTTCGTTCCCACGCATCTCGTCCTCCCCTGCCACTGTCGCCTCCTCCGTCCTCCCATGTTGTTGCGCCTCTCCTTCTGTCTGACTACCTTTGTGCCACTCGTCCTCTTTTTCCTCGGGTCCTTGCCTCTCTCGTTACCGACCAGTCTATTCCGGTCTCGTGTCTTGACGCTCTTGTCACTGCGGTCGCTGACTTCTCCTATACCCGCCGCCTTGACTGCGCCACCGCTCTAGTCTCTGACCCTGCCTGTCCTCCGTCTGTCGGGGGTGCTCCTACCCTCGGCAGTGACGTCCTGGAGGACCACAAGTACGAGCTTGCTTTCCTGCCCGAGGCTGCTCCCCATCTCTGTTCCATGCTGCTAGTCCCTGAGGGTGACCCAAACGCTTTCGACATCCCGACCCCTCGCACTTACGCTGAGGCGACCTCGGGACCTCGGGCCTCTCAGCGGATAGCTGCCATGGAGCAGGAGATGGCATCTTGGAGATCCACCGACACCTACGTCGGCGCAGTTCCCCCACCTGGGGTGAACGTAGTCGATGGCCGGTGGCTCTTCAAGGTGAAGCACCCTCCTGGAGAGCCGCCTGTGTTCAAGAGGCGCTACGTGGCTAGAGGCTTTAGTTAGCGTGAGGGGGTGGACTTGTTTCAGACCTTCGCCCCGACCCCGAAGATGACTACTCTTCGGGCACTGCTACACGTAGCAGCACAGCGTCACTATGAGTTACACTCCCTCAACTTCTCCACTGCGTTTCTTCAGGGCAGTCTACACGAGCAGGTCTACATGCGCCGCCCTAAAGGCTTCACTGGTACCTTCCTTCTTGGGACCCAGTGGCTCCTGCGGCGCCCAGTCTATGGCATGCGGCAGGCGCCCCGGAAGTGGCACGACACGCTGCGTGCTACCCTTGCAGACCTGCGGTTCTTTCCATCCTCTGCATACCCCTCGCTCTTCGTTCGTTTTGGCCAGACTCCGTTCTACATCCTTGTTTACGTAAACGATCTGGTCTTTGCCACTGCAAACACTGCCGCGCTGGCCTTTGTGAAGGCTGAGCTGCTGAGGAGACACACCTGCACTGACCTAGGAGAGCTGCGCCGCTACCTTAGCCTGCACATCTCTAGGGACAGAGCAGCGCGCACCATCACCCTCACCCAGTCACACTTGGTGCGCCAGGTCCTTCAGAGGTTCGGTCTTCAGTTCTCCTCCGCACAGCCCACACCACTTCCAGTAGATCACTGGCTCTCTGCTCCAGTTCCTGAGGAGTCGGCAGAGCCCAGTGGTCCTTACGCAGAGCTGGTGGGTTGCCTCATGTACCTGATGACTTGCACTCGTCCAGATCTCGCATACCCTCTCAGCATCCTGGCCTGCTTTGTGGCCACAGGCAGACACGGACCTCAGCACTAGTCTGCCGCTAAGAGGGATTTGCGTTATCTCACAAGTACATCAGGCATGGGGTTAGTGCTGGGAGGACGCAGGCTTGTGGTCCTTACTGGGCACACAGACGCTTCTTGGGCAGACCACGCCGAGACCCTCAGATCCTCACAGGGTTTAGGACTGCCGCACGGACCTATTGCTTTAGCCTTGGTTCAGGTGCCGTCTCGTGGAGAGCTACTCGCTCCTCGTCTGTTGCCCAGTCAAGCTCTGAGGCCGAGATCTACGTCGGTGCCATGGCGGCACAGGAGCTCCGCTGGCTGACTGTCTTACTCACTGACTTAGGTGAGCGGCCTAGCTGTGCCCCAGTCCTGTACGTTGACAACAGGGCTATGATCCTCCGGTGTCAGGAGCCTCGACTGGAGGGCAAAGCAAAGCACATCCAGCTACGGTACTTCCTCCTGCGCGAGCTACAGCAGCATCGCCAGGCCCGCGTAGTACATTTGGCCTCTGGTGCCAACACAGCTGATATCTTTACGAAGGAACTTGCGCCTAAATATCATCAGCGGCACTGTGTACAGCTTGGTCTTGTTCCTGTTGCCTCTCACCTGCTAGGGCCTTGATTGTGTACAGTCCTTTATATATATTTTACCCTGACTGGCTTTGTGGCCTCTCCCAGTGGCTAGACTAGTAGTGCCGCCCTGGTCTTGCTCTTGTCTTAGTCTGTACTCCTTTTGACTGGTCTTTAGACACTTGCCTCAGAGGCTGGACTAGTAGTGCCACCCTGAGCTGCTTGTTCTACTGCTAGGCACTGCCCCTATATGGTCTAGGGGGTGTGTCAAATACATCTTAGTATGTTAGCATAGACAATTTAGGTTTGTGCCTTAGAGGGTACAACACACTTGCATATATTCCCTTGTACTGTCTCATGCTTAATCGTTCATTGTTTCTGATACTCACATGGCCGACCCTGAGCAATCAGCCTCCCTAAAACCAATCTGACGCCCTAGTGTTTGCCAAAATATGGTCTGAGTGGCTTTTTCTTTATATTTAGTCCTTCCTACATAGACTTGATGTCTGATGGCCTATAAATATCCAGAAACAGTTTGTATCAATTGCCATTGGAGGGGGGGAAGTAAATAGCCAGCTCGATTCTCTCCTACGGACGACCCCTTGATAGAAAAAATATGCTCATAACATTACAGGAAGGTAGGTAGTAGGTACTACTACCAACCATTACTACTGTACCATATACCCTTACGCAGCCAGCCACTCTGATTACAACAGCCTCATACCTTATGCCGAGCCCAAGCCCCCCTCTCCTTCCCACATCTTGATGTTCCCACCCTCCCATCCCTTCCCCCCCATCGACCCATCCATCCCCTCACGTGTTTGCAGCTGCCCCAGAATGTCCGAGTGCAGGATAACGCTCCTGGACTGGACGGCTGTAGCCAGCAGCTTGTGGCCCAAACAAAAAGGACCAGAGCAGAGCAGGGTGGAGCAGACATGCACTGTCAAAAGTTGGGTGGGGCTCTCAATCAACTCCACACAGAGCAGCGCCTGCACGCCCCCTTCCTCCTCACCTTACCCTCTCAAGGTAATTGCAGGCCCTCAGCCCCTCGTTACTGCAGAGCTCTTTCCCCTTCAGCCCCTCGTTATTGCAGGGCTCCTTCCCCCTCAACCCCTCGTTATTGCAGGGCCCTTTTTCTCAACTGCTCTGCCACTTGTAGCTGACAGCCTCGTTGCCTCAGCCTCTTTAGAAGCATCGCCTCTGCCCCTCTATTGTACTCCCCCGTCCACCGGTAGGCTTCCTGTTGCAGGGGAAAACGAATCAAAACAGGGGTGATGAGTTGGGAGATGTTAAAAAGATTGGAACCTTACACGGATAAGCATGTTGATTTCTCAGCTCAGAAACCGCTCACGAAAACAAGCGGCGGATTAGTCAGACCTTTCTCTTTCTTCCAATACCCCCTTGACATGGGTGGAACTTTCGACGCAACTCAACGACAAACTGTTTGAAAGCCCTTGTGAGAGATTTTTTTTTTTTTTTTAAAGAGGAACTTTTGAGAATGATAAAAAACACCCTGCAAAATCAAGAACTTTTGAGGGCTTCTGAAGACAATCGACTCAGCAGCGACAGACTGTTCAAAAGCCCCTTCTGGTGAGTGGAATCGAGCCGATTCTGATGCTGTTCTCAATCGATTCTTTTGAGACGTCACAAACAAACACCTAGAGCAACTGGAGCAGCTCCGACACAACCCCAAACCTCCTATCCGTCCAATGTTCCTCGGAATCTTCTGCATCGATCAAAACCCCAACTCCTCAGCAGATTCTGGATAGGAGCCGCGTCGAGCCTGATCTTGAGCGTGTGCAGCTCGTCGGGATCCATGTTCACCGACACCATCGCGTAGTCCAGCTTGTCCAAACCCAACCCAACCCAACCCAACCCTTGTGTAAACGAGATAACTCCCACCCACCTGTAGTCGAACCCAGTAGTCTCGCCTGGATGTGCTCGATGTTTCTCTGCAGCTTCTTGATTGCAACAGCGTCCAGCCTCCCCTTGGGCGTGCGCAGCTCATCGGGGATCCATTTTCACATACACCGTGAAGTGATTTTTGAGAATTTTCAAAAATCACCTACAACAGTAGTCCAGCTCTGCCTTTGAGGATCAATGATCACCCAACACTCGCCTGGATCGCCTCGATGTTTCGCTGCAGCTTCTTGACAGGAACCGCGTCCAGCCTTTCTTTCAGTGTGTGCAGCTCGTCGGGATCCATGTTGACCGACACGGTTGAGTAGTCCAGCTCGTCGGCCCACGGGTTGTCGTGCTCTCTGAAGAACGTCACTGGGATGCACCCTGAGATGAGCGCCTGGTGTTTGGAAGGGGGGGAATAGGGAGGAGGGAGGAGGGGGGAGGATGGGTGAATGGGGGAAGAAGGTCGAGTAGTCCAGCTCGTCTTGCCACGGGTTGTCGTGCTCTCTGAAGAACGTCTCTGGGATGCACCCTGAGATGAGCGCCTGGGGGAAAGGGGGGAAAGTGGAGGGCGGGTGAGAGAGGTGAATGGGGGGATGAGGAGTGGCGGAGCTCGTCCCCCCACGGGCTGCCGTGCTCTCGGAGAAGAAGGCTAGTTTTGAGACGTCTCAGAAGTAATCGCCCCCCCACGGGCTGCCCGTGCCCTCGGAAAAGTAGGTTTGTCGTTCGTGAGACATCTCAAAACTAATCTTCCCCAACGGGTAGTCATGCTCTCGGAGAAACGTCACCGGGATGCACCCTGACTGACATGAGCGCCCGGGGAAGAGGGGGAAAGGGGGAAAAGGGGGAAGGGGGAAAGGGGGAATGGGGAAAAGGGGGAAAGGTGGAAAGGGGGAAAGGGGAAAAGGGGGAAAGGGGGAAAGGGGGAAAGGGGGAAAAGGGGAAAGGGGGAAAAGGGGAAAGGGGGAAAGGGGGAAAGGGGGGAAGGGGGAAAGGGGGAAAGGGGGAATGGGGGAATGGGGGAAAGGGGGAAAGGGGGAAGGGGAAGGGGGAAAGGGGGAAAGGGGGAAAGGGGGAAAGGGGAAAGGGGGAAAGGGGGAAAGGGGGAAAGGGGAAAAGGGGAAAAGGGGGAAAGGGGGAAAGGGGGAAAGGGGGAAAGGGGGGGAAGTGAAGACCGGGGAAATGGGTGAGAACGGGGAAATGGGGAGTGGCAGAGCTCGTCCCCCTACGGGCTGTCGAGCCCTCGGAAAAGTAGGTTAGTTGTGAGACGTCTCAAAACGTATCGTGCCCCCACGAGCTGTCATGCTCCCATGATCTAGAAGCAGCGTCACTGGGATGCACCCTGAGATGAGCGCCTAGTGTTGTTGGGGGAGAGAGGGGGATGCGATTGGGAAAGAGGAGGAAGGTTGGAGCAGGGAGGAGGGCAGCCGAACAGAAGAGAGGCCACGAGTTGCTATCAAACCCCCTTCTACCCCCCCCTTCTGACCTGATAGGTGCTCCCATATTCATCTCCCCATCCCCACCTTGAACGGGCGGTTGGAACACTCGGAGCCCCCGGGGAGGAAGATGCAGAAGAGGGAACTTCTTGACTCCTGCCTTGGCTGATTGCGCCATGCCTACTACGGATTCAAGTGGCTAACGCTTCAATTCCCTTCCCACCTTGAACGGGCGGCTGGTCCACTGGGAGTGCCCTGGCGGGCAGATGCAGAAGACGCTCTTCTTCCACTCCTCGTCCGTCTCGTACTCCCCCTTCTCCGCGAAGTCCCACCCCTCGTGCCCCGCGTCGCGGTACATCTGCAGGGGGGGGTAGGGGGGAGGGGGGAGGGGGGAGGGGGAGGGGGGAGGGGGAGGGGGGAGGGGGGAGGGGGAGGGGGAGGGGGGAGGGGTGGGTAAGGGGGGAGACGGAGAAAATGAAGAAGGGGAATACTGGGGGCACGTCAACTCTTCTTCCGCTTCTCGTCCGTCTCGTACTCGCCCTTCTCTGCAAATGCAAAGTCCCACCCCTCGTGCCTCTTAAGGGGCGGAAATGCAAAGTCCCACGCCCTCCTTTTCCCTCGCCCATCCCGTCCACCCACCTCGATTAATTCCCTCCGGATGTCGCGGTTGTGGTGCTTCAGCGGCTCCATTCGCTACGCATTGTCCCCGACTTGCGCCCATTCCCCTTTTCCCCGTTGCATGCCCGTTCCCCCCCACCCACCTCGATTAACTCCCTCCGGATGTCGCGGTTGTGGTGCTTCAGCGGCTCGCCGTGGTGCTGCGCCGCGCCGAACCGGAAGAGCACTTTAATCTCGCGCTCCGTCTCGAAGGGCGGCACGATCGGCAGCCGATTCGCGACTAAAGCCGGCACGACGATGTCGCGATCCGGCGCGTAGCACGGGATGTCTGGGACCGTCGGATCCGTGATCATCGCGCCGTAGTTGTACGAAATGACCTGCATGTTTCGCCCGGGGCTCGAATGCGTGCTGCGAACCATCTTGTCGCCGTTTAGGGTTACAAAGAACATTTCGCCGTACACTCGCGGGTCCACGAACGTCAGCGAGTGGCAACGGCCGTGATCCAGCGTCCCGAAGGAGAAATGATCCCGGCCGTTGGTGCGATTAAAGTACGGGTGGTCTCTCCTGACCCTCGTTATAAGCTTCTCCCAGACTCTCGAGCCCTCTTCGATCGCTTGTCGCATGTTATTCTCCCAGGACCGGAAGCAGTAGAGCGTGTAACGTGCCGCGAAGAACGGGATCAGGAACAGCGTGGCTTGTTCAGGGTCATCCGTACGTACGGCGTTACTTCCCCGAATGACCTCCGTCATGTAACGCTCCACGTCATACTGGTGCGAGTACCACGCCGGGTTCAACTCCAGAACCTTCTCCGTGTATTCCGGACCTAAATCGTAAACGTAGATGAACGGGCGACCGTCCGAACCTCCGTCCGAACCTGACTCAGAAATTGCCGATGTTCGGAGGCTGCTAGTGCTGGAGCTGCTGCTGCTGCTGCTCTCATCCGCGTTATAGATGCCCCGCAAAGAGCGAAAGAGTGGAGTGTTTTCTGGAATAACCTTCGCTGCTTCTCCGTTACTGCTCAAATTGCTTACGGAACCCTTGTTGAAGCACCAGCAGCCGCTAGAGTTCCAAAGCGTGATACAAACGACGGTGAACATAACGAGGGCCGCTATTCTTATGACGGAGTTAAGGTTAAACCGCGGCATTGGCATCTTCTTAGAGAACCCGCCGGTTAGCATCATGGAGGGAAGGCTGACGCTGGAGTATGAATGCGCGACGCCGAGGAACATAGTCGGCGCAGGCTGCGACGCGAGGAACCGAGGGAAGGGAGGAAGGGCGCAGAGGAGGAGCTGCGCGCGCGAGTTCTGCAAAGTGTGGCAGCGACAGGCGACAGGCGACCGGCGAGAGGGGAAAAGCGATAGGCGCCACGCGACAAGCGACGCGGAGGAATGCGGCTGCCAAGATTCCTGGAGACGCTATGTAAGAAGCTCCTTAGGAGCTTCCCATTTCACCCCCTTAGGACCCTAAGCAGCCATAGTGACGACAGGCGCTGGTGCTGCTCTCCTTGGTTAGAGATAGAATAGGATGGAGGAGAGCATAAATAGAGGCTCACGCGCAGGCGACGTTAGAAGCTGCTGCCATATGTTTCTACGAGCTTCCCTACTTGCCTCTGCATGGATGCGTTGTAGAAGGAGGGTTATTTTGCGTATTAACCTCTCTTTATTGCACTCAAACCCTTCCCAACCCATACCATCACCTGTGTCCAAACCATAGGTTAGGCACCCAACCGCTTTCACGGCCTGGGGCAACGAAACCTTCCACCTTACAAAGAGGCTAGGAGGCGACGAACCTGGCTGCGAGGGCCAGTAAGCTAAGCCGTTGACCAATTTTGGAATACGCTCGGCTCGGAATCCAAGGCTGCAGATGAGGCTCGAAACGCGACCTGCCGAAATGGGAATTGTGGCCTCATCAATCAATGTCGGCCTTGTTCGCTACGAATTTCGACACCGAATCTTGGCAACGCAGAAAGCGGGACGAAGATGAGCAAGGAGGTTCGGATTCGCGAAAATGAGCAAAAATGCCCAAATTAAAATTCATCTGAAATTTGTCAGTCGAGAAACACGAAAAAACGATTTTGTTTCGAAGCACATACTTTCGTCACAGAGGGTAGCGCATCCCGCGATGATTAAAAAGGGCGGCTTTGTCTCTACCGCATTTACAGCCCCAAAGAAAAGTCAAGCCATAAACTTCTTGTCATTCCCGAGTCGCCCAAAAAAAAAACATATATAGATAGCTACGGAGGTTTTTTTGCGAAATGAGAATGTTTGAAAGCGCGTCAAGGTACTCTCAGAACCGCATTTCATGTTGTATTAATTTCAATACAACAAATCTTTTAGAATTTTGGCAGTTGTCTTCTGATTTTTCCAACAAATATATTTACCACAAAAAAACAATCCGCCAAATCCCGACTCTACAAGACTTGTCATGCTCAAAACAAATTAGCACACGCGCAATGCAGTTTAATATTCAAGCCCCATTGGCTTACTACCTATCCCGGAAAGATTTGCCCTTTCGTATCAAATGTTTTCATTTTTTTGCATTTGTTAATATTGAAAAAATGTCGCACCCGATGTGCAACCCGTTGAGGCCCAATTTTCTTATGTAATATAAATGCTCAAGGTCTCAATTTAGGAATTTTGTGTGTGCGAAGTCTAACGATTTTTTATTTGGGAATACTTTACGTAGTTCACTCGAACTACGCCTGGAGCTTAGGAAAAATATCGTGCCAACGGCAATGATGACGAAATTGGGCTGGCACGAAGGGGAAAACGTTCCTTGACGGCCGAGGGTTACTTCTACTAACCATTCGTGAAACTTTTTTTCCCGCAGTTTCTGACTAACGATGGAACACGATTTATTAAATATGTTACAAACTCGCTAATTCTGATTGTTTATATCGTATCACTGACCGTACATATTATCGAGGCCCCTAATACTGAACGCCGGTATAATTTCCCCTTTATATATTCTCGTCACTAAATCGATTCTATACTTCTAGGGAACCCGTCATATATAATATAAATTTTTTTCCCAGTTTTGGACACTTTAATATACCTAAAAATATACATTAATTTTGCCTCCTCATATTCAATCTAGGCCAGATACAAGCATTAATTTCATTAAAGTTCTCAAGGAAATAATAGAATGCACATCAAAATATATACAAGTTGCATACTAGTTAGGTATTTGCGCTAGCTATAGGTTTAGTGGTGATGGGCCAAAACGAATTCTGATGTATAATCCTGGCTAAAATGCGATTTGCGTGTGTGTCACCTCAAAAGTATGAAAAAATTAGCCACCCCGCAATCAGATTAGAAAACCCCGCTAATGTTGATGATTGAGAACTCTTCGTGGTGCATCGGATTAGAATGATGCTATTTTTGGGTTTTGAGAACTAGTCCACACCGTACAGATCATCCGCTCAAAGTTGCTGATCTGCCAGCAAATTAGCCTTTATCACGTGACCTGTCTTGTCTCCTCTGTGCCACTGGCTCATGTCGTCTAGCCCCTGGCTTTGGGTAGGGGAAGCTTCATTTCACTGCTGTTTGGCCCTAAACCAGGGCTCTCGCTAAGGTTTTTTTTAACTCTGTTTCTCCCGGATTCCCCACCCCCCTGCACCCTGATTCGTCCGGATTTCAAGGTAGTTGATTTCTGTTTCATCCGGATTCGGATACAAAGTTACTTTTAGCCGAGTTACAGCAAACATTGACTCGGACATGTCAAGATGTTCAAGGTCCAAACAGGGTAACATTTGCGAAGTGCCAGAAAAAAAGAGTACTTTTGGACTTGCTATGTTATGAGTGTGATTTTCCTCCGCTAGTTTTCTGACAAACCCGCTAAAGTAGGGTAGAATGTGTGTCAGCAACCTTCGCAACTTTCCGGGTTGCGGGAAGGGGGAGGAGGAAAGCGTGGCTAAACGTTTTTAGCCAATTTTTCCGAGCTCCGTGGGCGTGCGGGGCTGTAGGAGGAATTTTCCAGTCTGTGATTTTTTTTTTGGGCTTTAAGGAGATCCCAGGAGCTAGGAAAATTTGCCTAAAAACGTTTAGGGTGGCCTGGGTGGGACGAGTCTCTCTGTGTAAAATTCTCTATGTTTAAGGGAGATTTAGCCAAATACTCTATGTTATAGGGTAAATGCAGGAATGTTCCTGCAATTAGGACTAGCCGAAGTTTTGTGGGTGTGGATAGGAGGACTATCTCTGTTTGGGAGGGACTTAGTCGAATTCAACTATGATCGATGAAGGAATATTCCTAACTGTGACGGACTTCACCTAAACTTCTGGGTTTCGCGTGGTGCGGGTGGGAGGAGCACGGTATGTCTGTGTGTGGGGGACTTCGCCGAATTTCCTGGGTTCGGGGGCTCCGTGGGATTGTTTCTGAAAGTTGGGGACTTAGCCGGAAAAATGTCTCTGCCACTCGAGGAGGGGGGAACGGGAGGGGTGTGGGGTGGGGTATTTCTTGGCAGTTGCAGCCGGATTGCCCCCCAGCGAATTCTGATCTTCCTGGAGCCCCCCGCAACACCACTTCTATAAATTCCGGAAACCCCAATAGCTCTACCCGTTCAAAATCCGGAGCGAGCCCAACGCGAACTCTTAATGTTTTTTCATTCCGGGTAATTACCCTTGAAAAATACGCCCTGCCCTAAACCTCTCTAACGCCGAATTCCCAGCGAACAGGACCCTAGGAACTGGCCCAGATTGCTTGGAAATGTGTGACAAGGTAGCTCATTGGCCATCGTCCGTGGCTTGACCGTAACCTCCACTTCAGGCTGTGTGAGCCTTCAACGCTCGGTTGGGGCGGTTCGGCTGAAAGTGCCCCTCCTTTGGCTGCTGGTTCGGCGTGGGGGGGGGGGGTTTGCTTGGCAGAAGTGTTGGGGGGGCGCTGACTGAGTCTGGTGGACTGGCAGCCGTTCAGTCTTCTTGACGTGCGACGAGGAGCTGTGTACTGTACATCGAACGATCTCGACGCGCAATCCCAGCCAAATCAAAGCGCCATTTCATGCGACACCTTCGTTTGACGACGAGGACTAAACGACGAAGGATTGACATGGCTGTTGCGATAAATGAGAGCCGCTGATTCTCGGACGGTATGACCCCTTCTGCCACAGTTGGCTCGACCATCTTGTGGTGACTCTTTGTAGTTTTCGAAGTCAGACGGACCAGGCGCCAGATGAACGGACGTGCGATGCGGATGGATAGCCGGCCACTAAAGAAGCACCTGAAGCAGGGGCATCACCAGCTTGATCTGTACTGAACGTCCCAGGCACATGTCTACAAAATTGGGACTTCACATGACACAACTATGTACTGTATATTTATCGTTGAAAACAATATGCTAGCCACTAGTCATGCGTAGCTTCTCATCAATTCCCCTTTCTCTAGCCATCTGCAATTGAAAAGGTCGAAGCTCGGTCGCTCGCTTCCGAAGCCGGCGTATAAGCATGGACTCGGCTGATCGATCAAGAACTCCTGTCCATCGAAACAATTCCTGCACATGGAACAGCCCACTCGCATAGCCGCATGACATAGCCCAGGGGGTGGGGTAGGGAGGGAGGGGGGGGGGGGGGGTACACAAACTAACTTGGTTGTTGCTTGCACTTCTGGCCCTCCTATACAATAAGCTGCCGTACAAAATGTGCATCAATTCCTTCACATTGCTCGTTATAGACAACCACCATCCTTGTAGACGACAGAGCCATAAGAGGTACCCAACCCACCTGTACACCAATGATGTTCTTCTGCATCCTCTGCACGAGCTCAGGCTGGTTCTTCACAGCGTCAATCCGTTCCTTCAGCTGCCATATGTTGTCCGGGTCAACGTTGATGGAAAAAGACGAATACTCCAGCTCGTCGCCCCACGGGTTGTCGTGCTCCCTGAAGAAGGTCACTGGGATGCACCCTGACATCAAAGCCTGGAGTGGGGTGGGAGCGGGAGGGAGGGTGGGTTGGGAAATGCGAGGACCAACGGGGCAGGAAGCAGGATTGAGGGATCGAACAACCCAAACTCCCCACCCCCCCCCCCCTGGGTTGTCGTGCTCTCTGAAGAAGGTCACTGGGATGCACCCGGACATCAAAGCCTGGCATGGTGAGAAGGGAAGCGATGATGGCTAGGAACAGCAGAAAACTCTCCTACAATCGTATCGTTATCACTATTAATAGAAACATAATTTCTATTATTCTGTTATGTGCAGTCTTGGACCCCCATTCCTACCTTGAATGGTCGGCTGGTCCACTGGGAGTGCCCCGGAGGGCAGATGCAGAAGACAGCCCGCTGCCAGTCAGGGTCCGTCTCCTTCTCACCCTTCTCTGCAAAGTCCCACCCGTTGTAGCCTGCGTGCTTGTACAGCTGGGAACAGGGGAAGGGCAAGAATGGCAAGTGGAAGGGCGGAATGAGTGCAACTTGCCTTGCTCGGTGCAAGCAAGCTCCCTGCCAGTCAGGGTCCGTCTCCTACTCGCCCTTCCCCGCAACGTCAGTCTCACCCCGCGTAGCCAGCGTGCCTGTACAGCTGGTGGGGAGGGGAACGGGGCAAGAATGGCAAGAGGAAGGGCGGAATGGGGGAGATGCAACTGGCCTTTCTCAGTGCATGCAAGCTCCGCACCTGCCAGTCAGGGTCCGTCTCCTTCTTGCCCTTCTCCGAAAGTCCCACCCCCCATAGCTTTCGTGCCTGTCTTCGAGTCGACTTAAACGCCAAGTCCCACCCCTCGTCGCCTGCGTGCCTGTACAGCTGGTGGGGAGGGGGCGAAAGGGGAGAGCGCGGAGCTAGGCAATGGGCGTGGTTGGACTTGGACTCACCTCAGGCGACTCCCTCCTAAGAGGATGACCAAGTTGCCCCACAGGAAGGCTTAGGAGCTGCCAGGTGGGCTTAGGTCCGCAGACACGAGGGGAAGGAAGGGGGGGAGGCTAGCAGGCAGTGGGGAGGACTCACCTGGAGCAGTTATTTTCTGATCTGGTGCCCGCGGTGCCACATGGGCACCCCGTGGTGCTGCCCTGCGCCGAACCTAAACAGCACCGCCTTGTCCCTCTCACCTTGGAAGGGGGACAACAGGGCACGGAGAAGCTCTTGGTGTGCATGGGAAAGGGAGTGAGGAGGGACTTACTTCGAGCAGCTCTTTCCTGATCTGGTGCCCGTGGTGCCAGATGGGCACACCATGGTGCTGCCCTGCGCCGAATCTGAACAGCACCGCCTTGTCCCTCTCGCCCTCAAAGGGCGACACCAGGGGCAGCCCTTTCGCCACAAGCACGGGCACGACTATGTCGCGATCGGGCATGTAGCAGGGGATGTCGGGGAGAGAGGCGTCCACTGGGAGCTTGTAGTTGTAGGTGATGGCCTGGTTTGGGGAGGGGGGTTGCAGGGAGAGGGATTGTTAAACAGCGACACCAGGGGCAGCTCTTAAGCCACGAGCACGGGCACGATCATGTTGCGATCGGGCACGCAGGAGGGGGCGTCGGGCAGATGGGTTCACTAAGAACGTGTGGTTGTATGCGATGGCCTGCAGGGGCTCCCGGGGTGGCAGAGATATGGATTGTAGGGCCCGGGGTGGCAGAGATGTGGATTGTAGGGCCTGGGGTGGCAGAGATATGGATTGTAAGGCCTGGGGTGGCAGAGATATGGATTGTAGGGCCTGGGGTGGCAGAGATATGGACGGGAAGAGAGTGGGAGAGGAGACGCAGGAGAAAGGGAAAGTCAGGGTGTTCCCCACGAGAGGGAGGGCACACGCACAACAATTTTGCGATCGGGCATGTAGCTAGCAGGGGATGTTGGGGAAAGAGGGGTCCACTGGGAGCTTGTAGTTGTGAGGAAAGTTGTTGGGAGGGGGGCTGTAGGGAGGAGAGGGATATTGGGAAAGCACCAGGAGTAGGCCCTTCGACACAAGAACATGCTTGGTAGGGTGCTTCGGGGGGGGAGGTCAGGTGAGGTTTACAGGCATCTTAGCATATTAGAATACTTGTCTCACCTGCATATTCCGCTCCTTGCTCGCATGTATACTCCTCACAAGCTTGTCCCCGTTATAAGTCACAAAGAACATCTCGCCCACAAGCCCCGGGTCCACAAAGGTGAGCGAGTGGCAACGGCCGTGATCAAGCGTCAGGATGCTGAAGTGATCCCGGCCGTTGGTTCGGTTGAAGAAGGGGTAGTTCTTGCGCACAGTTGTAAGAATCTCCGTCCACACCTGAGGAAGCAACAAGGATGAAGGGAAAACAGGCAGGTGGCTCAAGGATGGAGGGAAAACAGGCAGGTGGCTCAAGGATGAAGGGAAAACAGGCAGGTGGCTCAAGGATGAAGGGAAAACAGGCAGGTGGCTCAAGGATGAAGGGAAAACAGGCAGGTGGCTCAAGGATGAAGGGAAAACAGGCAGGTGGCTCAAGGATGAAGGGAAAACAGGCAGGTGGCTCAAGGATGAAGGGAAAACAGGCAGGTGGCTCAAGGATGAAGGGAAAACAGGCAGGTGGCTCAAGGATGAAGGGAAAACAGGCAGGTGGCTCAAGGATGAAGGGAAAACAGGCAGGTGGCTCAAGGATGAAGGGAAAACAGGCAGGTGGCTCAAGGATGAAGGGAAAACAGGCAGGTGGCTCAAGGATGAAGGGAAAACAGGCAGGTGGCTCAAGGATGAAGGGAAAACAGGCAGGTGGCTCAAGGATGAAGGGAAAACAGGCAGGTGGCTCAAGGATGAAGGGAAAACAGGCAGGTGGCTCAAGGATGAAGGGAAAACAGGCAGGTGGCTCAAGGATGAAGGGAAAACAGGCAGGTGGCTCAAGGATGAAGGGAAAACAGGCAGGTGGCTAAAGGATGAAGGGAAAATAGGCAGGTGGCTCAAGGATGAAGGGAAAACAGGCAGGTGGCTCAAGGATGAAGGGAAAACAGGCAGGTGGCTCAAGGATGAAGGGAAAACAGGCAGGTGGCTCAAGGATGAAGGGAAAACAGGCAGGTGGCTCAAGGATGAAGGGAAAACAGGCAGGTGGCTCAAGGATGAAGGGAAAAACAGGCAGGTGGCTCAAGGATGAAGGGAAAACAGGCAGGTGGCTCAAGGATGAAGGGAAAACAGGCAGGTGGCTCAAGGATGAAGGGAAAACAGCAGGTGGCTCAAGGATGAAGGGAAAACAGGCAGGTGGCTCAAGGATGAAGGGAAAACAGGCAGGTGGCCTCAAGGATGAAGGGAAAACAGGCAGGTGGCTCAAGGATGAAGGGAAAACAGGCAGGTGGCTCAAGGATGAAGGGAAAACAGGCAGGTGCTCAAGGATGAAGGGAAAACAGGCAGGTGGCTCAAGGATGAAGGGAAAACAGGCAGGTGGCTCAAGGATGAAGGGAAAACAGGCAGGTGGCTAAGGATGAAGGGAAAATAGGCAGGTGGCTAAGGATGAAGGGAAAACAGGCAGGTGGCTCAAGGATGAAGGGAAAACAGGCAGGTGGCTCAAGGATGAAGGGAAAACAGGGCAGGTGGCTCAAGGATGAAGGGAAAACAGGCAGGTGGCTCAAGGATGAAGGGAAAACAGGCAGGTGGCTCAAGGATGAAGGGAAAACAGGCAGGTGGCTCAAGGATGAAGGGAAAACAGGCAGGTGGCTCAAGGATGAAGGGAAACAGGCAGGTGGCTCAAGGATGAAGGGAAAACAGGCAGGTGGCTCAAGGATGAAGGGAAAACAGGCAGGTGGCTCAAGGATGAAGGGAAAACAGGCAGGTGGCTCAAGGATGAAGGGAAAACAGGCAGGTGGCCTAAAGGATGAAGGGAAAATAGGCAGGTGGCTCAAGGATGAAGGGAAAACAAGGCAGGTGGCTCAAGGATGAAGGGAAAACAGGCAGGTGGCTCAAGGATGAAGGGAAAACAGGCAGGTGGCTCAAGGATGAAGGGAAAACAGGCAGGTGGCTCAAGGATGAAGGGAAAACAGGCAGGTGGCTCAAGGATGAAGGGAAAACAGGCAGGTGGCTCAAGGATGAAGGGAAAACAGGCAGGTGGCTCAAGGATGAAGGGAAAACAGGCAGGTGGCTCAAGGATGAAGGGAAAACAGGCAGGTGGCTAAAGGATGAAGGGAAAATAGGCAGGTGGCTCAAGGATGAAGGGAAAACAGGCAGGTGGCTCAAGGATGAAGGGAAAACAGCATGGCTCAAGGATGAAGGGAAAACAGGCAGGTGGCTCAAGGATGAAGGGAAAACAGGCAGGTGGCTCAAGGATGAAGGGAAAAACAGGCAGGTGGCTCAAGGATGAAAGGGAAAACAGGCAGGTGGCTCAAGGATGAAAGGGAAAACAGGCAGGTGGCTCAAGGATGAAGGAAAACAGGCAGGTGGCTCAAGGATGAAGGGAAAACAGGCAGGTGGCTCAAGGATGAAGGGAAAACAGGCAGGTGGCTCAAGGATGAAGGGAAAAACAGGCCAGAGTGGCTCAAGGATGAAGGGAAAACAGGCAGGTGGCTCAAGGATGAAGGGAAAACAGGCAGGTGGCTCAAGGATGAAGGGAAAACAGGCAGGTGGCTCAAGGATGAAGGGAAAACAGGCAGGTGGCTCAAGGATGAAGGGAAAACAGGCAGGTGGCTCAAGGATGAAGGGAAAACAGGCAGGTGGCTCAAGGATGAAGGGAAAACAGGCAGGTGGCTCAAGGATGAAGGGAAAACAGGCAGGTGGCTAAAGGATGAAGGGAAAATAGGCAGGTGGCTCAAGGATGAAGGGAAAACAGGCAGGTGGCTCAAGGATGAAGGGAAAACAGGCAGGTGGCTCAAGGATGAAGGGAAAACAGGCAGGTGGCTCAAGGATGAAGGGAAAACAGGCAGGTGGCTCAAGGATGAAGGGAAAACAGGCAGGTGGCTCAAGGATGAAGGGAAAACAGGCAGGTGGCTCAAGGATGAAGGGAAAACAGGCAGGTGGCTCAAGGATGAAGGGAAAACAGGCAGGTGGCTCAAGGATGAAGGGAAAACAGGCAGGTGGCTCAAGGATGAAGGGAAAACAGGCAGGTGGCTCAAGGATGAAGGGAAAACAGGCAGGTGGCTCAAGGATGAAGGGAAAACAGGCAGGTGGCTCAAGGATGAAGGGAAAACAGGCAGGTGGCTCAAGGATGAAGGGAAAACAGGCAGGTGGCTCAAGGATGAAGGGAAAACAGGCAGGTGGCTCAAGGATGAAGGGAAAACAGGCAGGTGGCTCAAGGATGAAGGGAAAACAGGCAGGTGGCTAAAGGATGAAGGGAAAAGGCAGGTGGCTCAAGGATGAAGGGAAAACAGGCAGGTGGCTCAAGGATGAAGGGAAAACAGGCAGGTGGCTCAAGGATGAAGGGAAAACAGGCAGGTGGCTCAAGGAATGAAGGGAAAACAGGCAGGTGGCTCAAGATGAAGGGAAACAGCAGTGGTCAAGGATGGGAAAACAGGCAGGTGGCTCCAAGGATGAAAGGGAAAAACAGGCAGGTGGCTCAAGGATGAAGGGAAAACAGGCCAGGTGGCTCAAGGATGAAGGGAAAACAGGCAGGTGGCTCAAGGATGAAGGGAAAACAGGCAGGTGGCTCAAGGATGAAGGGAAAACAGGCAGGTGGCTCAAGGATGAAGGGAAAACAGGCAGGTGGCTCAAGGATGAAGGGAAAACAGGCAGGTGGCTCAAGGATGAAGGGAAAACAGGCAGGTGGCTCAAGGATGAAGGGAAACAGGCAGGTGGCTCAAGGATGAAGGGAAAACAGGCAGGTGGCTCAAGGATGAAGGGAAAACAGGCAGGTGGCTCAAGGATGAAGGGAAACAGGCAGGTGGCTCAAGGATGAAGGGAAAACAGGCAGGTGGCTCAAGGATGAAGGGAAAACAGGCAGGTGGCTCAAGGATGAAGGGAAAACAGGCAGGTGGCTCAAGGATGAAGGGAAAACAGGCAGGTGGCTCAAGGATGAAGGGAAAACAGGCAGGTGGCTCAAGGATGAAGGGAAAACAGGCAGGTGGCTCAAGGATGAAGGGAAAACAGGCAGGTGGCTCAAGGATGAAGGGAAAACAGGCAGGTGGCTCAAGGATGAAGGGAAAACAGGCAGGTGGCTCAAGGATGAAGGGAAAACAGGCAGGTGGCTCAAGGATGAAGGGAAAACAGGCAGGTGGCTCAAGGATGAAGGGAAAACAGGCAGGTGGCTAAAGGATGAAGGGAAAACAGGCAGGTGGCTCAAGGATGAAGGGAAAACAGGCAGGTGGCTCAAGGATGAAGGGAAAACAGGCAGGTGGCTCAAGGATGAAGGGAAAACAGGCAGGTGGCTCAAGGATGAAGGGAAAACAGGCAGGTGGCTCAAGGATGAAGGGAAAACAGGCAGGTGGCTCAAGGATGAAGGGAAAACAGGCAGGGGGGAAAAGGCAGGTGGCTCAAGGATGAAGGGAAAAACAGGCAGGGTGGCTCAAGGATGAAAGGGAAAACAGGCAGGTGGCTCAAGGATGAAGGGAAAACAGGCCAGGTGTGGCTCAAGGATGAAGGGAAAACAGGCAGGTGGCTCAAGGATGAAGGGAAAACAGGCAGGTGGCTCAAGGATGAAGGGAAAACAGGCAGGTGGCTCAAGGGATGAAGGGAAAACAGGCCAGGTGGGCTCCAAGGATGAAGGGAAAACAGGCAGGTGGCTACAAGGATGAAGGGAAAACAGGCAGGTGGCTCAAGGATGAAGGGAAAACAGGCAGGTGGCTCAAGGATGAAGGGAAAACAGGCAGGTGGCTCAAGGATGAAGGGAAAACAGGCAGGTGGCTCAAAGGATGAAGGGAAACAGGCAGGTGGCTCAAAGGGGATGAAAGGGAAAAACAGGCAGGTGGCTCAAGGATGAAGGGAAAACAGGCAGGTGGCTCAAGGATGAAGGGAAAACAGGCAGGTGGCTCAAGGATGAAGGGAAAACAGGCCAGGTGGCTCTAAAGGATGAAGGGAAAACAGGCAGGTGGCTCAAGGATGAAAAAACAGGCAGGTGGTCAAGGATGAAGGGAAAACAGGCAGGTGGCTCAAGGATGAAGGGAAAACAGGCAGGTGGCTCAAGGATGAAGGGAAAACAGGCAGGTGGCTCAAGGATGAAGGAAACAGCAGTGGCTAAGGATGAAGGGAAAACAGGCAGGTGGCTCAAGGATGAAGGGAAAACAGGCAGGTGGCTCAAGGATGAAGGGAAAACAGGGCAGGTGGCTCAAGGATGAAGGGAAAACAGGCAGGTGGCTCAAGGATGAAGGGAAAACAGGCAGGTGGCTCAAGGATGAAGGGAAAACAGGCAGGGTGGCTCAAGGATGAAGGGAAAAACAGGCAGGTGGCTCAAGGATGAAGGGAAAACAGGCAGGTGGCTCAAGGATGAAGGGAAACAGGCAGGTGGCTCAAGGATGAAGGGAAAACAGGCAGGTGGCTCAAGATGAAGGGAAACAGGCAGGTGGCTCAAGGATGAAGGGAAAACAGGCAGGTGGCTCAAGGATGAAGGGAAAACAGGCAGGTGGCTCAAGGATGAAGGGAAAAACAGGCAGGTGGCTCAAGGATGAAGGGAAAACAGGCAGGTGGCTCAAGGATGAAGGGAAAACAGGCAGGTGGCTCAAGGATGAAGGGAAAACAGGCAGGTGGCTCAAGGATGAAGGGAAAACAGGCAGGTGGCTCAAGGATGAAGGGAAAACAGGCAGGTGGCTCAAGGATGAAGGGAAAACAGGCAGGTGGCTCAAGGATGAAGGGAAAACAGGCAGGGTAAGGCTCAAGGATGAAGGGAAAAACAGGCAGGTGGCTCAAGGATGAAGGGAAAACAGGCAGGTGGCTCAAGGATGAAGGGAAAACAGGCAGGTGGCTCAAGGATGAAGGGAAAAAAAGTCGCTCAAAAAGGAAACAGGCAGGTGGCTCAAGGATGGGGACAGGCAGGGGCTAAAGGATGAAGGGAAAACAGGCAGGTGGCTCAAGGATGAAGGGAAAACAGGCAGGTGGCTCAAGGATGAAGGGAAAAACAGGCAGGTGGCTCAAGGATGAAGGGAAAACAGGCAGGTGGCTCAAGGATGAAGGGAAAACAGGCAGGTGGCTCAAGGATGAAGGGAAAACAGGCAGGTGGCTCAAGGATGAAGGGAAAAACAGGCAGGTGGCCAAGGATGAAGGGAAAACAGGCAGGTGGCCTCCAAGGATGAAGGGAAAAACAGGCAGGTGGGCTCAAGGATGAAGGGAAAACAGGCAGGTGGCTCAAGGATGAAAGGGAAAAAGGCGGTCCAAGGATGAAGGGAAAACAGGCAGGTGGCTCAAGGATGAAGGGAAAACAGGCAGGTGGCTCAAGGATGAAGGGAAAACAGGCAGGTGGCTCAAGGATGAAGGAAAAAAACAGGCAAGGTGAAAAAAAAAAGGATGAAGGGAAAACAGGCAGGTGGCTCAAGGATGAAGGGAAAAACAGGGCAAGGTGGCTCAAGGATGAAGGGAAAACAGGCAGGTGGCTCAAGGATGAAGGGAAAACAGGCAGGTGGCTCAAGGATGAAGGGAAAACAGGCAGGTGGCTCAAGGATGAAGGGAAAACAGGCAGGTGGCCTCCAAGGATGAAGGGAAAACAGGCAGGTGGCTCAAGGATGAAGGGAAAACAGGCAGGTGGCTCAAGGATGAAGGGAAAACAGGCAGGTGGCTCAAGGATGAAGGGGAAAACAGGCAGGTGGCTCAAGGATGAAGGGAAAACAGGCAGGTGGCTCAAGGATGAAGGGAAAACAGGCAGGTGGCTCAAGGATGAAGGGAAAACAGGCAGGTGGCTCAAGGATGAAAGGGAAAACAGGCAGGTGGCTCAAGGATGAAGGGGAAAACAGGCAGGTGGCTCAAGGATGAAGGGAAAACAGGCAGGTGGCTCAAGGATGAAGGGAAAACAGGCAGGTGGCTCAAGGATGAAGGGAAAACAGGCAGGTGGCTCAAGAGGACATGGAAGGGGAAAACAGGCAAGGTGGCTCAAGGATGAAGGGAAAACAGGCAGGTGGCTCAAGGATGAAGGGAAAACAGGCAGGTGGCTCAAGGATGAAGGGAAAAAGGCAGGTGGCTCAAAATGAAGGGAAAACAGCAGGTGGCTCAAGGATGAAGGGAAAACAGGCAGGTGGCTCAAGGATGAAGGGAAAACAGGCAGGTGGCTCAAGGATGAAGGGGAAGGAGGGGCTCAAGGATGAAGGGAAAACAGGCAGGTGGCTCAAGGATGAAGGGAAAACAGGCAGGTGGCTCAAGGATGAAGGGAAAACAGGCAGGTGGCTCAAGGATGAAGGGAAAACAGGCAGGTGGCTCAAGGATGAAGGGAAAACAGGCAGGTGGCTCAAGGATGAAGGGAAAACAGGCAGGTGGCTCAAGGATGAAGGGAAAACAGGCAGGTGGCTCAAGGATGAAGGGAAAACAGGCAGGTGGCTCAAGGATGAAGGGAAAACAGGCAGGTGGCTCAAGGATGAAGGGAAAACAGGCAGGTGGCTCAAGGATGAAGGGAAAACAGGCAGGTGGCTCAAGGATGAAGGGAAAACAGGCAGGTGGCTCAAGGATGAAGGGAAAACAGGCAGGTGGCTCAAGGATGAAGGGAAAACAGGCCAGGTGGCTCAAGGATGAAGGGAAAACAGGCAGGTGGCTCAAGGATGAAGGGAAAACAGGCAGGTGGCTCAAGGATGAAGGGAAAACAGGCAGGTGGCTCAAGGATGAAGGGAAAACAGGCAGGTGGCTCAAGGATGAAGGGAAAACAGGCAGGTGGCTCAAGGATGAAGGGAAAACAGGCAGGTGGCTCAAGGATGAAGGGAAAACAGGCAGGTGGCTCAAGGATGAAGGGAAAACAGGCAGGTGGCTCAAGGATGAAGGGAAAACAGGCAGGTGGCTAAAGGATGAAGGGAAACAGGCAGGTGGCTCAAGGATGAAGGGAAAACAGGCAGGTGGCTCAAGGATGAAGGGAAAACAGGCAGGTGGCTCAAGGATGAAGGGAAAACAGGCAGGTGGCTCAAGGATGAAGGGAAAACAGGCAGGTGGCTCAAGGATGAAGGGAAAACAGGCAGGTGGCTCAAGGATGAAGGGAAAACAGGCAGGTGGCTCAGGATGAAGGGAAAACAGGCAGGTGGCTAAGGATGAAGGGAAAACAGGCAGGTGGCTCAAGGATGAAGGGAAAACAGGCAGGTGGCTCAAGGATGAAGGGAAAACAGGCAGGTGGCTCAAGGATGAAGGGAAAACAGGCAGGTGGCTCAAGGATGAAGGGAAAACAGGCAGGTGGCTCAAGGATGAAGGGAAAACAGGCAGGTGGCTCAAGGATGAAGGGAAAACAGGCAGGTGGCTCAAGGATGAAGGGAAAACAGGCAGGTGGCTAAAGGATGAAGGGAAAATAGGCAGGTGGCTCAAGGATGAAGGGAAAACAGGCAGGTGGCTCAAGGATGAAGGGAAAACAGGCAGGTGGCTCAAGGATGAAGGGAAAACAGGCAGGTGGCTCAAGGATGAAGGGAAAACAGGCAGGTGGCTCAAGGATGAAGGGAAAACAGGCAGGTGGCTCAAGGATGAAGGGAAAACAGGCAGGTGGCTCAAGGATGAAGGGAAAACAGGCAGGTGGCTCAAGGATGAAGGGAAAACAGGCAGGTGGCTCAAGGATGAAGGGAAAACAGGCAGGTGGCTCAAGGATGAAGGGGTATTTCTTGCGAACGGTCCACAGTGGTACTCCTCAAATGCTGTACACAAAGCGGGGTAGTGAATTCCACGTAAATCTGCCTTTCAACAACTCCAAAGCCAGCTCCCCTTCCCTCATCCACCCTCTCCCCCCTTCCCCCCCCCCCTCCTCCCCCCCTTTTTTCACTTCCCATCCGCTCCCTTCTCCCCCATCTCGCCCGCTCGCCCCTATCTCCTCACCTCGGAGGTTCGCTCCATAGCGTGAAACATGTTGCTGTCCCAGTCCTTGCACAGGCGCGGAGTGAGCCTCGAAGCAGCGCCCCCATTTCCCCTTCTCGCCATGCCTACTCCGCCTCCCTCCTATCCTCTCACCTCGGAGGTTCGCTCCACGGCGTCAAACATGTTGCTCTACCAGTCCTTGCACTGGCACCGAGTAAGCCTCGGAAATTGCACAGCCAGCTACCCTCACTCTTCGCATAATCCTCCGTTCCTCCCGTCCTCCCGCTCCCCACTGCCCCGTTATCCTCTCACCTTGGACGTTTCTTCCACGGCGTGCCGCATGTTGTTGTCCCAGCCCTTGAAGTGGTACAGCGTGAGCCTCGAAACAATCCCCCCATTCCCCCTTTTCGCCACGCCTACTGTGCCTCCTTCCCTACCCCCTCACCTTGGACGCCTCTTCCACGGCGTGCCGCATGTTGTTGTCCCAGTCCTTGAAGTGGTACAGCGTGAGCCGCGCCGAGAAGAACGGCACGAAGAAGAGCGACGCCTTGTACGGGTCCACAGTGCGCACGGCGTTACTCGCTATAAGCAGCTCCGTCATGTACTTCTCCACGTCGTACTGGTGCGAATACCACGATGGCTCTAACTGGAGGATCTTATCAGTGTAAGCCGGCCCTAGATCGTACACGTAAATGAACGGTCGATCGTCCTCCGTAGAATTAAGTAACGCACGACCAGACGCGACGTGGCTACTAATGCTTATGTCGTTTGAACCATCAAACCCGATCCTGCTGCTGCTGCTGCTGCTGATGCTGGTGCTGATGCTTCCTCTCCTGTGGGTTCGTTCTCTGCTGCCGTGTAAGCAGCGGCAGCACTTGGATTGCCAGAGGGAGAAGGAGATTAAGGAGACTAGCGAAATTAGCGCGATGAAGAAGACGCCTGACAGTCTCGGCATTCGCCTGGCGTCGTAGATCGAGGCGATCGCTCGATGGATGTTACGCGGTAACATTGCGCGTAACCGTTGCGTCGATTCAAAAGCCGGTAGCATTGCACGTAACCGTTGCGTCGACTCAAAAGCTGACTTCATGGCCCCTAAGTGGCTGATGTCTAGCGGCGCGCGTTCACTGGCGACGTGGCACAACAGGTTTCAGAGGAATACATCAATCTCAATCAGATCCACGTTCGATGCTTGCGCAAGTTGGTATTCTCACTCCGCTCGTTACAGTACAACGTCGACCGGGATTCATGCCATCCGCATAGAGCAAGTGCCAGCTGAACTGACGCAAAGACGTGAACAGCTTCGTACACTGGCGAGCTGGAACCTTTAAAGACAAAGCCTTCAGGATGCAGCAACATACGTGCCGCGAGCACGTCAGGCAATGCTCCGATTCAGCTTCTTATGAACTTCATAACAAATCCTAACGGGAGCTCAGTTGACAATGGCTGACAGTAATCCAGATTGAAGTGCTCGTTCCATGGTATTGTCGAGGCTGTGAGGGCGTGCGCGTTAGTTTACAATTCACTTCATACGTTCCAGTCTGGTGCGGGACGGTTCAAAGTGGTGAGTGGCGAGAACCGTTCTGGACCGTGAGGTAACCTACTGAAACCTTGATCCGAGAATAGTAAACGAATGCGCTGGGTCACGCGTCCTGGTGGGGGAGTCTCCTCGGAGATCCTTCATGACATCACCAAACCGAGGTTTAACCCAGCGAATCGTAAGCTATCCCGATAAACCGCTTTGTGATGTTCCTTTCTTGTATTGCACCACTTCCCGTCTGGGCAGGATTCCCTGTGTCTAACTTCTGAGGGCGTGTCCAGCGCGTACGTTTTTTGTCAAAACTCACCCAACCATTGTAGATTTGTTTTTGATCCTTCTGAGCAGTGAGGCACCTTACCCTACTGCAATCAAACGTACGCGCGGGACTCAGGGCGTGGAAATTGGCGCCAACGCAGCAGTCATAGGGAGTGCCGTGACAGCGATCGACTTCGAAACGAGTTTTGCATGCTACGTCGAACACCCAAATTTGCCACAGTCCCTTACCGACGCATACTCTAGCGCAGATATCGCACCATTTGCTTCAACCAACTTCCCGCATGCATCCCTCCGCCTCCCCCCATTTACCGCGGTGCAGTACTTCTCTAACTCCGCGCGCTCCCCACATGGGGAAACCAACCAGCCAACCAACCTCTCATCCAGCCAGACGAGCCGAGCGCAGAAAAGTCCGGAACGAACCCCGCCAATCACTGGAAAGCGCGCCCTGTCACCGCCGATTTGTCTTCCGCGAAGCATTAGCGCCGAGCCTGAAGTCCTATCTCCCCCTCCCCTAGATGTCTGCCCTTGATTCTGCTGAGGATTCTGCTCTCATACACTACTCCACGTGGTGGGTGCAGACAGAATCAAACGCGCCATCGCGAGGGAGCCCTTCCGCCATCCTCCCCCTCCACAAAGTCCGCGCTTTTCCGAGCCTTTTCCTCCCCATTTCCCTCCCACCCCCCCCAATCTACTTCTTCCTCCCTAATCCCTCCCTACCCCCGCCGATTATTTTTTGCATTGGCGTCGCCTCACTTACATTATTATCCCCTGAGCAGCTTTGTGACCTAATCCGTTCGCTCCCTATTTACCTCTACCTGTAGCCGTAGGTAGTTGAGACTCGAGCGTCACTACTAGGCTACGTTAGGGTTAGGAGGCGGGAGCCCGCCGCCTTGCACGGTCCACCGGTTAGCTCCGCATTTCGTCGCGTCGTTCGGGCTGCTCTTGCCGCCCTTTCCGTCGATTGCCATCTTCCCCTGTTCTCACGCAGCGGCGCGGATTTTAGGTTTCCCCTCACTCATTCCATACGCGGGCGTGCACCTTCACCGTCTGCCGCGTGGCGTCGCCGGCTTAATCACGTTCTGCTTCACTGATTGATATTATCACGCTTCGTTACCAGACGTAGATGTGAAGCGACGGCAGCTCTACTAACCCCGCCATAGTCGCGTAGCAATGCTGCAATCCGTGAAGAAAACGTTTGCAGGAGGTCGCAAAAAATCAGGAAATAAAGCCGACGCCGCCTCTCACGATAGTGCCGCCAATGCCGCCCAGCATCACGGCCACGCGCCGCCCCCCGCCGGACCCGGGGCCGGGCAGATCGCCCGGACCGGTTCAGGAGGGAAGGCTCCGGGAGCAGTAGCTGGCAATGCCGCGAAAGGCGCTGCGCCTGCCGCTGGCGCGCCGCACCGAACGGGCAGCTTCAACAGGGAGAAGAACGACGCTGTAGCGAGTCCGGTTGTAGCGAATCCGAACGTGTCGCCGTTCGCGGAGCCGCTCCCGCTTTTCCGGGACGTGGCGGCGCAGGAGAAGCAGGCACTGTTCATTCGGAAGCTCGCTCTTTGTAGTCACACGTTCGACTTCGCGGACCCGCTTAAGAACATGAAGGAGAAGGAGATTAAGCGGCAGACGCTCCTAGAACTAGTCGAGTACGTCAACTCCGGCACGGGGAAATTCAGCGAGGTGGTCTTCGAAGACATCGTGCGGATGCTGCGCGCGAATCTGTTCCGCGCGCTCCCCCCTTCCGCGCACGAGACGTCTGGCGCGGAAGGATTCGATCCGGAAGAGGAAGAGCCGAATATGGAGTTAGCGTGGCCGCATCTGCAGATCGTGTACGAGTTTCTGCTGCGCTTTGTAGTTAGTAACGAGACCGACGCTAAGGTGGCGAAACGGTACATCGACCAGCCGTTCGTTCTGAAGCTCCTAGACCTGTTTAACTCCGAGGATCCGCGAGAGCGCGACTATTTAAAGACCATCCTGCACCGGATATACGGCAAGTTCATGGTCCACCGGCCGTTCATCCGCAAGTCGATAAACTACATATTTTACCGGTTCATTTACGAGACAGAGCGGCACAACGGGATTGCCGAGCTCCTCGAGATCCTCGGCAGTATTATCAACGGATTCGCGCTGCCTCTTAAGGAGGAGCACAAGTTGTTCCTGGTCCGCGCGTTAATCCCGCTGCACAAGCCTAAGTGCGTGTCGATGTACCACCAGCAGCTCTCGTACTGCATCACTCAGTTCGTGGAGAAAGACCCCGCGCTCGCGGACGTGGTTTTGCGCGGGCTGCTTAAGTACTGGCCCTTAACTAACAGCCAGAAGGAGGTGCTCTTTCTGGGCGAGCTGGAGGAGATTCTGGAGCTGACGCAGGGCGCGGAGTTCCAGCAGGTGGTGCCGCCGCTGTTCCTCAGGGTCGCGAGGTGCCTCAACAGCTCGCACTTCCAGGTGAGAAGAGAAAAGGGAACGGGCGCGCGGAGGGAGGAAGGGGGGGGTTGGCTAGGTGCCTCGACGGTTCGCATTTCCAGGTGAACTACGACTGGTGGTTTTGTTTTGTTTTTTTCTGGTAGTCGGAACAGACGTTTTTCATAAAGGAATCTCCAAGGGTTGCGAGAAAGAGTTGTGTCACGATCCCTTGAAACGTGTATCACGTGTCAGAAAAATGTCGTGAGAACCGACGTCACAGAAAGGTACCGTGCGTTTTCAAACAATCGAGTAGGTTACCCTCGGTTGCCTCGAGGGCGGCTGCGGTTGCAGTGCAGCAGTGCTCGACAATGAAAAGAGCGCTTTCGCAACAACCAGAGCGCTTTCGCAACAACCAGAGCTCCCACTCACACCCCCTTAGGTCGCTGAGCGCACCCGATTCCCGTGCAACATTTTTGAGTCGACTCAAAAGTCAGCTCGTTATAATGCCCCTCCCTCCCGTCCTCCCGCCCTCCCGCCCTCACTCGTGCCTTCTCTCAGGTGGCTGAGCGCACCCTCTTCCTGTGGAACAACGACTACAGCGTGAGCCACGTGGTGCAGAGCAGAGCCGAATGCTCTTTGTGACACTTGTCTCCTTTCCTCACCCCTCTTGTCGTGCATTCGTCCCATCCCCTCCCATCCCCTCCCATCCCCTCCCATCCCCTCCCATCCCCTCCCATCCCCTCCAACCGCAGGTGGCTGAGCGCACCCTCTTCCTGTGGAACAACGACTACATCGTGAGCCTCGTGGCGCAGAACAGAGCGGCCGTGCTGCCGCTGATCTTTGGGGCGCTGGAGAGGAACGCCAGGAGCCACTGGAACCAGGTGAGAGGGGAGGTTAGAATAAGGAAGCAGGGAGATCTGGGAAGTGAGGGAGAGGGTAGCTGACAGGGCATAATATTTTTGAATCGACTCAAAAATCACCTACGGGGGGGAGGAGGGTGAGATCTGGGAAGTGAGGGAGAGGGTAGCTGGCAGGGCATAATAAATTTGAATCGACTCAAAAATCATCTACGGGGGGGAGGAGGGTGAGATCTGGGAAGTGAGGGAGAGAGGGTAGCTGGCAGGGCATAATATTTTTGAATCGACTCGAAAATCACCTACGGGGGGGAGGAGGGTGAGATCTGGGAAGTGAGGGAAGGGGTAGCTGGCAGGGCATAATATGGCAGGAGCATGGTGTATTTGATTTGATATGATTCGAGCCATGCTCCTTCCTCACTTGCCACTTGTCCCGCACGGCATGGGGCTGCCGCTCAAGCGCGGGGGCGTGTTTAGAGTGCGCGAGGACGAGTTGCCTTTGGAGTCGACTCGAAGGTGACAGGTGGGAAGTGAGGGAGGTTGGAGGGGCAGAATACGGGAAGGCGCATGGTCGAGTCACCGTGCTGCCGCTCAAGCATGGGGGCCTGAAGAGAAGTGCGCGAGGATTAGTCGGCTCTTGAGTCGACTCAGAAGGGAAAGGTCGGAAGTGAGGGAGGGAAAGGTCTTAGCGCAGGGTATGTGACTCTAACACTCGGGCTTGCATAGTAGACTCCCTGTGCTGCCTGCTGCCGCTCAAACATGGGGCTCTTAGGAAGAGTGCGTGGATTGGTCCTAGTATACAGATTTTACCAGCTCTCTTGTGGAAAGGTATGCGAGCGAGCTGCGATTCTTCGCCAATCAGTGGAGCCTCCCATTCCTGCCTCTGCACGCGCGTGCTCCCTGAAGCAGTCTAATGGTATGGGGGGGTTGGGGCGTCTGGGCGATAGAAGTTCAGTTTTGAGACGTCTCAAAAGCAGGCGTCTATCGACGAGGACTGCCAGCGCCAGTTGCTTCATTGTTCCCCCAGCACCCTCCTCCTCTGCCCCCCTTCCTCCCCTGAACCCACCCTCACACCTTGTACCCAGGCTGTGAACGGCTTGACCCATCAACGTCTGCAAGATGTTTCTGGAGATGGACCAGGTGCTCTACCAGGACTGCCAACGCCAGTTGCTAGAGGAGGAAGTAACCTTGTCTTCTCCCCAACCCCGCACTTGCCCCCTGTCCTCCCCTCCCCCTCCCCCCGGCACTCCCCTGTTCCACCTTCCGCCCTCTTTCCCTGTAGGCCGTGAACGGCTTGACCATCAACGTGCGCAAGATGTTCCTCGAGATGGACCAGGCGCTGTACGAGGACTGCCAGCGCCAGTTCTTGGAGGAAGAGGCGCAGGAGAAGGAGGTGGAGGCGGGGAGGGAGGACGCGTGGAGACGACTGGAGGAGGCCGCAGGGCGATCGCCACTCTATGGGTCTGGTGGCGGTGGGGATGTGGCGATGCAAAGCCGGGACATGCGGATGGGCATGTCGGTGGAAGCCTCGTGATTGGTGGTAGCGAGGGGGGGCGGGGGGAGGAAGGGAAGAGGTGGAGGTGGAGGTGGGGAGGGAGGACGCATGGAAACGACTGGAGGAGGCTGCTGGGAGGTCGCCGCTCTATGCTCCTAGTGGTTGTGACGTGCCGATGCAAAGCCAGGACATGCGAGTGCGGATGTCTGTGGAGGCGTCGTGAGGAGGGCGGGTGGTAGGCGGGGAGGGAGGCAGGGAGGGAGGACGTGCGGAGTAAACTGGAAGCGACTGCGTGGAGAGGCTTCTGGTGGTGGTGGTGTGTCGATGCCTTATCGGGACTTGCGGATGGGGATGTCAGTGGAAGCCTCGTGCGTTGTAGTGGTGATGGCAGGGGGGGAGGAGTAAGAGGTGGTAGAGAGGGGGGGGGGGGGAAGGAGAGGGAGGTGGAAGCGTGGAGGGAGGAGGTGTGGAGATGACTGCAGCCTCCTCCAGGCGAGGAGGAGAGGAGGCTGCAGCGAATGCACTGCTCTAGGGGGCTGCCTGTAGCAGCGGTGTGAGGGGGGAGGTATCCATGCAAAGTCGGGAAATGCAAGTGGGGATGTCTGTGGAAGCCTTGTGATTTGTAGTGGTGAGGCTGGGGAAAAGCGGGGGAGTGGGGGGGGGTTTGAGAGAAGGAGGTGGAGGCAGGGAGGGAGGACGCATGGAGACGACCGGAGGAAGACGATGCTAGGCCACCTGTTCACGGGGCTGCTTTGGCCGCTGCCTTGGCCGCTGCTTTGGGCGCTGTTTTGAGTAGAGTCAAAAGAGAGGGAGGACGCATGGAGGCAACCGGAGGAAGCTGATGCTAGCACACCTATGTATGGGGCTGCTCTGCTCTGGATGCTGCTGATGAGGTGGCAAGACGCGGATGGGGATGTCTGTGGATGCACGATGTAGGAGGGCTCTTTACCATCGACGTTGCTTCCATCATCACCCCCTTGTGCAACCTCCGTGCTGCTGCTGCTGGTATTGAGGAGCTTCAAAGGGGCCGGAGTTTCATCCATAACAGCTCCTCACCACCAGGAGTGCGCGCACTTAGCACTGAGCAGTCTGAACCTGAATTTGCGCAAGCTTGGATCTGCGGAGTGTGATGTGATGTGATTGTGCCTCGCTGGTAACCAGGGCTGTAACGCAGCTCTGCTAGTTGATGGTTTATTACGCCTGTGGAGCGTATTCATGTGGGGCATTTATGTGGGGTTTAAGGGGTATTCATGTGATTGATTGGCGATATGGGGGGATGAAATGCTGGTGGCAATTGCAGCTGGGATAGCAACAGCAGCAGCAGCAGCAGCAGTGGCAGCAGCACAGAGAGAGAGACAAGACATGCAATGAGCACCTACGTGTAGTGAGTAACAGTAAGAGTGGGTACTTGACAGGCGACAGTAACAGGGAATGGCTAACTCTCAGCCATTTGGGTCAGCGTTTTCTTCAGGTAATATTCTCTTCTCTTTGTTACTAGGACTCTGGGGATTGTTTCGACATTTGAATGCTGTGCAGGCAGTGATGGCATGGTGCGGTGTTGGCACAAGAACCTTTTGCCGCACTCTGGGAAGGTACGGTAGACCAGAACCTTGATGTGGATGTTTAGGCTGTCAGACAATATCTTGGTTGGAAATAGTTGCCAAGATTGTTCCAAGATACACACATGTTTCTGTTGAAGTATACTCGACAGAGTCTACCTATGCATTCCGAAGTAACACTTAGACTGAGCTACTAGCGCGATAACTCATACGGAAGGACGCGCGTGATGACATCAGCTATAGCGAGTCAACGCGTGAACAAAAGGTTCGCGCGTATACACCTAGCCCGCGGTATTTCAACACCCAGTATTTTCACAGGGGGTTCCGCAGAGAGGGTATTCACCCCCCGAAAGTAGCTCCTGAGGACCAGATTCGGATACCCTTGAAAAACAAACAGAACTTGGCTTTCTGCTCGATTTAGAGTTCGTCGAGTCAGGAAACCCGACGTCAGCTTAGGCAGTGCTCAAAGTTAATTCCCGCGTGTAGTCTGCCAAGCTTACCGGTAAGTCGTAGGAACAAGGGGGTATCTGTTAGAAGGCTAGCTTAGCTAGGAAGCTAGGAAAGGCATGAGGTTTAGCTAGGAGGAGCCATGGAGTGGCGTGAGGTTTAGGAAGGAGAAAAGTTGAGGAGAGAAAAGAGGGTTGGAATAGAAAGAGAGAGGCATACAAGGAGGGGATTGTACCCTTTACAGTAAAGTTCGGTAACCTACCAAGCCTAACAATTATATAACTCAATATATAATTAACACACCCCTTAGGCTTGGTAGTCACAAGCCCACACACACCCCCACACCCCCTAACCTAGCACCCCCATTCCAGCAACAGTGACAGCAACACTAGCTCGGTCGACCCCTCGGCACGTGAGGCGGCGACGTCGATCGCAGAGGTCGCGGCGGCGACGGCGGCAGCGGCGGCAGTGTCGTCAGCGGCGGCGGCGGCGGCGTGCGGCTGCGTGGCCCCGACGCAAGCGGCAACAGCGGCGACGGCGGCGGCTTCGACAACAGCGGCGGCGGCGCCCGCACCTCTCGGTGACGTGGCCAGGCCCCGCGACGGTGGGACGGCCGGCGGAAGTCAGCCGTCGTCTGCGGAAAGGAAGAGGACACAGGGGAAGGAGGGGGGCGGGTGGGGGGGAGGCGCCACAGGTTGGCATGCGGGCGGCCGGTCTAGCGGCGCTACAGGCGTCGCGCGGCCGGCTGCAGCCCGACGTGGCCGTCACAGAGCGGCATCGTCGCCGTGGCAGGACGTCGACGTTGCGACAGCAGCACGACGGCCCGACACTACGGCAGCGCGTCGAGACGGCCGCGGCACGACGCGGCCAGCGGCATTACGACGCCGCCACTTCAGCAAAACGCGGCCGCCATGGCCGCGCGAGCGAACGAGGGTGAGGAGTACGCGGCGGAAGCGTGAGGAGGCGGTCCAGCAGGGAGGACCTCTTGCTCTGATAGCATGTTAGAAGGCTAGCTTAGCTAGGAAGCTAGGAAAGGCATGAGGTTTAGCTAGGAGGAGCCATGGAGTGGCGTAAGGTTTAGGAAGGAGAAAAGTTGACGAGAGAAAAGAGGGTTATGCAGAGTGGAGGGGGGAGCGCAGTGAGCTGGGCAGTAGTGCTGGCAGTGCGATAGCGAGTCTCTAAGGCACGCAAGTGAGTGGCAAAAGTCTGCGACAGTAGGGAAGGCAGCAAGGTCTCGGAACAGCATCGGGAAGAGCAGGCGGCCGGCTAGGGGCGGTCGCGACGGCCAGAGGGCCAGCTAGGGGCGGACGCGACGGCAAGGGGGCCGACAAGGGGCGGACGCGACGGCCAGGGGGCCAGCTGAGGGCGGACACGACGGCCACTGGGCCAGCTAGGGGCGGACGCGACGGCCAGGGGGGCGACTAGGGGCGGACGCGACGGCCAGGGGGCCAGCAGAGGGCGGACGCGACGGCCAGGGGGCCGATTAGGGGCGGACGCGATGGCCAAGGGGCCAGCTAGGGGCGGACGCGACGGCTAGGGGGTCGGCTAGGGGCGGACGCCAAGGCCAGGGAGCCGATTAGGGGCGAACGCGACGGCCAGGGGGCCGACTAGGGGCGAACGCGACGGCCAGGGGGCCAGCTAGGGGCGAACGCGACAGCCAGGGGGCCAGCTAGGGGCGAACGCGACGGCCAGGGGGCTAGCTAGGGGCGAACGCGACGGCTAGGGGGCAGACTAGGGGCGGACGCGACGGCCAGGGGGCCAGTTGAGGGCGGACGCGACGGCCAGGGGGCCGACTCGGGGCGGACGCGACGGCCAAGGGGCCAGCTAAGCGCGGACGCGACGGCCAGGGGGCCGGCTAGGGGCGAACGCGACGGCTAGGGGGCCGACTAGGGGTGAACGCGACGGCCAGGGGGCCAGCTAGGGGCAAACGCGACGGCCAGGGGGCCAGTCAGCAAGAGTACAAACAAGACTAAAGCAAGCCAGTGTGGCACTACTAGTCCAGCCACTGGAGGTAAGACCACAAGGCCAGTCAGACAGGTATATATAGTAGCGAGTACACAATCATGGCCCTAGCAAATGAGAAGTTACAGGAACAAGACCAAGCTGTATACAGTGCCGCTGATGATCTTTAAGCGCAAGCGCCTGAGTAAAGATATCAGCTGTGTTAGCACCGGAGGCCAAGTGAACTACACGGGCCTGGCGACGCTGCTGTAGCTCGCGCAGGAGGAAGTACCGCAGCTGGACGCCGCTGGCCGCGTCGTGCCGCGGCTGTCTCGACGCCGCCACTGCAGCAAAACGCAGCCGCCATGGCCGCGCGAGCGAACGAGGGTGAGGAGTACGCGGCGGAAGCGTGAGGAGGCGGTCCAGCAGGGAGGACCTCCTGCTCTGATAGCATGTTAGAAGGCTAGCTTAGCTAGGAAGCTAGGAAAGGCACGAGGTTTAGCTAGGAGGGGCGATGGAGTGGCGTGAGGTTTAGGAAGGACAAAAGTTGAGGAGAGAAAAGAGGGTTGGAATAGAAAGAGAGAGGCATACAAGGAGGGGATTGTACCCTCTACAGTAAAGTTCGGTAACCTACCAAGCCTAACAATTATATAACTCAATATATAATTTAACAGTATCTCCGCACTCGGAAATGGTCAAGGTGGAAACAAAAGTTTTTCTGACGCCCAGTTTCAGGATGTGAAATTACCGCAGCCTAGGTATAGTCACTCGAATGGTCACGCCACTCTCAGTCACACGAGCAGTCACTAGTCATGTCACGCGAATAATCGCGTTACACCACGAACAAGTACATTCAGAATAGGTACTTCCTAGACAATAAATATGTCTGTATTACTCATTATTATTATGCTTGTCATTTCGAACATTTCCAATATAAGGTGTAAAGTCTTCCGCCGACTTTTACTCGTGGTTCCAACAATTCTAGATCCTAGCCACCCTAAACACGTGGTTCACTTCTACATGGTATTCTGAGCTAGGTGAGTTATTGATGTTAAATTATATACTTTAGTATATAATTGTAGGCTTGGTAGTCTTACTGAACTTCACTGTAGAGGGTACAACACCCCTCCTTGCATCCCTCTCTCTTCTATTCTGATCTTCTTTTCTCTCCTCAACTTTTCTCCTTCCTAAACCTCACGCCACTCCATGGCTCCTCCTAGCTAAACCTCATGCCTTTCCTAGCATCTTGCTAAGCTAGCCTTCTAACATGCTATCAGAGCTGGAGTTCCTCCCTGCAGGACCGCCTCCTCACGCTTCCACCGCGTACTCGCCCTTGTTCGCTCGTGCGGCCATGGCGGCCGCGTTGTACTGCAGTGGCGGCGTCGTGATGCCGTTGGCCACGTCGTGCCGCTGCCGTGGCGTCGGGCCGTCTACTGCCGTCGCAGCGTCGACGTCCCGCCGCAGCGCCGGCGCCGCTCTGTGACGGCGGCGTCGGGCTGCAGCCGGCCGCGCGACGCCCGTGACGTCGCTAGACCGGCCGCCCGCATGCTAGCCTGTGACACCGTCCTCCTTCCCGTGTCCTCTTCCTTTCCGCAGACGACGGGTGACTCCCGCCGGCCGTCCCACCGTCGCGGGGCCTGGCCACGTCAGCGAGAGGTGCGGGCGCCGCCGCCACCGCCGTTGTTGTCGAAGCCGCCGCTGCGGCCGCTATCGCCGCTTGCGTCAGGGCCACACAGCCGCACGCCGCCGCCGCCGTTGTCGACATTGCCGCCGCTGCCTCTGCTGCCGCCGTCGCCGTCGCAGCCCCTGCGGTCGACGTCGCCGCCCCGCGCGCCGAGGGGTCGACCTAGCTAGTGTCACTGTCATTGTGGCTGGAATGGGGGTGCTAGGTTAGGGTGTGTGGGTGTGTGTGGGCTTGTGTCTACCAAGCCTAGGGGGTGTGATAAACTATATATGTTAGTATATAATTGTAGGCTTGGTAATCTTACTGAACTTTACTGTAGAGGGTACAACACCCCTCCTTGTATCCCTCTCTCTTCTATTCTGATCTTCTTTTCTCTCCTCAAATTTTCTCCTTCCTACACCTCATGCCACTCCATGGCTCCTCCTAGCTAAAACTCATGCCTTTCTTAGCTTCTTGCTAAGCTAGCCTTCTAACAACTGAAACCGATACAAGCTAATTTCGTTTACGCCCTTAAGCTGAAATCATAGATCAATAATTATGTCAGCTGTTAAGACATGAAATTCAACAACAAATTCTCATAAATCTGGTCTTTCTACTGACGATCTATCTGATTTTTATTCGTTGATCGCTAATCAGTGTACTCAGCAACAACAACAATCTCTAATGCATCATACAGCTTCTATGAGCCTTGATAACTCTGGTTATGCAAGAGCTGCTATTGCCGTTGGGTCTTCAGTGTCAGAATAAGCTAGCAAGAGGGGGAGAAGCCATGGAATGGCGATAGGTTAGGAAGGAGAGAAAATTTCGAGAGAAGAGGGGGATAGGATTAAAAGAGGAGATATAAGAAAGGGGTTTGTCCCCTCTATAGTAGGATGCAGTCCGTAGCACAACTACCAAGCCTGCAATTATATAAAATATATAATTTAACATTCGGCCCCTGGAGATGAATCCGCAGGGTCTTTTGCCTTCCATGGGCGATTTGTCCAAACACAGAAACAACAACAGCAAGAGCAACAACAACATCAAATGGCAGAAGAAAGACCATTCGCTGAAGAAGCTGTCGTGCCCGCCCCTCAGCATCTACAACAGTGGGAGGAGAGTCCGGCTACCCAACTAGGACGATACATAAGATATCCCAGTGGAGACACTCGCACGATTCGAGAAGGACGTAAAGCGAACCGACACCGGTTTCGAGGCAATAGCAACAAAGGTGGAAAAAGACGGGGAGAAACCCTCAGGAACTCCACAAAAACTCAAGGAATTACTGAACGAGTTCCAAGACATTCTTCCCGACGACCTTCCGAACGAGCTGCCGCCATACCGAACGCACCAACACGAGATCGTGGAAGAACCAGGCTCGAAGCCGACCTTCCGAGTACCATACTGGCTCAGTCCCACAGAGCTAGCCGACATGAAAAACAGATCGAGTATCTCCTCACAAAAGGACTCATCCGACCATCCACTTCGCCATACGGTGCCCCAGTACTCTTCACACCGAAACCGGACGGAAGCCTGCGCATGTGCATCGATTACCCAGCTCTCAACAAGCAGACCATCAACAACAAATACCCAATCCCACGAATCGATGACCTGCTTGACCAGCTTTGGGAAGCCACGGTATTTTCCAAACTGGATATGCGGTCCAGATACTCGCAGATACGAATGGCGGACAATTCAATCCACAAAACTGCCTTCCGAACTTGATACGGGTTGTACGAGTATCTGGTAATGCTGTTTGGACTCACCAACGCACCAACAATGTTCCAAGCTGAAATGAACCATATCCTACACCCACTCTTGGACAAATGCATGGTGGTGTACCTAGATGGCATCCTCATATACTCGCGCGACATGCAGCAACACGTCCAACACATACGGCGCGTCTTCGACATTCTCCGACGAGAACGATTCTACGTCAAGTTATCCAAGAGCAAATTTGCCCTCGAGAAAGTCCAATTCCTAGGACACTTGGTGAGCGCTCAAGGAGTTCGCGTCGACCCCAAGAAGATCGAAGTCGTACGCACGTGGAAGACACCCGAAAACGTGAAGGAGTTGCAGCAGTTCCTAGGCTTCGTGAACTATTACAAAAGGTTGGTGCCACAGTACGCGAAAATCGCAACGCTGCTCACAAATCTGCTGAAGAAGAACACACCCTATAAGTGGGAACCAAAACATCACGAAGCCATGGAGCAACTAAAACGAGCACTCAAGTCCGCACATGTACTCATCTTGCCAGGCCCCGAACGCGACTACGTCATCGAAGCTGACGTCAGTGACCAGGCAGTGGGAGCAGTCTTGATCCAAGACCAGGGCAATGGACTGCAACCAATCGCCTACCTCAGCCAGAAACTATACAGGGCAGAACTAAACTATCGGATACACGACAAAGAGGCCCTTGCTATCATCGTCGCCTTTAAAACGTGGAGATGTTATCTCGAAGGACGACAAACAACCGTTTACACCGACCACTGCAGCCTGAAATATTTGAAGATACAACCAAACCTTTCCAGGCGGTAGGTCCAGTGGATTGACTTCCTCGAGACGCACTTCCATTACAACATCGTGTACAAGCTCGGCCACAAAAACAAAGCAGATGCTCTCAGTCGGCCTGCACACGTTGCCGCAATCCAAGTCGAAGGGATGAACCCACTTCTCAAGGGAATATTCACACACGGGTACACCATCAACCCCGAATTTCTTTGGCATAAAACCGACACATGCTACATAGGGACAGTGACATCGCATATCGGAACGGATCAACAAAAATTTGGGTACCCAATTGCCCTCCTTTGCGCCAGTTACTACTCGAAGAATACCACGATGTCCTATACGCGGGACACTTCGGTAGCAACAAAACGCTCACCAGTATTGCAAAGCACTACTACTGGCTTCGCATGGCAGCCGACGTTCAACAATTCCTCACCTCGTGTGCTACATGTCAACGGATGAAGAGCAGCAAGCAGAAAAAAGCGGGACTGTTACAGCCTCTTCCTGTCCCAGAACAGCCATGGCACGTGGTTAGCCTAGATTTCATAACCGGGTTACCAACTACCACTAGCGGTCATGACGCAATCCTCGTCATCATCGACAAATTTTCCAAAATGGGACACTTCATCCTGACACACACGACAGCACGCTCCGAAGCAGCAACACAACTATTCGTTCACCACATCATCTCACAACATGGCATTCCGACCACACTCATCTCCGACCGAGACCCCAAGTTCACCAGCAAGTTCTTGAAGGAACTAATGTCTCTGCTCAGGACCAAACTCCCCATGTCATCTGCCTACCATCCGCAGACAGATGGACAGACCGAGCGCCTCAACCAAATTGTGGAGCGACTCCTCCGCGCAGTATGCAAAGACGAAATCTCTAAATGGGACTTACATCTGCCCGTCCTGGAGTTTGCCTACTACAACGCCACCCACGCCGCTACTGGACAGACGCCGTTTTTCCTCTGCTACGGACGCCACCCGCTCACGCCACACAAACCGACGGCATCAGCTACAATTCAAACCGCACACGACTTCATCACAACCATGCATCAGCTTTGGGATCGGACCCATAAGCGCCTTCTCGACATTCAGCAGCAACAGAAGCGCCAGGCCATTTGACACTACACTGACCACACCATCACCGTAGGAGACCAGGTTCTACTCGACACCCGCACTATCAACATCCGTTATCTCCCATCCAAACTGCGACCTCGCTTCTGCGGGCCCTTTCTCGTTGAAGCACAGGTCACTCCTGTAACCTTCCGCTTATGCCTACCAGCTACATGGAAGATTCACAACGCCTTCCATGTCCAACTTCTGAAGCCCTATCGAGACCCTAACACGGTCTTTACGGGACGCCAACCGCTGCAGCCGCCGCCCGTCCTCGTCCATGCTGAACCCGAGTACGAGGTCGAGTCCGTGCTCGTACACCGCCGTCGTCGGCATGGCACCGTGGAGCTTCTCATTCGTTGGAAGGGTTATGATCCTTCAGAGGACACTTGGGTTGCTGAATCTGAGATGCGTAACGTTCGTCGTCCTCTTCGGGAATACCTTGTCAAGCAGGGTGTTACTTCTACCACCCAGATTTGAGGGGGGGAAGTGTGAGAGTACGACCCTGTTACACCAATTTCCCTTTCCATATCTCCTTACTATTTCATTCCTCCTTTTCTCTCATCTCATTTGGTTTCCTATATCTCATATTCCATTATCCTTTGGTTTATCATGTTATTATGATTATATCACCGACCAGGCTCGGGATGTACTGGCGCGCTATATCTAGCGTAATCCTGCCGTAATCCCTTAAAGCCAATAGCCTCGCGTGGCTATACGCAGGGTGATTCTATTTCTAGAAGGGTCTATTTTCTTTGGATAGGATAAACCTGGTTGTGTGATGTACTTTGGAAGTATAAAAGCGCCTTGTATCAATCGATAGTGCAACTTTTCCCCGACACATTCGATCTTGTGACACTTGGCGTACTCCGTAACGAAATGGGAACGTAGAACTTGCGAGGTTGTTCACCAAGACTTTGGTTGTGGTATTAGTATAAAAGAGATGAACCCATGTGATCAATTCGGTCGGGAGGCCGAGGTGGGCGAGGCATTGATACATGAAGCTGAGATCAACCATATCATAAGCTTTCTGAATATCGACTGTGAGGGTGAGCATGGGGAGTTTGTGCAAGTGGGCCCACTCCATAAGGTCGAGCGTTTCATTGATGGTGTCGCCAATGCGGCGACCTTTGATAAAGGCAGCTTGTGCAAGGTGGATGATGTGACGGAGGGCAGGTTGTAGTCGGTTGGCGAGGCAGATGGCCAATACTTTATAATCAGAATTCATCAAAGTGATTGGACGAAGAGGGGATACCCATTTCGCGAGCCCCCTCGATCTTGAGTTTTATTTTGAGGGCAATATCTGCCGCACGGCTAGACATGTACAATTCCGGGTGACGGGTGCATTGCAACATAAATGTAGGCGTATGGAGGCTAGGGGGTTACCAGGGAAGGGTAAGAGGAACAAATTGGCAGGAAGCCATGGTGGTTTGGAGGTGGTGCACAGTTTGGGTAACTCTGGTTTTTTCTTCCGTCGAGAAAAGTCGAAGAAGATGGCAGAGCCTTTGATTCCAGGGGTCCTATACGGATGGCCTGAGGATAGGAGGAAGCGCAGCGATTGAGTTTTCCACAATATGGGAGACAAAGGGTTTGCGGATGAGGGAATGGGGGAGCCTCCAGGGGCGGGGGGCAGCATTTGGATTAGAGAGCGTAATTGTGCAGCTTCGGTACTGGAAATGGTCAGATAAGCGGGGAGTTATTGTCTGGAGGTCAACAACACGTAGGTGGTGCAGCTAATGGTGTGAGACATAAATACGGTCCAAACGGGAGGCAGAGGGAGGCGAGTACGGCCCGTTTTGGTGGGCGTGAGAGATGAAGGAGAACGAAGGAAGTGAGGGGTGGTGAATGCGGAAGGAATCAATCAGCGAGTGTTTATTGAACAAGGAGTTGAGGGTGGCTGCCTCCAAGATTTCGTAAGCCATGAGGGTACGGTTACGATATAGATGATCATAAATTGTGTTAAAATCACCAGCGTCGATGATGCCGTCGCATGCTGGTCCCACGGAGAAGGCGGGGGCGAGCACAGAAGACCACCTGTGCTGGCTGACCCTCCGCCCCCAGCCGCCACTGCAGCATTAGCAGCAGCAGTCGTAGTGGAGGGTCGGCCGCCTCCCGCCTGGGTGACCTGGCGCCGGTGGTGGTGGTGGTCGCGGTGGTCGTGCGCGAAGCTCGTCGTCGGGTGGTGGTGCGAGTGACGGGCACTGCCAGTGCCAGATCCAGACCGGTCCTCGCCGCAGCCTCGTGTTAGGACCGGTCCATTCGCTGTTTCAGTCGCCAGGACAACCTGTGTCGTCTCCGCTTCGGCCCCGCGCCAGACCTCCCCAACTGGCACAGTCTACTCCACCGTGGTGTTAGGATTTTTTATATGGACATAGATGAGATTAGCTCTGCATTATATGTGTTGTATGTCGATGACTCTAGTGTGACTGGTTCCTATTACCCCGTGTTGCCTAGTGTAGGTGTGCCCAGTGTGCCTAGTTTATGCTCCCCTGCTACGTCAGGAGTAAGACCCTTTGCTTTGTTTAGCCTTGGCTCCACCCTAGCTCCTCCGCCCCCAGCCGCCACTGCTATGCTCTCCTTCACTCCCACAACTTTCGGTCCCTTCCTAAACCCTCTCGCCTACTTTCATGGCCGCCTAGCTTTTCTAGTTCTAACATGGTACCATAGCAGGTTGCCCCTTACGAGGGATACAAGGAGGGGGTTGTACCATCTACAGTAGGTTTCAGTAACACCTACCAAGCCTACAATTATATATAACCGATATAATTTATCAAAGACCACCAAGTCCGTCATTCGGCGGGGTGAGGGGAAGGGTAGAGGGCGATGAGGGCGAGGTGTGATTGAAGAAAATTGAGTTGAAGTTTAAGCAAGCGCTTGTCAGGGGAGGTGTAGCGGCCAGTGATCGATAAGCGTTTGTTGAGAATTAACACAGTAATGCCGACAGGCCGTACTCGGGAGCCAGAGACAGTGGGTGGGCTTTGGGCATATGCTTTGGGTTTAAATTTATAAATGAGGGACAAAAAAGTAATGGTGAGGCACGTATTAATGAGGATGGGGATATTTGGGGGGAGGTAAGCCAAGCTTTTAGGTGATCCATATTAACAGTTGTGCTAAACCCTGGTCAATCGCCCTATATATTCCCTATGCCTCATTTCTATCAACAACATCGTAATCATGTTCCCCTTATTGAATACTGCGCTATTCTCAGAGTTATAATTCATAACACATAGGTTTGTCTTCTCAAACCACCCAAACTGTAACACATGTGTTACCCCTATCTCTCCAACGAAGAGGGTGTCCGAAGTAGCACAGATGGGACGTCACAGATGCTGAAAGAGGGTTACCACCAATGTAAACGCTACAGTTCCAATTTCCGGGATGGCCGAAGTAGGCTCCCGAAACCCAGCAGTCGAACTTGACGTCACACTGTGTTGTTTCAACAAATTTTCGGGCAGCCCAGACATTTTGCCACAGAACCCGCAGGTCACCTACTGAACCAGCGAAAATAAGTTCGCGAATTTCCTGCTGGTCGTTTGGAGGGGATAGGACGAAATGTTTGTGTCGTGGTAACTTTCAGTATGCTGATGGTTCCCATTGTTTTCGCTTGCCCGTTCGGAAAACTCTCTACCGTATTTCATTTTGGGCAGACTTGTGCGAGTGAGCATGTCCGAAGTTGGGATTTGCGTCAGGTTTGACGTCCACATTTGACATCGAGCTTTGCGGGTAAGTTGACGCCTAAGCTTAGCTGGCGTCAACTCTCTTCTTCGGACTCCCTCTAATCTGGAAACTCGTGTCTGGCATAGGGTCCACTCCACGCGAGTTGCAGTGGAGTAAATCCGTAGAGGCATTCGTGACAGCACGGGCATAATGAATCTGTAAGATCTGGTCGCGTCAGCACCCCTCTCTCGTCATCGCCACCGCTCGTCGCTCCCTTCCCCTCGCTTGCTACTTTCAATTTTCAGGGATAGTACCCGCCCTCGATCAGTCGTCGTCATCTCCTTTTCGCGAAAGCGGACGGAAATTTGGAGTCCTGGAGGGAAGGAAGCGTAGCGACACTTTAAGTTCAGGTCGTAAAAACGGTCAGTACGATTCGAACGATGAGCTCCGCAACGCGGCCGCGATGCTTCCTGGACGTTGCGTTCGACGGGGCGCTCGTCGGCAGAATCGAGGTGGAGCTGCGGCCTGACGTGGCGCCGAAGACGGTGGAGAATTTCGTCGGCTTGTGCAAGGGCACGAGCTCGGGGTTGGGCTATAAGGGCCTCACGCTGCACCGCATCATCCCCGGATTCATGGCGCAGGTAGGTGTGGAATCGTAGGAGGTGGGAAGAACTTTTGACTCAAAAGTTTTGAGTCGTTGCGTTCTTCCCACCTCCTACTCAAAAGTCAGCTCGTAGCAGTGCGAAGAACAGCAGCATGAGGGAGGTGTGGAGTTGCTTTTGAGTCGACTCAATAGCGCAGTATGCGGGGAGGTGCCGAAACGCACATAAGGGCCTCTCGCTGCGCCGCATTATCCGCGGATTCATGGCGCAGGTAGGGTTGGAACGCAGCATGGCGGCATGAGAGAGGTGTCAAGGCTCGTCGAAACGCAGGTAGGCGTCGAAGCGCAGGTAGGCGTCGAATAAGGCCCAAGTGTTGACGCGCAGTCGCCGCCTTATCCAGATAACGGCGCAGGAGGTACGTGTGAATCGTGGCATGAGGGGGGTGTCGAACCGTGCGTGAGGGCCTCACGCTGCGCCGCGCCATCCGCGAATTCATGGCGCAGGCCGGCGTGGAACGTGGCATGCGGGAGGTGTGGGACGTGGCCTGGGGTAGGTGCCGAACGAAGCGTGAGGTAGGGTAGGTTTGGAACTTACGTCCCGTCAAGTTAGCATGAGTGTTGACGTCTCATTCGCGGATTCATGGCGCAGGCAAGTGGCGAAACGTGGCATGCAGGAGGTGGCGAAGCGTCGACGCAAAGGTAGGCGGTGAACGTGGCACGAGCTAGGCGTCGAAACTTACGTGAGAATTCGTCAGAAGCGCGGATGACGTCCCATCCATCCCATCACAGTGAAAGTTTTTTTAGACTTCTCATAAAGCCTCTCGCAAGAGTTGTTGACTGGCAGATGACATCCCCTACATCCCATCGCAGTTAATAATCGATGCAGACCACGCGAGCCCCATCTGGAGCAGAAGAAACTCTAGAAATTCGTTTCCCAGTCGCCCTCCGTCTAGAACGCCCTGTTCGTCCGTCCTCTTCCTCTACCTCGCTTCCCTCCCCGCTCACCATGCTCTCAGCTCCCCCTGTCGAATGTTTCAACGTCTGGTTTATTTTTTAGGCGCCTCAAAAGTAGTCTCGCCATGTTCTATGCTCCCCCTATTGGATGTTTCATTGCCTGGTGGTGCTCGTGACATCTTTCACGTGGCAGGGTGGTAACTGCGGGAGCTCCATTTTCGGGCAGCCCTTTCCCGACGAGAGCTTTGAGCTGAGGCACAGTGGCAGAGGCATTCTCTCCATGGCGAACCGGGGGCCTGACACGAATAGTGAGTGTAACAACTACACGTATGCCACAGCACGAGTGGCCCCTGATGCACTTTTCTTATTGGGAACTTTGAGCTGAGGCACAGCGGCAGGGGCATTCTCTCCAGGGTTAGCCAGGGGCCTGACACTAATAGTGAGTGTAAAAACTTGTTATGAGTGGACGCAGAAGAGCATGTTTTTTATATTATGGATAGGCCACAGCACAGTGGCAGCGGTATTTTCTCCATGGCGAACCGGGGGCCTGACACTAATAGTGAGTGTAACAAGTATGCATATGCCACAGCACACGTGTGCCCATTTTGCCCTTTTCTGATGAGAAAAGAGAGCTGACGCACAGCGACAGAGGCGTTCTCTCTGCGGCGAACCGGGGACCCGACACTAATAGTGAGTATGGGGATAAGAATCGTACAATAGAATGGGGAATCGGGATAGTAGTTTTCCACCTGCTTTATTTCAAAACCCCTCTTCACACTCTCCTTTGTCACACCTGCCTCATTTCTCTCATTCCTTGCATTGCTTTGCAGTTTCCTTTCACACAACTTTCCTGCTTGCACTCTCTCTTGTGTCACCCTCATTTGCATCACACTCCCCCCCCCTCCCCCCCAAATCAACCCACAGGCTTCCAGTTCATCTGCTTCACTGTTTCCGATCCAATTAACCTCTTTCGTCACCCTCACTTGTGTCACCCTCCATTGTGTCACCCTCCATTGTGTCACCTACCCACCCATCTCACCCTTCCCGCCTCCCCCCTTTCCGCCACCCCACAGACTGCCAGTTCTTCATCTGCTTCAATGCTACACCTCATTTGGACGGCAAGCATGTTGTTCGAGTCGACTCAAATGTCCCCCCTCCCGTGCCCCCCCTCCTTCCCCCCCCCCTCTTCCCCCCCCCCCCCCAATCACCCCCCAGACTGCCAGTTCTTCATCTGCTTCAACGCCACACCTCATTTGGATGGCAAGCATGTTGTCTTTGGCAAGGTGGTGGCAGGTGAGCCGTTGCTTTGTGATGGGTAGCTGTGGTGGCTATCTTACGCATTGTTCATCGCTGCCCTTCGCCTTCGACGAGCTTGAGTCAGTTGGTCGGCACCGATAGTGGTAAAGCGTTTGCTTGCGCACGTTTTCAATCACAATGATTTAATGTTTTTGTTTTCTTTCCCTTCCCATCAGGAATGGATGTGGTTGACAAGCTCGAGTCAGTTGGTAGCGACAGCGGGAAAACGTCAGTGGAAGTCACCATCCAGGATTGCGGCCAGCTCTCGTAGACTGGGAAAGTTCACACCGTCTCCCCTAAGGATTTATAACCACCGGTGTTTATTCTGTAAGAAATACACTATACGGTAGTTGGGCTACAACAACCCCTCTCTTTCTAGATAAACCGTAAGCAAAATAGCTTGAATTGAAACTCTACAATGCAAACTGTACATTGCCGCAAAGAGGTAGACTGTAAATTTGAAACGGTAATGTAGGGTGTAGCAGTGTGCCAGTCTTGCTACAGTAACAGGGGCATTTCAACCATTGTACAGTAAATCGACCAAGTGAAACGGGAGGCCCGCACTGGCTGTTCCTCCTTCCACTCAAATACTGTACTGTATAAGAACTCCCGTCAATACCTCCTCAGACTCTCTGGAGCTGCTACCGTCGGACGTATACTGTACTGGCATCTAGGCCCTTAGCTCGGATCAACTCCGGTTCAAGCGGGCGGAACTTCTCAAGTCCCTTCATGTGTAGCTTCCTCCTGTTTTCGGGAACTACCTAGTACCTAAATCCCGCCGTCGTTTTTTTCGGGAATCGTGTATTCCCGCTTGTTCTCTGATTTCCGAAGCATTTTGGAATAGCTTCCTCCTTTATGCCTTTGGTCGTGGTCGCTATTTTCCTCGAGCTCCTTTCCTTCAACGGCGACGGGTACAGCAGCAAGCGTTCATGCCAACGGTTAGCGTCGTTGTTTCGCTTGGACGATCACTAATCTCTATAGATCCGCCGGCTTGTTGAGCTTAAGATCTCAACGGTTAACGAGCTTGCTGCTTTCCGTTGTTAACGGGTATTTAACCGCCTGATCACTGTCGGCGTGATCACTGCCTGTTTTCCTTTCAACTTATCGAAACCCCGGTCGTGTGTCTGGGTCAATATTATTCGGTCGCGCTATTCACGGAGCGACAGCCATTATTCCTTGGCAGCAAGAGCTTTAGCAGAAGTAGTTTATTGTAGGCACTATCAACAGCAGCAGCAGCATCAGCATCAACCGCAGCAGCAGCAATAGCAGCGGCAACGCCAGTCCTCCACGATGGGGGACGCAGCCGGTTTAAAGACCTTCACCGCCGAAGAGCTCGACGAAGCCACGAATAGCTACTCGCGGGAAAACTCGCTCGGCCGCGGCGGGTTCGGCACGGGGTACCGCGGGAAGCTCGCGGACGGGTCCTCGGTGCTTGTAATGAAGCTGAACCCCGATAACACCCGCCAGGCCGCGGAGAAATTCACGCGCGAAGTGACCATCCTCACGCGCGCGGACCACCCGCACATCGTCAAGCTCCTCGGGTACAATCCCGAGGCACGCTGTATCGTGTACGAGTCCCTCCCGGCGGGGACCCTCGAGGACCGTCTGCTGACGGAATCCGGACGGAAAACGTTAAAGCAGAAGGACCGGCTGAGAATCGCTGCAGAGGCGTCCGAAGCCCTGCTCTTCCTCCACCAACTGGACCCCCCGATCCTCCACCAAGACGTGAAGCCCGGAAACGTGATGCTGAATGAGGACCTGTCTTGCAAGGTCGGGGGAGTGGGCCTGGCGAAGTTCCTCCCCGCGAACGACTCGTCCATCTGGGGCACCGTGGGGTACATCGACCCGCTGCTGCTGCGCACGGGGAAGTACGGCCCCCAGTCGGACCTGTACGGGCTCGGGCTGGTGATCCTGCAGCTGCTGACCGGCGAGAAGGTGAATAAGGTGCTCGAGTTTGCGAAGTTTGGGTTGGACGGGATTCTGGACCATCTGGATAAGACGGTTCAGTGGAACCCCGAGATTGTTAAGGAGGTTGCTGACGTGGCGCTCAAGTGCAGGGACAGGATGAGCCGGCCGGATCTGGAGACGGTGGTTCTGCCCATGCTGAAGAAATACGCGGAGCAGACGAGAGGGGAGAAGGAGGCGGAGGCTGCCGCGCCTGCTGGTGGTAGTGGTGGTGCTGGTGGTGCTAAAGGTGCTGGTGGTGCTGGTGCCGGTGGGAGTAAGGGGCATGCTAAGACGCCAGCAGCCGGTGCTGCGGCTGCTGCTGCGCCACAGAAGAAGTCGTTGTTTGGGTATTTCTTTGGTAAGCGGTAAAGCGCAGGAGGCGGAAGCTGCCGCACCTGCTGGTGGTGGTGGTGGTGGTGCGTGCGGTGGAAGAAGTCGCTGTTTGGGTATTTCTTTGGTAAGCGGTAAAGAGGAGAGGCGAAGGGAAGAAGGCGGGAGCTGCCTTTCCTGCTGCGACTGCAGGCGCCACGCCACAAAGAAGTCGTTGTTTTGGTGCTTCTTTGGTTAGCGGTGAAGGGTGGCAGTGGAAGCTGCAGTGGGGGGGAGCTACAGTGGGGGAAGCTGCAGTTGGGGGAGCTGCAGTGGGGGAAGCTGCAGTGGGGAAGCTGCAGTGGGGGGAGCTGCAGTGGGGGGATGCAGGTGTGAGCAGGCGGAGGAAGCGAGCTGTTGAGGGAGAATTGGTGTGACAGCAGGGGATGCTTTTGAGTCTGACTGAAAAGCAGTGTTTGGGCAGAACCGATCGGATACAGCAGATGCAAGTGTGATCACGCGGAGGAAGCGAGCTGGTGAGGGGGAGTTGGTGTGACAGCAGGGGATGCTTTTGAGTCTGACTTAAAAGCAGTATGGGGGCAGAACCGATCGGATGCAACAGATGCAGGTGTGGGAAGGCGTAGGAAGCGAGCTGGTCAGGGGGGATTGGTGTGACAGCGGGGGGTGCTGCATAGAGCAGATTCAAATCGTGCAGCTGGAGGAATTGAGGTGGTTGGGGGGTGTTAGGGTAGGAATTGGTGCAGTAGGGGAGTCGAGATGATGCAGTGGCCTTTTCTTAGGTGTGAGGAGTCTATTTTTGAGGCGCCTTACAAATAGACGCCTCACGGTTGAGGGGTGTTAGGGTAGGACTTGGTCCAGTAGGGGAGTCGAGATAATGCAGTTTCTTTCTTTGAAGCGGCAGCAGGAAGGGGGGGGGTGTCGCAGGAGTGTCTGGGGAGAGCTGGGGATTGAAGTCTGGAAAGAGTAGGGTTTGCTGGGTTGATAGGGGGGCTGGTGGATGAACATGTGGGGACGAGAGATAGGAAGCATGAAAGGATAACCGTGGGAAGTGGAGAGTTACCCCAGTCTTGGAGAATCACTACGGGTGCTTGCAGGAGTTGGTTCAGGGGTTGGTGCAGGGGTTGGTGCAGGGGTTGGTGCAGGGGTTGGTGCAGGGGTTGGTGCAGGGGTTGGGGCAGCGGTTGGGGCAGGGGTTGTACAGTTGTGTTTGTGACGGGGCAAGGAACCAGAGAGGTAGCAGCAGCAGCAGCAGCAGCAGCAGCAGCAGCAGCAGCAGCAACAGCAGCAGCAGATGGGTTGGTAATGGGATGGGGGGCATTGCAGCTGGGCTGGACCGTCCCAGATGGATGTCATGTCACGCACGATGCTGCATTAGGTGTGTTGGCGCACAAGAGGCAGCAGCAGCAGCAGCAGGTGGATTGGTGATGGGAGAGATTGCAGCATCCCGCTCGCTGCATGGGTGAAGGCCGCTTGGGGGATGTTCACTTGATCATCATTTTGTCAACTACAGTAGCTAGGGAGGGAAGTATGGTGCCACTCCCCTATAGTACCGTTGATACCTATCACAATTGTCGGGAGCTCTAGTTTCGTTATTTGTTTGCCTTATCTGTGTTTTTCCAGATTTATCTCTTTAGGTCCTTGCTGCAGTATGGGTCCGGTTGCTGATCCGGTTGCTGATCCGATTGCTGATCCAACAGTATTCTCCCTGCTGCAGCATCCCTGTTGCTGATCCGGTTATGGGTCTGCTGTATGGCGAACACATGGGCTTTGCAGGGTACCGACCGAGTACACATCGAGCAAGCCCATCTGATTCTGCATCATGCACTCTTCGAGGTGTCAAGAGTCACGCTGGGGTTACCCTTGAGTTCCTCGGGCAAGGGCTACAGGCCTCTCTCTGCCTGGGGGGTTGTGGGCACACATACCCGCTTCTTATCGAGCCTTTTTAGCTCAGTGTTTAGTGACAGTTCTGACGATGGGAATCGGAATTCAATAACTAAGCACACATTCATAGACCCACAGCAAAAATCCCTAAATATGCGAATTTTGAGAACGTCTGTCTAAGGTTACCCATGCCCACTGTAACAACGCTACAGTGCTTCCATGAGCTGCGATGACAGTGCAAGCAGTTAATTACTTGTAACCAGCCCCACTTTCGCCAGCATAAGACCCCCCCTCGTTATAATAAGGCTGCTCCGAGCCTCCATAGGTGTTGTCCGAACCTTCGACAGTGCTAGGCTCGTTCCCAGCTGGGTATGCCACTGGAACGGCTGAAGCCTTGTACAGGCTGGTAATGGGGAAGACAATAGAGGGGATGGGATGGGATGGGGTGGGATGGGGGGGGATGGGATGGGAGGGAGTGAGTGTGAGGCACAGCGACAAGGGAAGAACTAAAAGCATGAATACATTGATTGAGTTGGTGCATTATGTGCACCGAATGTGTTGCGGGAATGTGAGTGTGTCCGAGTGTGTGTGTGTGTGTGTGTGTGTGTGTGTGTGTGTGTGTGTGTGTGTGTGTGTGTGGTGTGTGTGTGTGTGTGTGTGTGTGTGTGTGTGTGTGTGTGTGTGTGAAGCTGCAAATCCCTCAAGCACTCTCTACCTCCCCACCGCCCCTTGATTTCCCCATTCCCCCTCCCCATCCCAAACCCTCAAACCTATCCCCTTCCCTTCCCCCCCCCCCAAGCCTTACCCCTCAGCTTCGGCATCGCCGAGCCTGTCGCCGAGCCTGACGGCTCGGAAGACGTAGATGGGCATGGAGAGGGCCTGCATCATGCATGCGATGGTGATCACGAGGAAGCCGATCCACAGCATCTGGAAATCCGTCAGCATCGACTTGGCTTCGTCTATGATGAACTGGTAGGGGGGTTACAGGGAGGGGGTAACAGGAGGATGAAATCATTCGTGCTGGAAAGGGAGAATGGAGGAGGAAGCCGACCCACAGCATCTGGAAGTCCGTCAGCATCGACTGGGCTTCGGCTATGACGAACTGGTAGGTGGAAGAGTGGGGGGGAGTGGAGGGGGGGTTTTGTGAAAGGGATGGAGAACGGACGGATGATAACAGGAGGATGAAATCGTCAGCAATGTAAGAGCGGTTTGCGAGTACGAGCACGTTGGGGATGGTGGACTGTCGTTCTGAGGCGCCTCAAGACGGGCATGCATGTGCGAATGCAAGAGTGCTGTGCGAATGCAAGAGTGCACGAAAGCATGACACACTAATGCAACGAGTGCACGAGTGCGACCTCACCTTGGCAATGTCAGCAATGTAAGAGCAGTTCGCAAGCACGAGCACGTTGGAGATGGTGGATTGCAGCATTGAGGCACCTCGGAGCATGAACGTGCAAGAGTGTGTGTGTTCTCCCCTCACCTTGGCAATGTCAGCAATGTAGGAGCAGTTGGCCAGCACAAGCACATTGGGGATGGTGGATTGCAGCATTGAGGCACCTCAAGACGCACATGCACCAACGCAACAAGTGCACGAGTGCAAGAATGCACGAGTGCAACCTCACCTTTGCTATCTCGGCGATGTAAGAGCAGTTGGCCAGCACAAGCACGTTGGGGATGGTGGTTTGCAGCATCGCCAGAGTCGTCACCGTGGCAGTGAGGTCGTTCTTGACCACATCCGGCACTATGGCGCTGCTGTTGGCCGTCGTCGACAGTTTCTGAGGGGAAGAGAGGAAGAGAAGTGGAGGAGGGAAGGGGGAAGGATGCGGAAGGGGGATGGGGCCATGCGGAAGGTGGTGCTTGTGCCTCGTCAACCCACTCTCGTGCATTACCACCAACCAATCACGTACACGCCACATCGGCGCACACATGCCACATCAGCGCACACATGCGACTCACATTGATAAACTGCGTGAAGGAGATGGTACTGTCACCGCAGAGGCTGTCATCACGAGTGTAGTTAGGCGCCGGCCCGTACGGCACGCAGATGCCGCCCGGCGCACCGACGAGCTTGAAGGCCTGAAGCAGGGAAGAGCAGGGGGGCGAGGCAGCAGGGGGGAGAGGCAGCAGGGGGAAGAGGCAGCAGGGGGAAGAGGCAGCAAGGGGGAGAGGCAGCAGGGGGGAGAGGCAGCAGGGGGGAGAGGCAGCAGGGGGGCGAGGCAGCAGGGGGAAGAGGCAGCAGGGGGAAGAGGCAGCAGGGGGGAGAGGCAGCAGGGGAAGAGGCAGCAGGGGGAAGAGGCAGCAGGGGGAAGAGGCAGCAGGGGGGAGAGGCAGCAGGGGGGGAGAGGCAGCAGGGGGGAGAGGCAGCAGGGGGAGAGGCAGCAGGGGGAAGAGGCAGCAGGGGGGAGAGGCAGCAGGGGGGAGAGGCAGCAGGGGGAGAGGCAGCAGGGGGAGAGGCAGCAGGGGGAGAGGCAGCAGGGGGAGAGGCAGCAGGGGGAAGAGGCAGCAGGGGGAAGAGGCAGCAGGGGGAAGAGGCAGCAGGGGGAAGAGGCAGCAGGGGGAAAAGGCAGCAGGGGGCAGAGGCAGCAGGGGGAAGAGTCAGCAGGGGGAAGTGGCAGCAGGGGGAAGAGGCAGCAGGGGGAAGAGGCAGCAGGGGGATGAGGCAGCAGGGGGAAGAGGCAGCAGGGGGCAGAGGCAGCAGGGGGAAGGGAAGGCAAGTTGATGTGTAATCAAAGGCAGGATAGTATGATGACACACAGACGTTACCCAGCACATGCGTGCGGCACCTAAAAAATAGGCAAGTTGATGTGTCATCAAAGGCAGGATAGTACAACACACATACGTTACCCGACATGTGTGCTTGCAAGCCCTGCTGCTCGCATCATCACCTCTTGGTTGGTACCCTAGAGTCCCTACATCACCACTGCGGCTAGCCGTGCCCTGGGTGCGTTGTTTCGCTACAGTCAACGCGTCACCTTTCAGTTGATCCGTTACCCTTGGCGTGTTTGTTTGCCACTGGGCGGGGGCATTTGCCGTGGTGAGCACAGCACAGCACAGTGGAGGTGGTGCAAGCAACGCATGTTGCTGTGTTTGCAAAATGCATACTAACGCATGTGTTTCGTGCACTGCCATTGTGCTCGCTGTAGCGCCGTGCATGTGCTGCAGGAACCTCACCTCACTTACCCAGTAAACGGTCATGGGGCGTTGTTTGCCACGGGGGTATTTTTGAGTCGACTCAAAAGTCACCCCATGCATGTGCTGCAGGAACCTCACTTCCCTGGTAAACGGTCATGGGGCGTTGTTTGCCACCGGGGTATTTGCCGTGGTGAGCACAGCACAGTGGAGGTGGCGTAACGCGTGGCAGTCAAGTGATGCATGCATTCACCACTTACCCGTGGTGCATTCAACCCTCACCCTGGCCGTGTTGTTTGCCACGGGGGTATTTGCAGTGGTGGGCACAGCACAGCACAGCACAGTCAGTCGAGGTGGTGAAAGCGATGCGTTTACAATGCATGTCGATGCGTGCGTGTGTGTGCGTGTTGAGTACCGACACACGCTTCCACTGCGCTCACTGCTGCGGCACTGCGCACACACCATGCATGCGCTGTAGGAAACGCACACTCACTTACCCCGGGCACGTTGTTTGTGACAGAGGTATTTGCCGTGGTGAGCACGGTCGCGGTGGTGTGGCGCGCGTAACGCGTCGCATTCTCGATCTTGGCGCTGGGGATGCAGTGCAGGTACTTGTCCATGGCGCTCATAATGGTGGGGGACGTCTGAACTTGCTCCAGCGCCACACTCGTATCGCCGTTGACCCTGAAGCGTGGACCAGCAAGGGGCGGATAGGGGGGTAGAGGGTAGAGGGAGGGGAAAGAGAGTCTAAAAAAAGCTGGTCGCTGGGGATGCAGTGCAGATACTTATCCATGGCGCTCGTCATGGTGAGGGACACCTGCACCTGCTCCAGTGCAGTGCAGGTACTTGTTCATGACGCTCATCATGGTGGGGGACGCCTGCACCTGCTCCAGCGCCACACTCGTGTCACCGTTCACCCTGAATCATGTGGACGGGGTAGGGGGTTTGGGGATAGGGAGGGGGTTAGGGGATAGGGGGTTAGGGCATAGGGAGTTAGGGGAAGAGGAGTTTTTAAGCTTGGCGCTGGGGGATGCAGTGAAGGTACTTGTTCATGGCGCTGGTCATGTTACGGACGCCTGCACCTGCTCCAGAGCCACGCTTGTGTCTCCCTTCACCCTATATTGTGCACTAAAAGAGAGATATTAAGGGTAGGGGGAGAGGAAGAAATGTGGGAACAGAGGAAGGAAGCAATTTTTCAAGAGCATTACTCAACATAGACTCTTGCAGGGAAGAGTTGAAGCATGTCCAGATGAGACCATGGTTGTGTACAGTTGTCCTTATAAAGTTAAGGATTGTAATGTGCAGAAATTGAAGGTTCTAGGTATGTTAGCATATGAGATAAAAAATTTCCAGCCCTTATGGCTTAAACATTTACGAACATGCAATAACTACGGCTTACACTGATCCAATGATCAAGTCTTATAGACGTGAGAATAGGCTTGCTTGCAGATATGGCAAGTTGAATGCGCTTAATTATGCAACAAAAAGGCTTACAGATAGGCAATAATTAAACCAGCCGTGGTGCACCAAGTGAAGAAGACGACAATCCAGATGAGTGTGACTATCCTGTTACGAGGGACAGACAAATAAGGAGACGGAAATTATGAGCGTGATGACATTCATGAAATTGCAAACGAATACGCGGAATACTTGAATAATGCCAAATGAGGAAACACTCAGCATTGACAGCAAGGAGCTATGGTTCCTTCCACACAAGGTACACAAATAAGTACGCAAACATTTATTACAATAAACTCGCAATGATGACAAAAATGCACTCATATGGCCCCATCAATTCATAAGGACAAACGTAAAACACAGTGGAAGAGCATTTAGAACCCAGTTAGAAGAGCAAATTACGAATGAATGCAATAAAATAAAATAACTACTCACACATTGGATGCTACAACCCATTTGAGAAGTGAAAACACTGCGAGACGGAGCAAGCAAGACGAAGGGGTAGAGAAGCAAGCCACGGAAAGGGGAAAGGGGGGAGGGAAGTAGGGTAAGGTGGGAGAAATCCAGGGAGAATGGAACCCAGGGAGAATGGAACCAGGGGAGAATGGAACCCAGGGAGAATGGAACCAAGGGAGAATGGAACCCAGGGAGAATGGAACCCAGGGAGAATGGAACCAAGGGAGAATGGAACCAAGGGAGAATGGAACCAAGGGAGAATGGAAGCAAGGGAGAATGGAAGCTAGAGAGTATGGAAGCAGTGTTGACAAAAACGCTTTTGTGAGTTTGCGTTTTGCGTTTAAACGCAATCGTTTAAACGCAATACGCAAAAACGTGTCAAAACGCTCGAACGCACCTTGAATTTTTTCGGGCAGACCGGAACAAAAAAACGCACAAAAAAACCCGCAAAGTCGCGAGTCGAAAACACATTTCGCCGCGCGTCGCGAAACGACAACACGTTTCGCGCGTCGCAAATTCGTCGTCGTGCAGTCGCGAAACTTTTCATAGCGACACGAAAACTCGTCAATCCCTCCTTCCCTCTTCCCAATTTTGTTGAAAATCCCGAACCATTCCCCCCTTCTTGATCCAGATCTACCTGTAGAGGAGATCTTCGCTCACCTCACATGCACTGACCATCTAGTACTCTTACGTTCTTCCTTCCAGCACCTAAGCTACCCGACTTCCAGCCCCTAGCATGGCGTCCGCTGCCCGGGCTAAATTTTCCGCCTGCCCGGGCAGGCGTTTTCCGAGCGTATTTGAAGCCTGGAATCCTGCGTTTTGCGTCCTGAACGCTTGCGTTCAGAACGAAACGCAAAAACGCGGAAACGCGTTTATGCCAACATAGTATGGAACCAAGGGAGAATGGAAGCAAGGGAGAATGGAAGCAAGGGAGAATGGAAGCAAGGGAGAATGGAAGCAAGGGAGAATGGAAGCAAGGGAGAATGGAACCAAGGGAGAATGGAACCAAGGGAGAATGGAACAGAGGTGGCTTTTGAGTCGACTCAAAAGAACCAAGGAACAGAATGATTGGAATGCAAATGGGTCAGAAAAGGGGCAGCTTCTTAGAGGCCTCAACTCAAGCCCTTTGGGCATTAAAAACTTGGGGCACCTCAACACTCGGAGCGACGGTGCTTGTGATTGTGATGGCGTGAGGAAGAGGGGAGAACGTACAGAGGACGAGGGGGGGTTAAGAGCAGAGACGGAGGGGGGAGATACGGAGGGCAAGTAGGCAAAGAGCAGACTGTGTTACGTTTTTTAGAAATTTCAAATGCATAACACAAGCTAGGTGAGTATATTCTTGAGGCGCCTGATTTGGTTTTTTGCGTTTAAAAACCATAACTCAACGCATGTGAGGGCGCCTAGGTGAGGACGGACGTACGCAGGGCGAAGAGGCAAAGAGCGGTGATGAGGGGGGAACGTACAGAGGAGGACGGGGGGTTAAGAGCAGAGAGGGACAGGGAACATACGGACGGCAAGGAGGCAAAGAGGAGAGGAGAGGAAGGAACGTACGCAGGGCGAAGATGCAAAGAAAGGTGATGACACAGCCGATGACGTAGAAGGTGATTGTGCTGAGAGGGGGAGGGGGGAAGCAGAGGGACAGGAGGGGGGGAAAGGAGAGGGGAAGGAAGGTGCTTGAGTCAACTGAGCTCCCAGCTTAGAGCGGTGATGACACAGCCAAATGACACGAAAAGGTGATGATCCGTACCAACACCATGTGCGCAGAAGCTTCTAACTTGACATGAGCCATGTGATGTGAGCAACAACAGCTACTCACACCACAGCTTACTCGACATGCGCCATGTGGTGTGCGTAACAACAGCTACTCACATGCCAACACAGGAACTGACACGATGCGGAGTCTATGGTTGACGAGGGTGATGCCATCTGCTGTCTCGCCTTGCAGGTGAGGTGCTCAGAGCTCAGGTGCTCAGGTGCCACACGGCACCACCCACACAGCTCAGAGCTCAGGAGCTCTTGCTTGCAGGTGACCACAGGACACCACCTACTCACAGGACATGCGCCATGTGCGCAACACCTACTCACAGGACACGCAGTCCAGCTTGATGATGGCGATGCCATCCGACGTCTTGGCTCACACGGCAACATGCGTTGACCCGGAGTGCACAACACACATGACCATGGGTGCACGACACGACACTCACAGGACGCGCAGTCCGTCGTTGATGATGGTGATGCCATCCGCCGTCTTGGCTTGCAGCTCAGCCGCCGTCTGGTTCGTCTCCCGGGCCTTGGCTAGCAGTTCCGCCTTCCTGTCCGCTGTGAGGGAGGGACGGGTGAGTGAGAGGGATGGGAGGGGTGTGGTGGAGGAGGAGGGGGGGGGGGGGGGGGGGGGGGGGGGGGGGGGGGGGGGGGGGGGGGGGGGGGGGGGGGGGGGGGGGGGGGGGGGGGGGGGGGGGGGGGGGGGGGGGGGGGGGGGGGGGGGGGGGGGGGGGTGTGGTGGAGGAGGAGAGGGGGTAACAGGGGGCAGCTCAGCCGCCGTCTGGTGTGTCTCCAGGGCCTTGGCTAGAAGGTCCGCCTTCCTGTCAGGTGGAGGTGGTGATGTTGAGGGGTGGGAGGGAGAGAGGGGAGAAGAGGGAGGGGAGGGAGAGGAGGGAGAGGAGGGAGAGGAGGGAGAAGAGGGAAGAAGGGAGAGGAGGAGAAGAGGGAGAGAAGGGAGAGGAGGGAGAGGAGAGGGAGAGGAGGGAGAGGAGGGAGAGGAGGGAGGGGAGGGAGAAACCGGTTACCACCATTTTTTTTATACAAAGGATTTTACTCAAGCAAGTTAACTGATACTCTAAGCATCTAGTTAGTCGCTGCCACGTAAAGCCATGGCACCCAAGTGGTGTTCTCTCACATGCTACTTGCTTGCTGCTTGCGACTAGCATTTACATGGGATGGCAGTGCAGTGCAGTGCAGTGCAGTGCAATGCATCGCATTCCATACATACGTGGAATGACAGTGTTGGCGATGGTGATTGATGCGCTCGTCTCCACAATGTGTGAGAGGTTGTAGACGACGCTGGCCGTGAAGTCAACCGTCTCCGTTATGAAGCTGGTAACATGGTTCACACTGTTACGCAGCTGCACGCCCCCCGCCACCATCACCGAAAAACCCACCCTGGGAGGCAACAGAGAGGGGGTGGGGAAGGGGGGGGGGGGAGAGGGGGGAAGAGGGGGGAGTGGGGGGAGGTGGGGGAAGGGAGGGAAGGGAGGGAAGGAAGGGAAGGGAGGGAAGGAAGGGAGGGGAGGGAAGGAAGGAGATGGAACGTCGTGTGAGTGCTATAAGCACGCCCATACGCAGCTGCACGCCCCCTCGCCACCATCACTGAGGAACCCACCATGGGATGGGAGAGATGGGAGAGAAGGGAAGGGAGGGAAGGGGGGTTGTGAGATGGGTAGACGACGCTGGCTGTGAAGTCAACCGTTTCCGTTACAAAGTTGGTAATCTTGTTCGCACCCTTGCGCAGCTGCACTGCAACCCCCTGCCAGGGGGGTGTGGGGGGAAAGGTGGGGGGAAGGTGGGGGGAAGGTGGGGGGAAGGTTTGGGCGGCATGTGCTTTTGCAGTCAGCTGCACTCCCCTCCCCACCATCACAGAGAAAGCCGACCCTGAGGGGGGGAAGGGGGGGAAAGCAAACGCGATAGGCACTGACGAATTCTACAGCACTGTGAAGTCCCCAGGAGGACGACAATCCCCAGGAGGACGACAATCCCCAGGAGGACGACAATCCCCAGGAGGACCATCCTAGTGTACTTGGCGTATGCCGGGGCCCGGGTCCCTCAGCTCGCCCCACTTGTCCCAACATCCTTGCTACAAACATCCATCCCCGTTACAAGCATCCCCCAAACGAATACTTACAGCACTGCCACAATCCCCACGAGCATAATCACCCACGGAATCCAGAGGTCGTTCTTGGTGTACTTGGCGTATGCGGGGCCGCATCTCGTCCCACTTGTCGCGGCAGCAGAAGCTGGCAAGCAATCCCCGTTACAAGCGTTCCCCAGTGTAACTTACAGCACTGCGACTATCCCCACGAGCATGAAGACCAGCGGAATGTAGAGGTCCTTCTTGGTGTACTTGGCGTATGCGGGGTCCCGCATCTCGTCCCACTTGTCGCGGCAGCAAAGGCAGGTGAGGAGGGTGAAGCCGACAATCCCGAGGCCCAGGATGAGCCAGAGCATGCCGAGTAGAGGGGCGTAGACCACGGACCAGGCGACGGACTGGGCGGGGGAGGGGGAGAGAGAAGGGGGGGGAGAGGGGGGAGAGGAGGGGAGGGGGGAGGGGGAGGGAGGAGGGGGAAGGGGAGGGGGAAGAAGGACGTCAAGGCCCAGGATGAGCCAGAGCATGCCGAGCACAGGGGCGAAGACCACGGACCAGGCGACGGACTGGTTGGGGGGGGGAGAGTGAGGGAAGGGAAGGATGCCGAGGCCGAGAATGAACCAGAGCAGACTAGGTGCCTTTTGAGTCGACTCAGAAGTCACCCCACGAACCAGAGCAGGCTGGGAATTGGGGCGTTGACGACTGCGCAGACGACGGAGTGGGTGGGGGGGAGATGGGGGAACGGCATATCTCAGGGGGAAGGGGAGGAGAGGAGACAGTCGGCTGAAGAAACAGCGGCAGCAGAGGCAGGCGAGGAGGGAGAATCCGACAATCCCAAGGCCGAGAATGAGCCAGAGTGGGCCGAGAATGAGCCAGAGTGGGCCGAGAATGAGCCAGAGTGGGCCGAGAATGAGCCAGAGTGGGCCGAGAATGAGCCAGAGTGGGCCGAGAATGAGCCAGAGTGGGCCGAGAATGGGGGGGTAGGGTAGATGACCGAGCAGGCGACGGACTGGGCGGGAGAGAGAGAGGGGGAGTGACGAAGGATCGCGGAAACATTTTGAGAATCAGGTTACCTTCCTTCGCGAATGGGTTTCCTCCTTCGACAAGCGGTCCAACAACTTTTCGCGGAAACAGGTCGCTTTCGTTTGAGAACCCTCGGACTACCCCTGGCCAACCATGGGGTAGCTCTCTGGCGCGAACAATCACGAGATCCAACACAGTAGGGTAACATACAAAGGAAACATAGTAGGGTAACTCGAACCGCCCTGAAACAAAATCGCAAACCACTCACCGCCCAGTAATTCTTATTAGCCGGATTTCGTCCATCGGTGCACCCGCGAAGCCCCAAGGGGATTTTTGTATAACGCCTTGCTACCCACTGGGTCAAAACGAGGTTACCAGGGGGCGTAACGGAATTGCACGTTCACATCTCAGGTATTCGAACCCTAGGCTCTGATACCAGTATAACGCCTCGCTACCCACTGGGTCAAAACGAGGTTACCAGAGGGGTGCAGCGGAATTGCACGTTCACATCTCTGGTACGTTACATTTTGCGGCTCGTCCTGTTCGGCGCGACTGGGGGCCACGTGGGTTATTCGGGTTAACCTTCTTGCACAGTAGGGTAACACGTACCGTTAGGGAGCAAAATCGTCGAATACACTCACCGCCCAGCAGTCCTTTTCGTCAGGGTTTCATCCGCCGATGTACACGCGAAACCCGTTGACAGGGTTCTTGGGTTGCGTCCTCAAAGAGAAACGGGTTACCCTCTTTCGCAAAAACCACGAGATGAAATTCGCAAAGCACTCACCGCCCAGTAGTCCTTCTTAGCCGGGTTCCATCCACCGGTGTACTCGCGGAGCCCGTCGAGGGGGTTCTTGCGGCGCGTCCTGTTCGGCGGCACTTGGGGATACGTGTGTCGAAACACCATCTTCCGAGAAACGGGTTACCCTCTTTCGCGACACCACAAAATGAAAATCGCACAACACTCACCGCCCAGTAGTCCTTATTAGCAGGGTTCCATCCACCGGTGTACTCGCGAAGCCCGTCGAGGGGGTTCTTGCGGCGCGTCCTGTTCGGCGCGAGAGTCACGTTCTCCATAACCGCGGCTTGCAGCCCGCGACGGCGATTCTCGTGACTCAAACTGGCGTGAGCCAGTCCGTCGTGCTTAGAACGGGGGTGGTCCCAAAGCGCCCTGCCTGGCGCTTCCGCCAGGGCCCTCTGAATAAGCGCGTGATAGTAACGAGCGGACTCGTGAAGGTGATCGAAGTCCAAGGGACTGTAGTGCGATGGCGCCACGTCACCAGCCGCCGCAGCCGGCTCCAAATCGCCGGCTGTGCACAGACGCGGCGCGACAGCCGCAGCGCAGAAGACAAGGAGGAGATAAGTAGAGGCGGAGCCATGACGCGCCGCGAGAGAAGTAGGCGTGGAGGTAACACGCGAGCGCCGAAGGGACGATGCGGGGTCTGACCGGCTTAGCACGCGACGCGGGTTCCCTTTGTTCCCTTTGGTCGGGTTCACACGGTAAGGCCGCAACCCTACGCCGCAATCGCCATTTCTACGCGGCGGGTCGGCCATTGTTGATAAGGAGAGAGCTTCGTCGAATGGCCGCTCGGCTTTGAGGAGGCGCGTCAAATAGTATCGACTAGTTCTGAGCGCAAGGGAGATCCTAGAACTAAAATTTTGGGACGTATCCAGCGAATAGTCACGTCGACTAGCCCTGAGCGCGCGACTCGTGAGCTCAAGCACTCGGGGTGTTCGCGTTTGCGATGGAGATTATTAGTAATAAACTACTAGGAGTAGTGTCCGCTGAGTGCACCCAGGCTAGTATCGCCTATCGCGCGGATAGTCATCGTATACTTCTGTGGGAGAACTAGTGCATTGCTATGCTTCCGTTGCTCCACAAGATAGGACGGATGAAAGGGGCCGAACAGAGAGCACGCTAGAAAACACGGATCAAAGATCTCTTTCCTGGTGTGGCTGCTCGAGAAAACACGCAGCAGTCACGACTGAGTACCTGAGGGAGGGAGTGTGCGTGCAGCTCTGCTGCTCCTGCTGCTGCTGCTAACGTGAGGACGTGTTCAGCTGGTTCATTATCTTTCCGGGTATCACGGTTCGGTGGTTACTACACGATAAAAAACCAGACTAGATTGAGTTGTGAAGGAACGAGCGAGACACCCTCTGGCAAAACGTGCAGAAGTCAAGGAAAGGGCAGCTCTCTCAAGCCTAGCGAGTGACAGGTGGGGGAAGAGAGTGAGGAGGCTGACGGTGGTTGTGTGACTGCGAGCAATCCGACAGCGTGTGCCGCTTCTTGGGGGTTGTTGACGTGACGTGACGACGACAAGGGGACACGCCCTTAGAGCTGCAGTACGGGGAATGGCGTTTTCCTTTTGGGACAGTCGATTCTGTGACATGTTCGGCGGCCCCACCGCAAAAGCAGTCGGACGATGGTCCCCCCCCCGCCAAGAGCACTCTCATGAAAGTTCCCCAATGCGTGCCCGTATTGCATTGCAACCGTTTTGCCCTAATGCGATGGCGTCCTAGTGTCGCACAATAAACTTTTACTTCCTGATTTGCTGAAATCTCCCTAAAGACGCCCTACTCATTTGAGGTGCTTCCTGCCCGACCCTCAACTGTCGCGGAAATGTCAGGTTGTGAATTGTGGGGGGGAGGGGAACTGAGGTTTCCAGTTCCACGTAAGTCGTTCCCCCACTGCTGCAAAACCTATGCAGATTCTTCCATCACTAGCTTTTACCAATCGCACCCAATTCCAGCTTAAAATGGGGCTTCGGGTTCACGACACTCCACACCACCCTCATGTGCATGGATTAAAACCCATGAAAAATCCCTCTTTCCACATACAAAGGCATTGCGAAAAAGGATTTTACATTTGGGTGAACTAAGAACGTAAAAGGAAACCAGTTTTAAAAGGGGCAACAAGGTGGAGCAGTGAGGGGAAGGGACCTCAGGTTCGGTTCGGTTCGGTGACCTTATCAACAATACAGACACCGTTTTTCCTTTTGGGCCTGTACAGCACTGGATGGGGCCCATGTTCAGAGGTCCGCGTCACTATTCTGCGACGCGCCCGAACCAATGGTCTTTAAAAAGGGAGGGAATGACAAACGTTGTGAATCGCAACTTGAATTCCATTCATGGAAGCCGCATATTCTTGTGCCCCTGCCCGAGCGCGTCCCCAATCCATTCTGGAGGGAAAATACTTCTGTAGTGTTTACATTTTTAACCCTAATGCCTTGTCGTCTTGGTTGCTGCCAGTTCGACACCTGTTTGCATTTGTTTACGAGAAAAATGTACATAGCCCATAGGGACCCGCATGCTATTTCGGATGGCATCAGCGATTGTTTCAAATTGGTGTCATCCCAAATCAGTGTCATCCGAGAAACCTGGAAAACCAATCACATGCGTTTTGCTGAAACTTTACAGCATGCGATTCGTCTTCAACTTTCTCGGATGACACCATTTTGGGATGAATCCGACTAAAAACACGCCCTCAACCCTAAGCTCACAAATTTTGTGGGACTTAAAGCGAGCGTACAGACCAAACTCAAGATTCAAAGGCTTTGAATCTTGAGTTGGGGGTAGCGAAAATCGCGAGGGGCACAAGTGTCGCAAAAACGGGGCGGGCCCCACGCGAAAGGCTAGGGGTCTCGCGACGACTGTTAATGATCTCGCCAAAACAGGCGAGGTCGCAAGGGTACAGCGGGCGACGCTGCCCGTCGAACACGCGAAAGCACTGTTCAGACAAATCGAAACAGTAAAACTCATTTACGGAGAAAAGCACATACAGTGTTGCTAAAGCTCGTGAAAACGTAGAAACGTAGAAACCACCACAACGCATCTACGTTTACACAAATACATAACAATATTTAAACAATGAAGCACACGACTTGAAAATACCAGGGATCTAGTTCCCACTGAGTGCAAAGTCAGGGTTTTAAAACGTACACAAACGAGAAGGGCGCGAACGTCATTTTTATTAGGCAAGAAGCAAGACACACAATACAGCACGACCAAGGAAACCCCCACCAGATGTCACCTCTCCCCCCCACCAGAGCCCGCCTACCCCTCCCGAAAAACACGGGGAGAGGAGCACAGTGCTATGCTTCCCCCCCCACAGAGCTATGCTTCCCCCCTCTCAGCAATATGCTTCCCCCGTCACAGCACTGTGCTTCCCCCCTCACTGCACTGTGCTTCCCCCGTCACAGCACTGTGCTTCCCCCCTCACAGCACTGTGCTTCCCCCCTCACAGCACTGAGTGGGAGCAGGGGGTAAGACGGAATGGGAGCAGGGGTAAGACGGAATGGGAGCAGGAGGTAAGACGGAATGGGAGCAGGAGGTAAGAGGGAATGGGAGCAGGAGGTAAGACGGAATGGGAGCAGGAGGTAAGACGGAATGGGAGCAGGAGGTAAGACGGAATGGGAGCAGGAGGTAAGACGGAATGGGAGCAGGAGGTAAGACGGAATGGGAGCAGGAGGTAAGACGGAATGGGAGCAGGAGGTAAGACGGAATGGGAGCAGGGGTAAGATGGAATGGGAGCAGGAGGTACGACGGAATGGTTTTAGGAAGGGATAGGCGCGGGGATCATGAGGGGTGGCGTTGGAAGCGGTGGGTACGACAATAAGAGGGGGGAGAGAGGGGGGGGGGGGGGGGAGGGGGAGAGTTGGACGGTCGCAAATAAGAAACCAGAGTGAGAAGGGCATTTGGAGGAGTGAGTGGAGGGGGCCAGAGAGAGAGAGGCGGAGAGAAAATGAAAGAAAGAAAGAGAGAGAGAGAGAGAGAGAGAGAGAGAGAGAGAGAGAGAGAGAGAGAGAGAGAGAGAGAGAGAGAGACAGAGAGACAGAGAGAGACAGAGAGACAGAGAGAGATCGATAGAGAGAGATAGGGGAGGGGGGCGCGAGAGAGAAAACCCGCCTCCCTCCCATCCAGACCCCTACTTCTCCCCCCCTCCCAAGAACCTCCTTTTCCCCGCTGCCATGCCCCTCCTTCCCCCCCTCCCATAGCCCTCCTTCCCCCCCTCCCATAGCCCTCCTTCCCCCCCTCCCATAGCCCTGATTTCCCCCCTCCCATAGCCCTGCTTCCCCTCCTCCCATAGCCCTGATTTCCCCCCTCCCATAGCCCTGCTTCCCCACCTCCCATAGCCCTGCTTTCCCCCCTCCCATAGCCCTGCTTCCCCACCTCCCATAGCCCTGCTTCCCCCCCTCCCATAGCCCTACTTCCCCCCCTCCCATAGCCCTGATTTCCCCCCTCCCATAGCCCTGCTTCCCCACCTCCCATAGCCCTGCTTTCCCCCCTCCCATAGCCCTGCTTCCCCACCTCCCATAGCCCTGCTTCCCCCCTCCCATAGCCCTGCTTCCCCACCTCCCATAGCCCTGCTTCCCCCCCTCCCATAGCCCTACTTCCCCCCCTCCCATAGCCCTGATTTCCCCCCTCCCATAGCCCTGCTTCCCCACCTCCCATAGCCCTCCTTTCCCCCCTCCCATAGCCCTGCTTCCCCACCTCCCATAGCCCTGCTTCCCCCCCTCCCACAGCCCTACTTCCCCCCCTCCCATAGACCTGATTAACCCCCCTCCCATAGCCCTGCTTCCCCACCTCCCATAGCCCTGCTTTCCCCCCTCCCATAGCCCTGCTTCCCCACCTCCCATAGCCCTGCTTCCCCCCTCCCATAGCCCTGCTTCCCCACCTCCCATAGCCCTGCTTCCCCCCCTCCCATAGCCCTACTTCCCCCCCTCCCATAGCCCTGATTTCCCCCCTCCCATAGCCCTGCTTCCCCACCTCCCATAGCCCTGCTTTCCCCCCTCCCATAGCCCTGCTTCCCCACCTCCCATAGCCCTGCTTCCCCCCCCCCCATAGCCCTACTTCCCCCCCTCCCATAGACCTGCTTAACCCCCCTCCCATAGCCCTGCTTCCCCACCTCCCATAGCCCTGCTTTCCCCCCTCCCATAGCCCTGCTTCCCCACCTCCCATAGCCCTGCTTCCCCCTCCCATAGCCCTGCTTCCCCACCTCCCATAGCCCTGCTTCCCCCCCTCCCATAGCCCTACTTCCCCCCCTCCCATAGACCTGATTAACCCCCCTCCCATAGCCCTGCTTCCCCACCTCCCATAGCCCTGCTTTCCCCCCTCCCATAGCCCTGCTTCCCCACCTCCCATAGCCCTGCTTCCCCCCTCCCATAGCCCTGCTTCCCCACCTCCCATAGCCCTGCTTCCCCCCCTCCCATAGCCCTACTTCCCCCCCTCCCATAGCCCTGATTTCCCCCCTCCCATAGCCCTGCTTCCCCACCTCCCATAGCCCTGCTTTCCCCCCTCCCATAGCCCTGCTTCCCCACCTCCCATAGCCCTGCTTCCCCCCTCCCATAGCCCTGCTTCCCCACCTCCCATAGCCCTGCTTTCGCCCCTCCCATAGCCCTGCTTCCCCCCTTCCCATAGCCCTGCTTCCCCCCCTCCCATAGCCCTGCTTCCCCCCCTCCCATAGCCCTGCTTCCCCCCCTTCCATAGCCCTGCTTCCCCCCCTCCCATAGCCCTGCTTCCCCCCTTCCCATAGCCCTGCTTCCCCCCCTCCCATAGCCCTGCTTCCCCCCTCCCATAGCCCTGCAGGGCGTGGGGATAGGAAGGGAGGGAATTGGCGACGGGAAGACATGGGATGGCCGACGAGGATGGGAAAGGGATGGGAAAATGGGTGCTGGGGGGAAGCGGGAAAGCGGAAAGCGGGACTGCGGGAACGCGGACTAGCGGATTGGGCGGAAAGCGGAAAATCGGGGAAGCAGGATAATGGGAAAGTGGGAATCGAGAGAGCAGGAAGTGGGATACGGGAAGCGGGAAAGCAGTGGCAGCTTGAGTGCGGGAAATCAGGGAGGCGAATGCAGTCAGATGCAGTGGGCGGGGTGGAAAACAGGGAATGCGGAAGAGTGGGAAAGCGGGGCAGCGCTCTCGCAGCTGCTGCGAGGAGCGGGGAGTGGGAAGCGAGGCAACGGGCGAGGTACTTGGGCGCACCGGCGAGGAAATGCCTTAGAGCTTGCTAATAAGGTCTTCGCGTGGCACGCCCTAAAATGATAGCGTGGCATGCAGCGAAGTGGGCGATTAGGTACGAAATCACTGGTCGCATAAACTAACGGAGATGCGGCAGGTAGCTGTCGCCCACAGGGTTACGGGATTATGTAAACGTTACTAATAAGCCGCACCTTTCCCGTGAATGACGAAATAGGAGGTAAGCGCTGTGTTAGGGAGCGAGAATGGCGGGGAAGGAGCCAGGCTTTCCTTGTTCTGTCGCTGGGTTGGTGGTGAGTCGCATAGCCAACCAGAATCTTCCCAAATAAAAATCGCACCCCTATTGCTGGTATTTGGTTACCGTGTTTGTTACGCGTTAGTTTTCGTGCGTCGGGGGACTCAAAACCTTTGACTCTTGAGTTTGGTCTGTACGCTCGCTTTAAAGGGTTGATGCCACCCCGAACACTATGTCAAGCCCCTATGGGCTAGGGCGCGCTCCTCGCCTGTGGCACACTTTGTGACAAGTTTTCCATATGCATATTTCAAAGTTCAGGATCATTAAAACCCCACAGCAAAATAGCACATGGGGTATCAAGCTGGGACCCCTCTTGATGGAGGGACCCACCAGACGCCCTAGGGGTTGGTTGCGAACCTACCGAGGGTAATTTGCGGGCAGGGCAGGTTTCGAAACGGCACGCATTACACAGCTGATGCAATGAGCTGCCCATAAAAACACGAAGCAAAATTGTTGAAGTGTGTGCGACCAGATACACTCGCGTGAGAACCCACGTTTAGGGTACTTGCACACCAACCACAATGAGCGCTGCATGCCACCTGGAGCACCCAATACGAAGATCTTCGAATGCCGCAGCCAACCGCGTGCTGCAACATGCTCGGCCAAGAGAAGGGTGAGGCCAATCGGAGGCGACCAACAGAGTGTAGCGCAAATCTGAATGGGAGGGAGCCAGCAAGCCAGACACCCTTCCCCCGAGAACTCACCCAAGTGCGTGGGGAACACCTTCATCAGATCTGACTGAGAGGTATTGTGAAAAAACCGGGCACGACAAGAAGCTGATAACTGCACACGCAGCGACCGCGCGAGTCGGAGTTGGTCGCGCAGACGCGGTTCTTGCTATCACATCCCGAGCTTCCCGCATCGCGCCGCGTACGCAACCGGCCACCTACGCGGCAAAATGCAAGTCGCGTATCTGCTGCTAGGCGCGTGGCACGATGCCTCCCGCTTCCCGCATCCCCGCGAATGTGCACGGGCGCGCTAGCTGCAGAACTAGATAACCCCCTTAGCGGATGGCTCGGCAGTGTTAGGGCGCAGACACGCAGACACTGCGCACACAAAAAACACCCCCCCAGGTATGTCCCGCTATCCCTCTCTCTCCACACGCGCTCTAACTGTACGTACGTTTCCCCCACTCCCTTCCGCACTCTCCTTTGATCTCACCAGCACTCACTATCGCGTAGCTGTCCACAAGCAACGCCACCGCCCCTGGCACACCACATCCCCAACATGCCAACACTCACGCCCCGCGGCTGCTTCCCACTTCCTCTACTTCCCGCGACCCCCAACTTCCCGCTTCCCCCTCCTTCCCGGTTCCCCCTGCTTCCCACTTCCCCTTGCTTCCCGCTTCCTCATGCTGCCTGCTTCCCCCTGCTGCCCGCTCCCCCCTGCTTCCCGCTTCGCGCTGCTGCCCACTTACGTCTGCCGCCCGCTTCCCCCTGCTTCCCGCTTCGGTCTTGCGGCCCGGCACACATGCCACAGATCCCCTCAGGTAACCCCCTATCCTCACCCCCTCCCCTCCCCGCCCTCGCTCCTGGCAGGTCACTTGGCAGCAGCAATTCAAGTTTGCGGCAGAGCCTGTGACTGAGCGGTGCGCCAGCAACAGCAGCGAGAACAGCGATGCACTCTGCTGCAAGGAAAAGAGTTTGAACACAGCTGCAATTTCGACTCAAACACTTTTTTATTCTCTGAGCCCTGCTCCCTTCCCTGCACTCACTCCATTCTTCGCCCTTCCTCCTCACGAACCACCACACCCCGTCTCCCAGCAGCAGCAGCAGCAACGCACGTAACTGCTGTGGAAAGTCTCTGGAGTAGGCTCGGCTCCTATAGGTAAGCCCCTCTACTTCCCTTGCAATTCCTCCTCATTCATTTTTCTGGTTCTGTCCATGCACTCCCTTCCCCTTACCTTAGTTGGCGTTCCCTTCCCTGCACTCACTTCTCTCTTCTCCCTTTCTCCGCTAAACCACCCCCCCACCCTCCACACACCTGACAGGTCACTTGGCAGCCGCGAGCAAGGCTGCAGCAGAGCCAGAAGCTGAGGGGCAGTGGGGCATTTGCTGCATCGCAGTGCATTCTGCTGAGGCGGAAATTATCTGGGCTGGGCTTGGCTGTTCAAGGTTAGCTCCTTCCCTGCTGCAATTTCGGCTCGTTCACTTTCTGGTTTTGCCCTAGTTGGTGCCCCTACCCTGCACTCACTTCTCTCTTCTCCCTTCCTCCTTTCCCCCCATCCCCACCCCCTCCCCTCCCCGCCCTCGCTCCCTAGAAGGTCACTTGGCAGCAGCAATTCAAGTTTGCGGCAGAGCCTGTAACTGAGCGGTGCACCAGCAATAGCAGCGAGAACAGTGATGCACTCTGCTGCAAGGGAGAGTATTTGATCTCAGCGTGGCTGGTCATGGCAAGTCCCTCTCTTCCCTGCTGCAAATTCGGCTCCTTCGCTTTTTGATCCTCTGAGCGCGGCTCCCTTCCCTGCACTCACTCCTTTCTTCGCCCTTCTCCTCACGACCCACCACACCCCGTCTCCCGGCAGCAGCAGTAGCAGCAACGCACCTAACTGCTACGGATAGTCTCTGGAGTGGGCTCTCCTCTCTCTAAATGTTGCGCTGGTCAAGATGCGGGTTAGGGTGCGCTGCTGTTTTGTTTTGCGTTTTCGTCTCTACAACGCGCGCACAAGAGTGGGGATGGCGCTGGGACGTGCTCGCGCGTCATCGCGATTCCCCATCCTCTCGCTTGGCTGGGGGTTTTTTTGTTGCAGTAATAGCAGAGGGGGGTCCCTCTTGAAAAACGAGAGGGACCCCTTGTATTTTCTTCCCGCTCGCGCACCCTGTCGCATTTCGATCGTCAGGGTTTGGCGATGCCCGGCTGCGACTTGGGTAGCATTGCTTTTTGTTTGGCATGCTATTCTCGCGCGTCACTGGTTTCGTTTTCGTTTTGCGCCAATGGGAGCTCGGCGCACATTGTTTTGTTCCGTTTCGATCACGCATTACGATTTGTTGCGAGGGCTCGTTTTCGCAAGAACCGAGGACTTAGTTTTTTTCACGAGCTCAACCATCAAGAGGGCCCCCCCTCTGCTATTTTGCCGTGGGGTTTTGAAAATCTCATTTTTTGCAATCGTGATCGTTTGCCAAAACTTGCCACAAAGTAGTCTGCCACGGGCGAGGAACACACCCTTTTATGTTTTTTGTTATGAGTGTTTAACCAGAGTAGCGCGGAATCGAATGTTGAAGTTCATAATAACATAATGTCGTACAATGGAATGACGAACAAGATATAGGAACACCATAGCAATCCTCGCCGCGTGATTGAACAGCTTCGGACAAGGCATCCGAGGACGCGAAGCGCTTCGGAGTGACGCGGAATGGTTCGATGCGACGTGTTCGGACCGAAGCTAGGACCGATGTCGGTGCCGTATGGGATCAGTGTACGCGTTAGCGGTGTAAAGCGCTAAAGAATTGAAAAATACTTACACTACCCCCCTCTAGCAAAGGTGGTCTATATTTGCGACGTGGTTGCGAGATAATCAATTCCGGAGTACAGTAGGCAACCGTAGTTGTATCGAGGGAACCCACATGTCGTCCTCGCTGGTACGATTGGTCAATCGTATCATAAAGTCAACGTGTTATTCCTGACCGTTGATTCTTACGCGATGGCTCATGATTTTCGAAGGTTCGATGAGCATCTCCTCGGCTGGCCGTAGATCCTGGGAGATCGACTAACGAGCGACATTCGATGTGTCGGCAACAAAACGACAAATGAGGTTGATGTGAAAAGAAATCTGAATTTTCCAATCGTCGGGCACGCGGAATTGGGCGGTCATTGGCGTTAGCATTTTTATAATTTTGAAGGGTCCACGGTAGCGGGGTCGGAGTTTCGACGTTATTTGCCACGAAGGTTTTTGGGGTCAAGAAGGACTCATTTCCCTGCAGTCAGTGTAATATCATGTCTGTGGCGGTCGGCGTACTGACGGGCAGTGACATTGGCTTTTCAAATAAATCCGACGACTTTCATGCGGGCGGTAGGTCTTCGATGAACTGATGCGAGTGGAGGACTTGACTTTCGACGTTTGTGGAAATGGGTACTGTTGACTCCAAATCGTAATTTAGGAAGAAGGGGAAATGATTGGTCATGGTGGAGGGTGCGTTGTTATAGGAAAAACAAATCTTCGACTTGCGGATATCCAGGCAGTTCATGCGAATCAGCTGTCTTATGGTCTGTTTTGTCCGTTCTGTCTGACCGTCGGTTTGTGGGTGATAGGCGGTTGAGAACGCGAGATGAATTTCATATCTCTATCGCTGATGATCACCGCAGGGATACCGTGTAGGCGAACGATGACCGAGATGAACAGGTGAGTGGTTTCTTCAGCTGTGATTGTCGTGCGACATGGCCCGAAAGGAGCCATTTTCGTAAGGCGGTCGATGACGACAAGAACCGCGTCATTAACACTTGGTCCGCCGGAAGGTCAGTGACAAAATCCATTGTCATGTGTAGTCAGGGTCGTTGGGATGGCTCGAGGGGCTGCAATAGTTTTGCTGATCGTTGACGTGATGATTTCATTTTCTAGCGAATCAGACCAAGCCCACGTATTTATGCACATCCGAAATCATGTCCGGCTAGTAATAAAACTGCTGCAGTGCCTTCGGGGTCTTATGAACCCCAAAATGTCGTGATAAGTTCGAATCGTGGATTTCTTGAATAAGTAATTCGCGAAGTATACGATAACTGGAAACCCAAATTCGTTATGTTCCCGCCTTTACGTAGTAGGCTCTCCTCGTAGCCGTGATCTGCGGGTAACCGTTGTTTACGAAAAATGGGTCAGTTGAATATCCGTGGATAAATAGTTCGCTCAGCAACGGGTTCGTCTGGGCGACTAATACAGCATCAGTTTGGGTAGATGGTCTGGAGAGGTCGTCGGCAATGTTGTTGGCATCCTTTTTTTACGTGATTCGGTACGTGAAATTCGGCTCCTGATAATCCAACCAACGAATCTGCCGGGGGTCGATTTTCGACTGCGCTCGCAAGTACTTTAGGGATTTGCTTCGTCTCTACTCCGACCGTCGCGGTGAGATTACCTCCGGTCCGCTTGGCCAGTTCTGTCGTGCGGAGGGCATCACCCAGTCGTACACCCTGCCGGACTCCCCGCAGCAGAATGGGGTCGCTGAGCGACGCATCGGTTTGGTCACGGAGGTGGCTCGTACTTCCATGATCCATGCCAGTGCACCCCATTTTCTATGGCCGTTCGCTGTTCGCTATGCCGCTCACCACCTTAACCTATGGCCACACTCCCAGCAGCCGCATGTTGCGCCGACCCTCATCTGGACCGGGTCCCATGGTGATGCGTCTGCGTTCCACGTCTGGGGCTGCCTTGCTCATGTTCACGCCTCTAGTGCGGACAAGCTCACTATCTGCACCGTCCCTTGTGTCTTCCTTGGCTTCCCCCTTGACGCGTCTGACTGGCATTTCTATTACCTTCCGTCTCACCACTTCTTTCACTCGCATAACGTCACTTTTGACGGGTCTGTCTTTTTCTACACCCACTTTCCCTACCGAGGTCTCTCGATCACCTCACCAGTGTTCCTCGTCCCCATTCCCCCGGTAGCTCCCGCTCCTCTCTCTCCGCATCCTGCCATGTCTGGTGTGTCTCATGTCACTCCCCTTCCTTCGGTTGTCCCGGTGGAGGAGTCTGCAGACTCAAGAAGCCCTGCGGCCCCTGAGCCACTTGTTGTTGCGGTGCCTGCGTCTTCCGCCCCCGTGTCTCCTCCGTCGCCGCCCCAGCTGCCGCCGCCACCGCAGTCGCCGCGGAAGCCGCTGCTGTCGTGGCCACCACAGCAGTAGCAGCCGTCGCTTCTACAGGGTTTCACCAGCTCTGGGGGTACCTGGGGTGTGGGCGCTGAGGAGGGTGCTGGTACTAGGGTGCCGGTTCTGGGGCTGCTAGTCCTCGGAATACTGTCGTGGCTCGTCCTGGCGGTCTTTGGGATGGCACGGGTGCTGGAGAGGGTTTTGGTTCTGGGGGTGCTCGTCCTGGGCATGCTGTCGTGGAGAGTCCCGGTGGTCGCCGTGGTGTCGCAAGAGGCTCTGGTGTGGGTGCGGAGCAGCAGCATTAATAGTCACCGCCGGTGTCCGCCCTTCGCCTCCTCGGTCTTCCCTCCCCCGACATTCCGCCTGTGCCTCTCCCGTCGTCGCCTCATCCGCCGGACTACGGCCCTGTGTTTCCTCCGCCGGACTCGTCCCCGGCTCGTTTCCTCCCCCTCTGTTCTCCTCCTGTGTCTCCCGACCCCACACCTCCCTCCCACTTCTGGTCTCGCCGTCCCTCTCGTGCTCGTCTTGTCTCCCCGCTTCAGCATTCTTACCCTATGTTGCTCCGTTCACACGCATCTCGTCGTCCGCTTCTCCCGTCGCCTCCTCAATCGTCGCTTGTTGTCTCTCCGCCTCCAGACTCTGACTTTCTTATGAGGCTAGTCCTCCTGTTCCTCGGGTCCTCGCCTCTCTTGTTACCGACCCGTCCATCCTTGTCCCCAGCCTTAAGGCTCTTGTCGCTGCCATCGCTGACCTTGCCTCTACCCGCCACCTTGACTACGCCACAGCTCTGGTCTCTGACCTTGCCTATCTTCCGTCCGTCAGAGATGCACCTGCCCTTGGCACTAACATCCTAGAGGAGAGGCTGTACAAGCTAGCTTTCCTGTCCGAGGTCGGGCCTCATCTCGGCCTCATGCTGCTAGTCCCTGAGGGTGACCCAGATGTACTTCACTTCGCGACCCCTCGCACCTACGTTGAGGCGACCTCGAGACCCTGGGTCTCTCAGTGGATAGCTGCCATGGACGCGGAGATGGCATCTTGGAGATCCACCAGCACCTACGTCGATACAGTACCCCCACCTGAGGGGAACATAGTCAATGGTCGGTGGCTCTTCAGGGTGAAGCACCCTCTTTGAAAGCCGTCGGTGTTCAAGGTGAACTACGTTGCTAGAGGCTTCAGTCAGCGCAAGGGTGTTGACTTCTTTTAGACCTTCGTCCCGACCCCGAAATGACCACTCTTCGGGCGTTGCTTCACGTAGCAGCAGAGTGTGACTACGAGTTGCACTCCCTTGACTTCTGCACATCGTTTCTCCAAGGCAGTCTGCACGCCTGCACCGTCCGCTAGGCTTCACTGGCACCTTCATCCCTGGGACCGAGTGGCTACTATTGCGCCTGGTTTACAGTTTGCGACAGGCGCCCTATGAGTGGCACGACACACTGCGTGCTACGTTAGCAGACATGCAGTTCTTCCCGTCCTCTTCTAACCCTTCGCTTTTTGTTCGCTCAGGCCAGACTCCGTTCTATATCATAGTCTACGTAGATGACCTGGTCTTCACTACTGCAGACAGAGACGCACAGGCCTCTGTGAAGGCAGAAATGCTTCGGAGACACACATGCACTTACTTAAGAGAGCTGCGCCGTTGCCTTGGCCTGCAGATCTCCATGGACAGAGCAACGCGCACCATTACTCTCACACAGTCACACTTGGTGTGCCAGGTCCTTCAGAGGTTCGGCTTTCAGTTCTCCTCCGCACAGCCTACACCTCTGCCAGTAGATGACAGGCTCTCTGCTCCAATCCTTGACGAGTCAGTTGAGCCCAATGGTCCATATGCAGAGCTGGTAGGCTGCCTCATGTACGTGATGACTTGCACTTGTCCAGATCTCGCATACCCTATTAGTATCATAACTTGCTTTGTGACGACAAACAGACACCGACCCCAGCACTACTCGGCCACGAAGAGGGTGTTACGTTATTTAGCAAGTACATAAGGCATGGGGCTAATGCTGGAAGGACACATGCCAGTGGTTCTCACAGGGCACATAGACGCTTCGTGGGCGGACGACGCTGAGACGCTCAGGTCCTCCAAGGACTTCTGCGTTAGCCTTGGTGTAGACGCTATCTCGTTGAGGTCCACCCGCTCGTCGTCTGTTGCACAGTCTAGCTGTGAGGCTGAGATCTACGGTGGTGCCATGGCGGCACAGAAGCTCCGCTGGCTGACTTTCTTGCTCACAGACTTAGGTGAGCGGCCTAGCTCTACCCCGGTCCTTTACGCAGACAACAGGGCCATGATCCTCCTCTGTCAGGAGCCTCGATTGGAGAGCAGAGCGAAGCACATCCAGCTGCGGTACTTCATCCTGCGCGAGCTACAGCAGCGACGCCAGGGCCGCGTAGTTCACTTGGCCTCCGGTGCCAACACAGCTGCAGCCAAGGCGCTTGTGTCTAAAGATCATCAGCGGCACTGTGCACAGCTTGGTCTAGTTCCAGTAGCTCCTCACTTGCTAGGACCCTGATCATGTACTACGCCTTATATTATCTTGACTGGCCTTGCGACTCTTGTTCGAGTGGCTGGACTAGAAATGCCTCCCTGGGTTAGTCTTGTCTAGTTTGTACTCTTGCTGAATGGTCTTCGGACCCTTGTCTCAGATGTTGGACTAGTAGTGCCGCCTTGATTCTCGTGTCTCTTGCTAGGCACTGCCCCTTGTCTAGCTTTGGAGGTGTGTCAACTTACATACATATGCTGTTCTAGGCTAGATAGGTGTGTGCTCTTAGAGAGTACAACACACTAGCACAAAACCACCCTGTATTCTCTATTTTAGCTAATGCATTATTCATAGACTTAGTTTGTAACATGGCAACCACTTTCCTAGTCAGGTTATGACACACGTATAATAGATTAGTGACACCTATCATTTCAAATCTAATGGATCTGCCCTCGCTACATGTCGGGGATATTGAAGTGTGTCATAAGATTTCCGGACAAGCTGATCTCTTGGCTCTGTGATGCAAAACCTGGCCCGATTTTAGTAGCCTCGTTGGACGTTTTGTGTAATAAAATGTTCGTCGCGCCACTAACTCTTCCACTGTCGGTGCCTTTCCTTCACGATCTTTCCCCGACGAGCCTAGAAGCACCATCCCTGACAGTTCGCCGCCAATCACCGTCGACCTTCCCTCCCGTTCTCCTCGCCGCGCCGCCAATCACGGGCGTGGATCCGATTTTATCCTCTCTGTCGATCTCTCCCTTGGTATCCCCTCCCGAGGCGCCTGGTCTCGCGCCGATCGATTTCTCAAATTCCATCAATTCCATCGATTCTGTCGGTTACGGGTCGAGCGCTGACGGCCGTTCGACGTGGATCGCGCCGGCCGTTACTGCTGTCGGCGCGACGCTGCCGGTGTGGTGGCGGCGCGGCGTGCGAGTTGTGCGCACCGTGCTGGTGAGACGGAGTAAGGGGAAGCGGTAAGACGGAGTGAGAGGCCGTAGGACGACGGATCTGCCAAGAGCATCCTAACATTCCACCGGGGAAAGGGTGGGGAAAGAGGGGAAGGAGGGGGAGAGGGGGGGATGGGGGGGGTTGGCGGCGGCGGCGGGGGAAGGGGGAAGATAAGGGGGGGGAGAGGGGGGGGGGGAATATTACGGCGAATGCTCGTACTGTTCCCTCGCGGTCTGGGAAATAGGATTGTCCGTGCGCAAGCTAGCTAGCACCGCGTCCGTTGGCGGGTCTGCTGGTGCTTTCATTCCCTAAGGGCTTCTGAGTCGCCTGTTGAGGTCGCTGCCTTCTGAGGCGCCTCAATAATCGGGTTGGCTGGTGTTTTAGTCCCGAATGCCTTCCGAGTCACTCTGCCGCTGCCTCCCCGCGCTCTCCCATCCCCGCGCTCTCCCATCCCCGCGCTCTCCCATCCCCGTGCTCTCCCATCCCCGCGCTCTCCCATCCCCGTGCTCTCCCATCCCCGCGCTCTCCCCCTCCCCGTGCTCTCCCTTCCCCGCGCTCTCCCATCCCCGCGCTCTCCCATCCCCGCGCTCTCCCCCTCCCCGTGCTCTCCCTTCCCCGCGCTCTCCCATCCCCGCGCTCTCCCATCCCCGTGCTCTCCCATCCCCGCGCTCTCCCATCCCCGTGCTCTCCCATCCCCGCGCTCTCCCCCTCCCCGTGCTCTCCCTTCCCCGCGCTCTCCCATCCCCGCGCTCTCCCATCCCCGCGCTCTCCCCCTCCCCATGCTCTCCCTTCCCCGCGCTCTCCCCCTCCCCGTGCTCTCCCCTCCCCTCACTCTCCCCTCCCCGCGCTCTCCTATCCCCGCACTCTCCCATCTCTGTGCTGCAGCGACCAAGAAAATGCCGCACATGCCTTGGCACTGGATACAATGTGAGCTCGTTTTTCCCCTTTATTAGCTTCCACTTTAATAAGCGCACACATGCATTTTTGAGACGCCTCAAAAGTCGCATGCATGCACTCGGCATTCGCTTCGGATCGGGTGTGGGTGACACGTAGGTGTGATAGCATTACACTCCCCTCCCCGTCATCAACTTGATCAACTCGACTCACTCCAATTTCGCCATTTCTAGCTCAAACCCTCCTCCCTCCATAGTCTGTTTCCCTCCCAATCCCCTCCTCGCCAACCCTCTTCCCCCCAACCCCTCTCCGTTTGGCCCATGCAGCTCTGTTGCAAGTGCCACGGCCGGGGAAAACAAGGTAGCTTTAACCATTTTTCTCATAGGGACTCTAGATATTTTCCCATTGCTGTCCCAAGAGCTTTCCTGTAGCTACCCCACCCTCCCGCCCATACTCACCTAAACCATGTATTCCAGTTACTTCGCTCTTTTTCCCATTCATTCTCAGTGTCCTGCTCCCCTGCAAGAGGCTATTTCCCGTGCTAGGGGACATGGGGTCACGCTGCCATGCTACCATGCTGCATTGCTTTCACGAGGCCATGGTGCCATGATGCTGCCTGCCATGCTGCCATGCGGTCACGAGGCCATGCAGCCATGAGGAAGCAACACATGACATGTGCATGCAGTGTCCTGGAACAGCCCTGTCCAACCATCGGCTCTTTTCTCCCCATCACCCCCCTCCTTGCACTCTCCCTTCCAGGAGGGCTCGTGGCACAGCATCCGCTTGAGTCGTGTGCGCTGTGTGAGGGCAGGGGGCATGAGAGGTGCATGCCGTGTGCTGGGACGGGATTGGCTAATCATTGGCTCTATTCGCCTGCCAAAGATGGAGGTTGGGGGCCCAGAGGGCTGTAGAGCAGGGTCTCAGAGATCAGACGAAATCCGTCTGATGGTCTGAAAATCAGACCTGTTTTTTTGCTTTCATCTGATTTTTTGACGGGGTGAATTATTTCGTCTGATTGTCCATCTCAGTCATAAGATGTCGTCTGAACGTTCAGACTTGGTGTACTTTTTCGTCTGAAATGTCAGATAGCGCGTATAATTTTGTCTGACAGCAATCGCCCATTATCCCACTGCGCCAATGGGTCACCTGCCCACTGGCCCACACTCTTCCATCTTGATCCTGGTCGGTGGGCAGGTGCATTTATTTCCACGCGCACCCCGACGGCCAGCGCATAGTCACGAAATGAAATCGGCAGCAACCTGACTCAGGTTGCTGCCAATCGCTCGTCCGATAGTGCGTCACTTGCACGGCTGCCAGCTTCCTTGCATCTTGAAGCTGGCAGCAATGTGCCAGTGCACAGTGGTGCGGCCAGGAAAGCCACCCACCGCGAGCCAGCAATGCAGAGCTGTTTCGTAGCCATGCAGCAACCTCGGTTGCCATGCTGCAGCTCAGCGAGGCGCCTGAAGGTAAAGGCACCAAGGGAAAAGCCTCGTAGCCACTTGTCCTGCTCCACCTCGTTCTTCCAGCCACCTCAGCATGGCTCCAATCTTGCTCGGCTCACACCCTGCCTAGACGCCCTCTAGCTCTGTGGCTAGGCAGCGATGGCGTCAGAGAGAGCGCAGTCGATCCCCTCCCCAGTTAGTAATAGGCTTGGAGCCCCCTGGCTCAACCCCTCTGCTTGTTAGTGGTCTAGATCTCCTCACTGGCGCGCTGAACCGAGCCGTCAGTGGCGATGCTCCTGTTGCAGCCGTGGGTGAGGCACCTCCGTTGCCTCTCCCACCGTTACACGACGAGCCGTGGGCAGGGCTGACGTTTCAAAAAAACCCACTCTGATTTTAGCCCCAAAAATTTTTCCCAAGTCTGAGTAGTCAGGTTTCAGTTTTCCTGGTAGTCTGATTTCTCAGGATCCAGTAACTGTTAAAATTATATAAGTTATAATTTAATATAGGCTTGGTAGGTTGTTACTGAACCTTTCTGTAGGGGGTACAAACCCCTCCTTGTACTCCCCTCTCTTCCTAATCCAACTCCCTTTCTTCTCGACATCCTCTCACCTCCTAGATCCGTTTTTCCTCACGCCATTCCATGGCGGTTTTCTTCCTAGTATCCTAGCCAACCTAGCCTCCTAAGTTTAAGAACCTTTAGTCCCAAGTTTCTAAGATGGTATCAGAGCAGGAGATCCTCCCTGTTGGATCGCCTCCTCACGCTTCCGCAATTTACTCCTCGCTCTCATTAGCTCGAGCGGCCATGGCGGCCGCGTTTTGCTGCAGTGGCGACGTCGCGCTGCCACTGGCCGCGTCGTGCCGCGACCGGCTCGACGCGCTGCCGTGGCGTCGGGCCGTCGTTCTGCAGTCGCAGCGTCGACGTCCCGCTGCGGCATCGACGCTGCCTCTGCCGTCGCGACGTCGACGTCCTGCTGCAGCGTCGACGGCGCCGTCGGGCCGCAGCCGGTTGCGTCGACGCTTTGCCGTGGCAGCGTCACCTTGCTGCCGTTGCAGCGTCGGCGTGCCGCCACAGCGTCGACGCCGCGCCCTGGCGGCGTCGTCATGCTGCCGCGGCAGCGTGGATGGGCGGCAGCGGGCAGCACGCCGTCGTAACCGCCACCTGCCCGCCCTCCTGCCAGTAAGCGCCGCGCCACTTATGGCGCGTCGCTGAAGACTCGCCTCGCCCCGCCCCCTCCCCTCCCCCCCCCCACCTGCACCTGCTTCCCCTGCATCCCCCCCTTTCTTGCTGCAGCCGATGACTGCCATGTGAGGGACCTCTCCACCGCCGAGGAGACAGGACATGCCGCCGAGAGGGCGGGGGCCGCCGCACCAGCCTCTGTCGTTCGAGCCGCCGGCGCCGCCGCTGTTGCCGCAGGCCTGGAGCCGCCGCACACCGCCGCCGCCGCCGCCGTCGCCGTCGTCACTGTCGCTGCTGCCGCCATTGCCGTCTCAAGGGGCCGTGAGACCTACCCTCTTCCGGAGTCGTTGCGGCTCCTGCTGGGAATGGGGGTGCTGGGCTAGGGGGTGTGGGTGTGGGTGTGGGTGTGGGGGTGTGCGTGGGCTTGACACTACCAAGCCTAGGGGGTGTGTTAAAATTATATAAGTTATAATTTAATATAGGCTTGGTAGGTTGTTACTGAACCTTTCTGTAGGGGGTACAAACCCCTCCTTGTACTCCCCTCTCTTCCTAATCCAACTCCCTTTCTTCTCGACATCCTCTCACCTCCTAGATCCGTTTTTCCTCACGCCATTCCATGGCGGTCTTCTTCCTAGTATCCTAGCCAACCTAGCCTCCTAAGTTTAAGAACCTTTAGTCCCAAGTTTCTAAGAGTAACCTTCAAGTCTGATTTCTTCAGGGTTCGCAAGTATGAATCAGAGTCGTGATTTTACCATTTAGTCGCCAATTTTTAATTACATTCGGGCAGTTAACCTACACCTAGTCTAATTTCCTAGCCTAGCTAGAACTCTGGCACATCCACAGCGACGACATCCTCCGCCTCATCATCCGACAGAAAGGGGTTGTCTTCTATAGCTACTGCACCTCCACCATCCCTCTCCCCCTCCTCCTCCTCCTCCTCATCCCAATCCTTTCCTAAGTAGTCTGGCACTGGAGGTTCCTGCTCTGACTCTTCCAGCAGAGCCTTGCCTTTGCGCTTCCTCTCTTGTGATGCGAACACCACCGACTTCGCTGGTCTTCTCCTTTTTGCGTGCCACAGCTCCAGCGCCTCTTGCCAGTTGATGTCGTATCTCAGCAGCGAAATCATCATCAGCTCACCCAGGCGGGCATTGCACAGAGCACCACGGACCCAAGACTTGATCACGTTCTGCCTGGAAAAACCACGCTCGCACTCCACAGTTGAGAGTGGTAACACCGCGCATGCTTGCCAGAGAAGCATGAGGTTGGGCCAGCGCCTGTTTATGGAACAACCACACAGAAGAGGCATGGAACAATAGAATCAATTATAAGCTACAAGCATGGTGGGAAAGGAACAATAGAAGTTGATACAAACATAGACAGTTAGCGTGATCAAACTGGCAAAAACAATCATACACAGGCAGACACAGCAGTGTGCTTTGGAGACTCGACTTACCTGCTTGACTCCGTGTTGCCAAGGTAATTCGTGAGGCCCTGGTAGAAGCCCTCCTCGTTGTGGTGGTTCTGCATGATCGGGGCCCAAGTTGCCAGCTCCTTCTCCGCCTCCTTCAAATCGAACCCGGGGAGCTTGTCGTCGAAGATAGCACTGCAGCCACGGAGATACTCTCTCGTCTTCTTCTCCCTCACCATCCGATGCCGCGGCCACTTGCCCGCCCGAAACAGCTTCGTCGGCCCGAGCTTCGACAGGTCGTCCAGCCGCTCCAGCAGGTTCGTCACGCTCCCCTCGCGAATTTCGCGCATAACAGTTCGCAGTCCCGGTAGTTGCTCTGGTAGACGTGCCCCTTGATCTGCCGCTCGTGCATCTGGTACGTGTGCGTCACCGGCTGCCCGTCCTTGTCGACGCCGCGCACCTTCACTTTCTTCGCCCCCCCTCGCCCGTACACGGTTAAGAAAGCCGAGAGCCACGTGCCGCTTACGCCCGCACCGAAAACCCCGCCGCACTCCAAGTAGCGGTGCCGAAGATCCCCCACCGCCTCGTCGACGTCCTGTGTTATCTCGGTAACATCCACCTGCGGTCGGGCGGGGGAAGGGGGGGGGGGGGGTGGTGGAAACAGGGGGGCGCAAATCAAGGGGGAGAATGTTAGTGCTGATTGTGAAAGAACATACCACAACCTCACATGCAAGGGCTCACCTCTCGCTTCTGAAACTTGAGGTTGAGCTCGTTCATGATGGCGAGGACGTCCGCCAGGAAGAAGAGACAAAACTGAAACTTGTATGAGATGACAACCTCGCACAACTCATGGTTATACTCGTACAGTAAAACGATGGCCGCACCAAGGACCTTACAGAGGCGTCTGACTGCCTCGCCCCTGGACAACCACCGAATCGCGTGGATTCCTTGAACTTCAAGGTTGGTCTTGTGGATGACACGCTGAAGGTACTTGAACCGCTGGCTCCACACGCTTGAACGGCCGAGGAGATCGGCCAGAGTTCGGATAACCTTATCGACCATGTCCAAGTCTGGACAGGCAGACGCGGCGTCCTTCACAGCCAGAGCTTCCCTGCGCACAGTGCATGTAAAAAGATTAGTAAACGAATAAATAAAAAAAGCGACAACATAACATAACGAGTTTATACCGGTGGGCGATGCAGTGGGACGACACAAGGTGAGGGATGTGCTCGCGGAGCCGCGCCACGAGACCGTTCTCACGACCAACCATGACGGAAGCGCCATCGGTGCTGATTCCCGCGATGCGGTTCAGTTCGATGCCGGCGCCTTGAAGATGAGTGAGAAGCACGGAGAGCAGGGAGGCGGCGTCGCACTTCTCGATGGTGAGCAACGAGAAAAACTCGGTGACGACGCGGCGATGGCGCAGGAACGTGAGGTACACTATCAGGTGCTTCCCTCTAGTACGATCAGTGCTCTCGTCGCAACTGATGCCGATGAACGGGGACGATTGAATGTGCTGCATCTGGGTCCGTTGAAGAAGAGTCGCCAAGCAGTGGACCATCTGTTGAAAGCCGTACCTGCATGCAGAAGAGAGAGTAATTGTTAAAAAAATCCAACGGAGAAGACTAATGGAATGTCGTCGCCGGTAAATACCGAGTGAGATAAACACCGTAAGACTGGAGCGGTAGGTCCGGGGTGTCCTGCTCAGCCATAAAGCGACATAGCCGAGGAAACATGCTGATGGGAGCATCGACCTTACAGAGAAACTCAACAGCGCGGAGCAGTCGCACGACCCGCCTCCCCTCGACATCCGACGACAAATAGTCGTCCATCCTCTTCTGCCCATCGGCGATGTCGTCGGCAATCTTCAGCTGGGCATCCACAGCTTCCTTGTGTGCAGAAGAGTGCTCGTGTATGCGCATGGTCTGTGTCTGCAGGTCTCGGCCACCATCGCCCGAAGAGCTGTACTTGGTGGTCTCCTTGCCAAACGTCATGCACACACTGCACTTGAGAGAAGGGTGGCCGTCTTTTGTTTTGGTCAGCACTAGCCATGGAAAGAAAGGCAGCCATGAAGTTTTGTACTTTGCTTCAGCGACGAGGTATTTCTGCTCTATCAATTCCTTCTTACTCAGCTTTGGCGGTGGCGGTTCAACGACGGCAGGGACTGCACTAGGTGATGGCGGCGTGGATGGGCGGCGGAGCCTACCTCCGATCATGATTTGAGACTGGGTGTACTTGGCCGTCCGTTGTTTCTTCGCAGACGAAATCGTGGACGCGCAGGGCACGCTGTAGCGGACTGTGGTGGCGGTGACGCACTTAACGGGCAGAGTCGGGCCTCTGCTGGATGAGGCGACGGCAGGCGGAGGGACATATGGTGGTGGCACGAAGGGCGCGGACGGGGGTGGGTTTAGAGCAGGCTGGGTTTCCTCCGCTGCGGAGGAAACCACAACAGCAACGACGGGAGGAGAACCTAACGACCGCAGTATGTCTATCGCAGAGCGACGAACCTCTGCAGGCTCGTTACTACGAGGTGGTTCATCGGCGCTGGGCTCATCGTCTTCTTCTGCAGGAGTCCCCGTCATGGCTGTTGAAGGGGTCGACAAACGAGAACCTACGTGAGGACGAGAACAACGAAACACGAATTGACGAGTAAGATTTACAAACCCCGTGTAAAAGCCTGAGTGCGCCTGAGAGGAGGGGGAGGGATGAGAGGGACGAAGAAGAAGGGCACCATCAAGCCCGAGGCGCGTGTTTCTTGGTTAACTGTCGTCGTCAGCTTATGGATGGCAGCCCCTTCCAAACCCGCGCCGCCATGCCAAACATGAGCTGACGTTACGAACGAACCATGTGTTGGCATGGACTGTCGCCAATCACGGTCGGTCGGAAAGTTTTGCACATGCCAGCGAGGGCAAGAATCCCGCGTTACCAGCCTTTGATGGCTTCCAACACACCCACGTAGAGGTCGCACGCGTGGCAGGAAGCATGACGCGCTGAGCGGCAAAGTCCCTGTTGAGGCAGCATCACAGTCACAGAGGGGGCGAGAATCCTGCCAAGTGCAGATACTTCACGTGAGACGTGCGGGGGTGAAATGATGAAGGCAACATATGACGTAGTAGAGGAAATCTCGTGGAAAGTACAAGGTGCATGGATGTCGCATTCAGAGTCCATACGCTATGTACTCTGAAACCTCAGTATCCGTACAACGACTACTCTGAAAACTTCAGGATCCAAAATCTTACAAGTCTGAATGGTTCAGTATCCAGAAAAGCCTAAGTCTGAAAAATCAGGATTGGCAAAAAAATGGGTCTGAAATTTCAGACAATGTGACTAAAATAGTCTGATAAAATCAGCCCTGGCCGTGGGTTTTCTTTGACAAAGAAAACTCTACATGTGATGCTCCTCTTAAAACTGAATAATTAATGAGTAGAGAACATGGGTACAAGCATTCATATCTAAGGGTTGTACTCTCTAAGAGGTGACCCTATACAGTCTATACAAACACTAGATATAGTAATGTTTGACACACCCCCTAGATTGCATAGGGGCAGTTCCTGAACAAGCAGCTCAGAGCGGCACTACTAGTCCAGCCACTGAGACAAGGGTCTAAAGACCAGTCAACACGAGTACAGGCAAGGCAAGAACAAGACCAGGGCGGCACTACTAGTCCAGCCACTGGGAGAGGACACAAGTCCAGTCTGAGTAAATATATATAAAGGACAGTACAAAGTCAAGGCCCTAGCAAGTGAGAGGCTACAGGAACTAGACCAAGCTGTACACAGTGCCGCTGATGATCTTTAGGCGCAAGCGCCTTCGTAAAGATATCAACTGTGTTGGCACCTGAGGCCAAGTGAACTACGCGAGCCTGGCGGCGCTGCTGTAGCTCGCGCAGGAGGAAGTACCGCAGCTGGATATGCTTCGCTCTGCCCTCGAGTCGAGGCTCCTGACACAGGAGGATCATGGCCCTGTTGTCAGCGTACAGGACCGGGGCAGAGCTAGGCCGCTCACCTAAGTCAGTGAGCAAGAAGGTCAGCCAGCGGAGCTCCTGTGCCGCCATGGCACCGGCGTAGATCTCGGCCTCACAGCAGGACTGCGCAACAGACGAGGAGCGGGTAGCTCTCCACGAGACGGCACCTGAACCAAGGCTGAAGCAGTAGCCCTCGGAAGACCTGAGTGTCTCGGCGTCGTCTGCCCAATAAGCGTCTGTGTGTCCAGTAAGGACCACTGGCCTGCGTCCTCCTAGCACTAACCCCATGCCCGATGTACTTGCGAGATGACGCAGAACCCTCTTAGCGGCAGACCAGTGCTGTAGTCGGTGTCTTCATGTGGCCACAAAGCGAGCCAGGATGCTGAGAGGGTATGCGAGATCTGGGCGAGTGCAAGTCATCAGGTACATGAGGCAACCCACCAGCTCTGCGTAAGGACCACTTGGCTCTACTGACTCCTCAGGAACTGGAGCGGAGAGTCTGTGGTCTACAGGGGCTGTGCGGAGGAGAATTGAAGGCCGAACCTCTTAAGGATCTGCCGCACCAAGGGTGACTGAGTCAAGGTGATGGTGCGCGCTGCTCTGTCCCTGGAGATCTGCAAGCCAAGGTAACGGCGCAGTTCTCCAAGTGTGTCTCTTCAGCAGCTCTGCCTTCACGGAGGCCAGTGCGTCCCTGTCTGCTGTGGCAAAGACCAGATCGTCCACGTAAACAAGGATGTAGAACGGAGTCTGGCCAGCACGAACGAAGAGTGAGGGGTCTGCGGAAGTCGGAAAGAACTGCAGGTCAGCAAGCGTAGCACACAGCGTGTCGTGCCACTCACGGGGAGCCTGCCGCAGGCCGTAGACGGGACGCCACAGGAGCCACTGGGTCCCAGGAGGGAAGGTGCCAGTAAAGCCCTGAGGGCGACGTAGGTAGACTTGCTCGTGTAGGCTGCCCTGAAGGAAGGCTGTGGAGAAGTCGAGGGAGTGAAGCTCGTAGTCACGCTGAGCAGCTACGTGTAACAGAACCCGAAGAGTAGTCATCTTCGGGGTCGTAGCGAAGGTCTGAAAGAAGTCCACCCCCTCACGCTGACTGAAGCCTCTAGCCGCGTAGCGTGCCTTGAACACAGGCGGCTCTCCAGGAGGGCGCTTGACCTTGAAGAGCCAGCGGCCATCGACTACGTTCACCCCAGGCGGGGGAACTGCGTCGACGAAGGTGCCGGTGGATCTCCAAGATGCCATCTCCTGCTCCATGGCAGCTATCCACTGAGAGGCCCAGGGTCCCGAGGTGGCCTGAGCGTAAGTGCGAGGGGTCGGGATGTCGAAAGCATCTGGGTCACCCTCAGGGACTAGCAGCACGGAACAGAGATGGGGAGCAGCCTCAGACAGGAAAGCAAGCTCGAATTGGCGGTCCTCCAGGACGTCATTGCCGAGGGCAGGAGCACCCCCGACAGACGGAGGACATGCAGGGTCAGAGACCAGAGCGGTGGCGTAGTCAAGGCGGCGGGTAGAGGCGAAGTCAGCGACCGCAGCGACAAGAGTGTCAAGACAGGAGATCGGAACTGACGGGTCGGTAACGAGAGAGGCGAGGACCCGAGGAACAAGAGGACGAGCGGCACGAAGGTAGTCAGACAGAGGAGGAGGTGCAACGGTAAGAGAGGACGGAGGAGGCGACGGTAGAAGGGGAGGACGAGACGCGTGGGAACGGAGCAACATAGGGTGAGAGCGCGGGACAGGGGAGACAGTACGAGCGCGGGAGGGACGGCGGGACCAGACGTGAGACGGAGGCGTCGGGTCAGGAGACAGAGGAGGGGACACAAAGGGGGAGCGAGGGGGAAGACGAGCCGGGGACGAGTCCGGCGGAGGGAACACAGGGCCGTAGACAGGAAAAGGAGGAGACGGCAGTAGAGGAACGGATGCAGGGTCAGGGGACGGAAGGCCGAGCAGGCGAAGGGCTGACACCGGCGGGGACTGCTGCTGTGGCGGCACAACACCAACACCGGGACCGCAAGCTGCTCCTCGGCTACCTACGGGACACTCCACTCCGGCACCCCCAGAAGGAACACCCCCAGAGCCCAAAACCCCCCGAGCACCAGTACCACCCCCAGGGCCACCGGAGCAGGCCACAACAGGAACCCCAGAACGAGCACTCTCGCGACAAACACTAGATATAGTAATGTTTGACAGCTCCAACGTCACCTAACCCGTCGTCAACACCTGGCTGCTCAACCGTGCGAGCCGTCTCCCCTTCACGCGTGATGCTCGGTCCTGTCCTATCAGTTCGCGCTCCTGGCAAGAAGTATCGACAGCGCAAGCTTACGTTTGGCCGACCAGCGGTGGCTCAGTCTACACCCTCTGTCCAGGTGCAATCCCGGTCTTCCGAAGCATCTCCTGCCGAGTCCGACGACGACGTTGGTCCCTTTCCCCTTACAGTCGCCGAGCTCCAGTTGAAAGCTAAGGAGCAGTGGCAGCGGTATTTCCTCTGAGGGGCGTCCATGCATGAAGTGTAGCATCTGTATGGGGTACAACATCGACCCCAACTACCAGTATGGGCGCAACGGCGAAGGCGGTTTCGACATACAGAACCAGATGATGGGCAAGCACCACCACCGTCAAAAGCACGAGGCGGCGATGGCACGGAAGGAGCAGAAGGATGGCAAGAATGCGAAGCAGAAGTCCATCGTCGACTTCGAGAACGGGAATGATGAGGCAAAGCGACTGAAGCGACTCATGGCGATTGTGATGTTCCTCTGCAAATCTGACGCCCCCGTTGTGTTGCTTGTGTCACTTGTCCAGTTCATGGCAGAGCAGGGAACACCAGACCTACCCGTGAAGGACAACGGTATCTACCAGAGCGAGTAAGTGTTTTACGTGATACCAACCCGATATACTGTTGATTTGTTACGTGGTTTCTAGAAGGCTGGCACTGTACTATTATGCATGCGCAGGTACGGTTTCAATCAGGTGGTCGACAACATTGTCACTTACCTGCGCGTCAAGCAAATGACCCACATCAGGGCTTTACCATTCTTGGGCATCCAACTCGACGAGTCAACCGACCGCCGGCGGGGTAAACATATGATTGTTTACCTTACCTTCCTTCGCGACACGACGGTGGTGACAGAGTTCTTCGGGCATCTCACCGTCGAGAAGTGCGACGCCGCATCTCTGCAGGCCGTTCTACTCACCCACCTCGAGTCTCAGGGCGTCGAGCTCAACAAGATTTGTGGCATCAGCACCGATGGAGCCAGTGTGACGACGGGTGCACAAGCTGGCCTTGTGGCTAGGCTGCGCACCCGTATTCCACACCTGGTTTCCTGCCACTGCATCGCGCATATGTGATTCTGACATTCCTGAAAATTGCATATTTTAAATGATTATTCCGAGACTAATTAAGTTTTTCTGTTAATCTGCAGGGAGGCTCTTGCTGCCAAGGACACTGCAGATGATTTCCCGGACTTAAGCATCGTCGACAAGGTCGTGCGGTCACTGGCCGAGGTGCTCGGCCGGTCCGTCGTCGTCCACAACCGTTTCAAGGAGCTGCAAGAAGTCGTCACTGAAACTAACCTCAAAATGCAAGGCATCCACCAGATACGTTGGCTTAGTCGCGGTGAGGCTATCCAGCGGCTTGTTGATGTGTTCCCCGCGGCCATTCTCCTGCTGTACGAGTATGATAGGAAGATGTATCACATAGTTATCTCGTTGAAGTTTCATTTTTTGCTGTACTTTCTTGCGGATGTGCTGCGGGAGCTGAACACGCTCAACCTCAAGTTCCAGCGTCGCCAGGTAAGCCAGTTGGTGTCATGTCGTCGGTTTTAGGGGAGTGGTGATTAACGAGCAAAACCACCTCCCCTTTCTGTCTGTGTATGGCAGGTCGACGTCACCCAGGTTCTTCGGATGGTCGACAACACGGTCGTTACACTGCGCGCACACTACGTCAATTGCAGCACACGTTCGGCCCACCTGAAGGGGAACTTCGCCAACTTTCTGCATCTGTACGCGGGGGGTGAGGACGTGACGATCGAGGAAATTGACGCACACGGGGCACCGACTGTGCACACGTACACTCTACACACAAAGTCGCTGGATGGGCAGCGGAGCAACGGGGATCTGAAGTCGCTACAGCAGCTCGCCATGGACGTCGTCAACAGTGTCATCAACCACCTGCAGTGACGCCTTAAGGATCTATCGAAGCTCAACGGCACAAGACTTTTCAAGCAGACGATGTATCCGAAGTCCACTGCAAGGTGCCAGCGGAAGTTTCTCGAATGGCTCCAGTCTCTGCGCGGCCTCTACAAGCGTGATGCGTCAGCGCCCGACACTCTGCCGGGTGAGTTCTAGGGGGTTGTTAGTGTCTCCGTGGCTCGGGTGTTTTCTGATTGTTGAGATCCTTAACGAAGACTTCTGTGCCTCTATTTCACCCCCCCTTCAGGTGTCCACTGGGGCAAGGCGAAGGCCGAGCTCGTCAGTTTCACCACCATCATGTCGACACACAACGGCGAGCTGGGCTTCCATGATGCGTTGAAGAACGTGCTCTCCACGCCGGACTGGATGACTGCCTACCCCAATTTGGTTCTCATGTGGATTGCCTGCGCCGTGCTGCCGCTCAGCACAGTGGAGTGTGAGCGTGGGTTCAGCCGCCAGAACGTCATAAAAAACTGGCAGCTCGGCAATCTCGGTGATGCGAAGCTAGGCCAGTTGATGACGGTGTCGCTGCTCGACTACCCGATGGACTGAGGGAGTAAGGTGGTTAGCTGGCGTGGAACGAACAAGTGGCGGCCTGCCAAGGAAGCTGTCATGGATCAGACTGCACGGCAGGTGAAGCGGCCCAAGACGTCGGCGGCAAAGGCAGCAGCAAAGGCAGCAGCAGAAGCAGCCAGACAGGCAGAAGCGCTAGCAGCAGCAGTAGCAGCCAGAGTGTTTGAAGAGGATGGTGCGGCTGGCCCAATCTAGAGGAGGAAAAGCAAGGGCAAGAAGGTCCAAGTATCAGAGACTGACAGTGATGATGACATCGAGGAGGTTGGAAGTGATAGTTCCGACTCCGAGTAGGCAGTTGGCGGTATGGCACAGCATGGTCTAGTATAAGGCTAATTCCTAATGTAGGTTGTAGTAGTGGAGCATCAGTAGCACTATATAGTTTTTTCCAGCTATTCGTAGCATATAGATGCAGTTTCAATGGATGCTAACGATGTGTAACAGTTGTTTGTGTAGCACTATAATGTAGCACATTCGGCATTGATGTATACTGAAACTCCCGCAACGTTTCGTCTGAACTGTCAGATCGTGCCACATGTTTCGTCTGAAATGCCAGACCGGAAAAAAAAAATCGTATGATGGTCAGACAAAATTTTGAAACCCCGTCTGAACGTCAGACGGCCTAAAATCCTAGCTGAAACCCTGCTGTAGAGTAGAGTGATTCCACCATGGGATGCTAGCATACATCTCATTCATTTCTGGCAAATGTGCTTTCGCACATGCATTGCTGTAGACCAAGTACATGGTATTCGTTCGAACCGGAAGATGTTGTCGGCGTCTCCATATTTGATGGAATGCTATGGCTCTTGAAGGGGATGGTTATGTACATCTGCCATAACATTCAGTTAAGATGACTAGGGAAAGTTAGCAAGAAATTCATTTTGAGGTCTTGGCTCACGTTGAGTTCGGAAGATTTTCCATCCAGAACTGTAAGGAATTTTCCATTCCTTACGAAGCGGTACTGCTATCGTGTACGCTCGAACACACCCGAAGCCTCGGGACTGTTCCAGACCTTTCTGACAGAACCGTCTCGGCTTCTCTAGACCTGCTAGTTCGACATTCGGGAGTTCTCCGGGCCTCGCTTCGTCACTTCGAGACCCTTTGATCTCCTTCCCGAACCTTACCATCGCATGGTTAGACTAGCTCTGGTGTTCCTATATCTTGGCTTGCCATTCCTTGTATCGTCATTCATTGAGTGAACATCTCGTTATTCATTTCCGCGCTACTCTGCTTGTTCATTCATAACACTTGGTATTTAGAGCCACTTTCCTTGCTCACCCGTTTTCGTGAGTTTATTTTTTTTGGGGGGGGGTGAGTCCCTCACGTAAGCTACAAAGCGGTTGCTCGCGAATTAGACTGATTAATTCTCCCAACTACGATAGCGTTCGCGCTTACCTGAGTACAGGCACATTACGGATTTCCCCCTGCCCCGGCGGAGCATTCGCCAAATGGACCAAGCTCAGTTCAACGAGCTTCGGGAGCAGTTCAACGCCATGAACACACGCATGGCTACAGTGCTGGAGGACAACGAGCGACTTCGTGCGGAATTTGCTGAGCTACGCCAGGCGCGAGAGGATTCGCGTCAGAAATCTGCCGCCCAAGAAGAGGTCGCCAGCACCGGACGTGTCGAAACCGTCTTGGACGAAATCGCACGTCAGGTGTCACAGGAGCGCAAGGACAGTGAAGCCGCCGCAGCAGCTGATGTGGCAGCACGAGCAGCAGCCGAAGCAGCAGCAGCAGCAGCAGCAGCAGCGTGAGCAGCAGCCGCTCGGTCAGAAGCAGCCGCTACTGTAGCCACCCTAGAGTTTATGCCGATCGTGACGACAGAGACGATCAAACCGACAATGCCGCCCCCGTTCAACCCCATGGATAAGAATACTACCGTTACGGGCTGGTTATTTTCGGCGGAACTTTATTTCAACGCCGCTGGGATCACTGCTGACGATTTAAAGATTGACTGGCTGTATCACTACTGCGGGGACCTGCGCTAGATTGGTGGCGATATACTCTACAGGAGGGGGAGTTTTCGGCAGGCGACACACAGGGGTTTTTCGGAAACTTTGGGTCTGCTACCCAAGGGTCAACCGCGATTTTTGGACCGACCAAGATTCGCACGTGGAAGGCGTGGGGTACAGCTCTGCGTGAACGGTTCGAGCCAATATCCGCCTCGGACAACGCACGCACGAAGCTGGACAACTGGCGCCAGTGGAGTTCTGTCCAGGATTACGCGTCGGTCTTCATGGCGTTATGCGATCAAATCACCGACATGGATGACTCCGAGAAGAAAGCTCGATTCATTTCGGGTTTGAAGCATGACATTAAATGCGAGGTCCGGCTGCGACTACCGGCGACGTTTCACGAAGCCGTCCGGATCGCAGACAACTTTGACGCACATCGGACGTATGCGAGAGCGGGTTCCCCGGAGGGATATCGTTTTCGTGGCCAGGATCCACGGCCCACGATTCACGGCGTAGTGGCGAAGGAGCACATGGAAGATTTTCGCAAGGGACAATGTTTCAACGGCCACCAGCCGGGTCACCAATCTCACGATTGCCCCCGAAAGAAGCAGATAAAAAGAACGACGAAGGCAGGTCGGGAAACGCCAAGCGTCAGTAGCGGTCGGGCCCCTTACTGACCCTGCCTCATCGCCCGAAAAACACCTCCCCACCGAGTAGTGGTTCCGAAACATGCTATCAACCGCTCCCGGCTGAATAAGGGGGATGACCCAGTGGACCACCCTGTACTGGCGGAGGGACGACTCAACGGAAGAAAAATAAAAATATTCATCGACGGAGGCGCGAGTCACAGCCTCATAAATCGAGAGACATCACGACGACTACACTTGACGCTGGAGAGGTCTCTGCCGGAATCGACGCGCGATTGGTGGACGGCAGCCCGCTGGCGATACGCGACAAAGTACCCGTCGTTCGAATGAAGTGTGGCGACGATTTTGGTTTCAGCGCGCCGATGCTGGCGACAACGCTCGATGGCTACGACATGCTATTGGGACACGATTGGCTGCGAAGATTCAACCCGCAGATCGATTGGGCGACAGGCGAGTGCACAGTGAAGTGCGACAAAGGCAGGCGAAGATTACCCACGTGGCCGGAAGCAGAAACAACATCGACACGGGTCAACGAGGTGTGCCTCAAGCAAGCGGTCAAGAATGGAGCGGATTTATACGCCGTCCATGTAACCGAATCAAGGGAGCCGAACGAGGCGACCGACATCAACAAACTCTGCGCTTCGGTCCCGGATGACTTGGCGAAAATCATTCGGGAATGTCCTGAGATTTTCCCGGACGACTTGCCAAGTGGACTGCCACCCGAACGACCCCAGGACCACAAAATCGAGTTGGAGCCCGGCGCGCAGCCTACTGTACGCACGCAATGGCGCCTGACTTAGCCGGAGCTACAGGAGTTACGAAACCAGCTGGACTACCTGCTGGCGCAAGGGTTCATTCGGCCAAGCACGTCATCGTTCGCAGCACCGATCCTGTTCACGCCAAAAAAGGACGGCGGACTTCGCATGTGTACGGACTATCGTGCCCTTAATCGGGTAACGATAAAATCGCGCCACCCAATCCCACGAATGGACGAACTGATCGACAACCTTCGCGGAGCTCGCTACTTTTCGAAGATCGACCTTTGTGGCGGTTACCATCAAATTCGGGTGTTCGCTGACGATTGCCACAAGACCGTGTTTCGTACTCGCTACGGGAGTTACAAATACACGGTGATGCCGTTTGGATTAACGAACGCCCCCTCGACATTCCAACTCACCATGAATGGGGTGTTCCGCGATCTACTCGACAAATGCGTAATCATTTACCTGGATGACATTCTGATCTACAGCAAGACCCGGGAGCAGCATTTAAAAGATTTGGAAGCGGTTTTTCAGCGGTTGCAGCAGCATCGACTCATCACCAAGGGCTCCAAGTGCGAGATTTTAAAACAAGAACTGGAGTTCCTGGGGCACGTGATCTCCACGGAGGGGATTCGAATAGACCCGAAAAAACTCCGGGCCATTCAGGAATGGAAACCACCAACGAATATGCAGCAGCTGCAATCATTTTTGAGTTTCATGAATTACGTACGGCGGTTTATACCCAACATGGCGGGGTTAACTGGACCTCTAACCGACCTACTGCAAAAGGGGACTTTTTACGAGTGGGGGGAGAAGCAGCAAGCTGTGTTCGAGGCATTAAAAAATCTTTTAATGTCACCACCGGTACTTCGCATCGCTGACCCGGAACAGCCCTTCGAAGTCATCACCGACGCAAGTGACATCGCCATCGGAGCAGTGCTCATGCAGGATTTCAGCAATGGGCTTCAACCACTTGCGTACGAGTCTCGGAAAATGCAATCTGCTGAGCGCAACTACCCAGTACACGACAAAGAGATGTTGGCGATCATCCACGCGTTCAAAATCTGGAGGTGCTACCTGACTGGAGCAGACGTGACGGTGCGAAACGATCACAAATCACTACAGTACCTGAGGGCGCAGCCGAATCTCAACCCGCGGCAGATACGCTGGCTGGACTATCTGGAGTCCAACTTCACGTACAAAAAAGTCGCCGACAATACAGCAGTATTAGTCGCCCAGAGCAACCCACTACTGAGTGGACTATTTACCCACGGGTATTCGATTGACCCCTTCTTCGTAAACGACGGCCATCTCCCAGTCACTACACGGAAAGGCGTCTATTACTTACGAAGCAGGACTGATCGAGTTTGGGTCCCAAGTTATCGTCTGCTTCGCAAATTATTAATTCAAGAAGTCCACGATTCGAATTTATCGGGACATTTCGGGGTGGATAAAACTCTAAAGGCGTTGCAGCGGTTTTATTACTGGCCAGATATGGTGACGAACGTGCAGCGTTACGTGGCCGCGTGTCCGATCTGCCAGCGAATGAAGTCGTCACACCAGCGACCAACAGGACTGTTGCAGCCCCTCGAGCCACCTCAACGCCCATGGCAACACGTAACGATGGATTTCGTTACAGGACTACCGGCCGGACCCAGCGGAAACGACGCAGCTTTGGTCGTCGTCGACCGATTGACGAAAATGGCACATTTCGCACCATGTCGTACATCCATCACAGCCGAAGAAACCGCGCGTCTCTTCATCTCGACCGTTGTTCGTCTACACGGGATACCAGCCGCAATCATTAGCGATCGAGATCCGAAGTTCACGTCAAAATTCTGGCAGGACACGTGTGCTCGGTACGGCACGCGTCTACAGTTCTCATCCGCGTATCATCCCCAAACGGACGGCCAGACGGAAAGGAAAAATCAAACGATGGAGCAGCTGATTCGGAGAAACTGCCCCGACCGAAAAAAATGGGAGGACGTGCTGCCCATGTTGGAATTTTCCTACAACAACGCGCCCTTATCTACGACTAATCACTCCCCGTTTTATCTCAATCACGGGATGGACCCCACCGTACCCGTCTCCACCAACGTTGAAAGTCAAGTACCACGATCGCAGCAGTTCGTCGAAGAAATACAGACTGCCCGAGGCAAAGCTGTCGAACTTATCCGCAAGGCGAACGCAACTGCCCGACGGTATGCGGAGTTACATCGACGGGATATTACCATGGCAGCATGGCAACTAGTGCTTTTGGACACCAAGAATTTACGACTGCCACTGCCGACGAAATTACGACCACGTTTCTGTGGCCCGTTCAAGATCATGAAGATGGTGACGCCGGTGACCGCCCAGTTGCGCCTACCTGATGACTGACGTATTCACAACAAATTCCACGTGAGCTTGTTGCGACCCTTCGTTCATGACACGTCGGACATCGCCCGACAACGATTGGCCCCATATGTATGGCCACCAGCCGAAACGACCATCGAGACTTCGAAGATTTTGAGCCATCGGATTCGTATCGACGGTCAAGGACGACACGCTGACTTTCTAATACGATGGACCAATCGTACCAATGAGGACGATACGTGGGTGCCCTCGGACCAGATATAGTCCCCTTTGATACTTGCGAATTATTTGGACCGCAAGCACGTGGCTGATATAGATCACCTTCGCTAAGGGGGGGGGGGGGGGGGGGGGGGGGGGTGGTGGTGTAAGGAATTTTCCATTCCTTACGGAGCGGTACTACTATCGCGTACGCTCGAACACACCCGAAGCCTCGGGACTGTTCCAGACCTTTCTGACAGAACCGCCTCGGCTTCTCCAGACCTGCTAGTTCGACCTTCGGGAGTTCTCCGGGCCTCGCTTCGTCACTCCGAGACCCTTCGATCTCCTTCCCGAACCTTACCATCGCATGGTTAGACTAGCTCTGGTGTTCCTATATCTTGGCTTGCCATTCCTTGTATCGTCATTCATTGAGTGAACATCTCGTTATTCATTTCCGCGCTACTCTGCTTATTCATTCATAACAAGAACAGCCTCTTGTTACATCCCGACGTATAACCAGGTGATTCCTTCGCTTCAGGCCATAATTCAGGTTGCATAGGTTTGTCGCGACGTAGCTATCCAGGGAGGTTCAGGCATCGTTTCCGCGTGTGGCGGCGAGAGGATCAAGGGGCGTGTCGTGCGAACAATCACGATGATCCATAATGCCTCCACCTGATGAAGGTGAGTCCGTAGGTGGGGATGCCGAGCCGCATGTTTGGTGGAGGTACGGAGTCACTTGAATGCAGGTCTGGTTTCCGGTTCGGTTGCAATAATTCCAGTTTGGAACATTATTGAACCAATTGTGATGATCATTGACAGGTTTCTGGCGCCGCAACCCACGGCGGAGTCAAGCACTTTTCAGGTTCACCCGGAACGAGGCCACTTCATGCACCCAGCGTGCGATTATTGGGACCAATGATCGTCGCCAGCGTCGCTGAACTGCCGCACGAAACACAGTCGCGTCGCCAAAACGCGAAGGCTCCAACTGTGTGCGAGAGATTCTGCCTGACGATTGGTTGCTTTGTTCGTGGACCTTGCGGGTACGCGTTGACCGGCAGTCCAGGGCGGGGCAAGTCAAGTCACCTGGGAAAGTCCAGGCCAGGCCAGGCAAGCCCCGTTCAGGTGCCCTGGAGACTCGGTTCGAAGGGGGGGGGGGGGGGAGGTTGGGGGGAGGTTAGGGGAGGAGGTGAGGGGAGATTTGGTGCGTTTGGGGCGGCGTAGCCAGCTGACCTGGCCGAAAGGTGGCGCTGTGGCGTGGCTAGCGAGGCCAGGCAGGGATGAACGCGACGCGGAGCGAAGTTCGGGGCTTGGTTTGTGCAGTGGTCGGAGGTTTATGTACGCCTCTGGCAAGAAACACCGAAACAAGCCAGACCAGCCCAGACCAGGCCAGCCTAGGTCTAACGAGGAAAAACCGGGCCATGTGGTTCGTCCTCCGGGCGGTGTGTCACCGAGAGCTATGGCATGAAGCGAGCCGCAGCTGCCCCTCCGAACCAAACCAACTTTCTCTGCTGCCTCACCTCACTGCTGCCACCACACCACACCTCACTTCTCCTACGGCTCACGCTATCTCAGTGCACCGCACCTCCTTGATCCATATCCCAAGCAACGCAGAAGTGTATCTTCAACCTGCCAGCCCAAACCTGTCAGCACATCAAAGCGCATTCCAGTTCTTTTTGCGCAAGCAGCGCCTTCAAAACTCTTGTGCACAGCCTGTGAGGTCAAGAGAATGATCCTATTACCAGGAAGTACGGAAGACCTTTTAACCTGCGTTCCTCATGAGCCTCCTGTCGAGAGCGGGGAAATTGGCTATCTTAGTCTCTAGCCTCCCACAATTCCTCCCCTAAGCCCTTCCATGTTTCCTGCTAGACCCTTTCAACGCTCCCGCTTCCTCCCAGAATACCATTTTCCACGCAAAGCCACAAGTCGCTTTTGACGGACGCGCTAACGGCTTCGACCAAGCTTGCGGCTTGACGTTCGATTTCAGAAGCGTATCTTTCAGTCACGGATGATTCCTCTTAACGACGCTGATTTTTCACCATGGGCGGCGCTTCTTGTCGCCATCTGCCCAGTCGCAATGCTCGCGATTGCCTTTCTCCTCTTCGTGCGACCGCCGCAAGAGTCACAACGAGGGTCGCATCAGTTCGTGCGACGAAACGAGCGACAGATCGATCCCCATTCGAAGCGCGAGAAAAATTCGCCGACCTCGCTCCTCCAAGCCTTTCTTGAGATATCCTCTATCGAGGATGTAGAATGTCAGAAATCCTCCGCGTGTAAGCAGCAGGAGCAGCGGCAGGAGGTGGGTGGGTGGCAATTCCCGGACAAGGAGGGCCGCGACGCCCGACGGCTACGATGGGCTCGCGCCGTGCATCAACGGCTGCGACGCAACCCGTACGCCGTGGACGATGAGAGGGTGCAAGGGAAGCCGCTGTTTACGCCGGAGCAGCTTATAGCGGAGCTTAAGCAGTGTGTGAAACGGCAGGGGCCCGGCAATCCCATCCAGCAGCAGCAGCAGCAGCAGCAGCAGCAGAAGCAGCAGCAGAAGCAGCAGCAGCAGCAGCAGCAGCAGCAGCAGCAGCAAGGGGACGAAGCAGCCGCCGCCAGCGCGGCACTTGCGGAGGAGAAGCTTCGGCTTCGGCTGCTCCTTTCGCTGCTCCACGCCGGACCGCCCAATCTCCTCCCGGCAATTACGGAAGATACACCCGCCGCGGACGTCTCGATGAAGGATCGCGAATTCGAGTCCCCGTGCGACGCGGCTCCGGACGTCGACGATGCTCCTAACGGCAATGACGACTTCTCACTGACCATTGATAATCTCGGAGAGGCTTTACAAAGCGAAGCTGCTTCTACAGAAAGCGCGGCGCACGCGCAGGGGGAACTCGTGTCTACCCTGGCGCTCCCCCGCCCGTACCAGGCGCGCAGTTCCGCGAAGATATTGCGCCGACTCCGCTCCCCCCCCGCTGGCTCCCGCTATGTCATCCCGCGCGCTGTGCGCGCAGCAGAGGAGATTCTGGAAGAGAAGGACCCCGTGATTGCGCTCGCGCGGGGGTACGCAACCAGGCAGGTCGCATGGGACGCGATCGCGCTGCTATCGAGGCAGCAGCAGCGGCTTTCATGCGTCTAAAGATTGAAGTTCCGAGTGTTTTTTGACTGGCGAAATAAAGAGCGCAGCCGAGCAAGTGGCTGCGTCGGCCTCGCAAAAGTGGCAGGCGTAGCAGCAGCAACGCGTTGTTACAAGCTCTGCGATCTTGTAAGTAGGAGCAGCTTTCCTGCCAACGACAAATGGTTACGTAACTTAGTGTACAAGCAGGCATTCGTGGCACACAGCAGCGGCCGCAGCAGCAGCACCAGCAGCAGCAGCGGCGGCACCAGCAGCAGCAGAAGCAGCAGCAGCAGCAGCTGGGCAATGGTGCGTTTGCCATGTGGCATGGTACTCCAACACCAAGCCATGCGATGAAAAAGCTTCTCACCACCACCACCACCACTGCCACCATCTTTCAGGCGCAAGACCGGAATAAGGAACAGCTTAGACCTCTCGCCTTGCCATCACAATCCCTCACCTCCCAGCTTTTCCAACCCGACCCATCCATATCTGCAATTCTGATCCTGGCATGGTCCACTAAGCCAAGAATTATAGCTTTCTTGTTGGCCTTCTTGGAGAGTTTCTTTGTTTTGTATGCGTTTGAGGCTGCTGTGGCTGGTGGGCTTTTTAGAGTGGGCTTTTGTTGTATCCAATAATGTTGCATATTACAATAATCAAACGGCATTTGGACGAAAGAGCGGCATGAAATACCGGTTTGTGTCAAGCATATCCTTGTACGTTGTAATAGACTACCAGGGTTGTGCCTTGGAGAGTACAACCCACTAGGTTATATTTGTAAGTTATACATTTTAAAAATATAATTTTAGGCTTGGTATGTGTGTTACTGAATCCTACTGTAGAGGGGACAACCCCCCTTCTTGTATCCCTCTCTCTTCTAGTCATCTCTCTTCTCTCTCGACATTTCTCTCCTAGCTCCTAAACCTCTCGCCAGGCCCTCAGATTGGTTTAGAGGTACCCTGATTGCTCAGCCCTCCCCCCACCTTGAGAACCCTGTTTTTTCAGTCCCCTCCTTTTTTTTCCGCTGATTTTTCAGGGCTGTGTCAATATTTTAAAACCACAGGCTAAAATAGCAAAGGGGGGGCTTCAAGAGCGCCGTTCTTGAAGATGGCTCTTTTAAAAAAAACGGGTTCCCAGCACTATATTGCGAGGTGCGTTTCTGGGCAAGTGAACAATGATAGAAACGTAGTGGCGCCGATTTGACGCGTGTGCGACGAGGCGGGAAACGCGTCTCAAAACTAGAATTGAATGATGATGGAGTTAGAGAGTACATGCACATATACCTAAATGTTGTACCCTCTAGGAGGTTACCCTATACAGTCTATACAAACATGATCAATAAACATGTTTGACACACCCCCTGGACTGCATAGGGGAATGTCCTAGATAAGCAGCTCAGGGCGGCACTACTAGTCCAGCCTCTGAGACAAGGGTCTAAAAGACCAGTCAGAAGGAGTACAGACAAGACAAGAACAAGTACAGGGCGGCACTACTAGTCCAACCACTGTGAGAGGACACAAGTCCAGTCTGAGTGTACACATATATATAGGACAGTACAAAGTCAAGGCCCGAGTAAGTGAGCGACTACAGGAACCAGACCAAGCTGTACACAGTGCCGCTGATGATCTTTAGGCGCAAGCGCCTTCGTAAAGATATCAGCTGTGTTGGCACCGGAGGCCAAGTGTACTACGCGAGCCTGGCGACGCTGCTGTAGCTCGCGCAGGAGGAAGTACCGCAGCTGGATGTGCTTCGCTCTACCCTCGAGTCGAGGCTCCTGACACAGGAGGATCATGGCCCTGTTGTCAGCGTACAAGACCGGGGCAGAGCTAGGCCGCTCACCTAAGTCAGTGAGCAAGAAGGTCAGCCAGCGGAGCTCCTGTGCCGCCATGGCACCGGCGTAGATCTCAGCCTCACAGCTGGACTGGGCAACAGACGAGGAGCGGGTAGCTCTCCACGAGACAGCACCTGAGCCAAGGCTAAAGCAGTAGCCCTGGGAAGACCTGAGCGTCTCGGCTTCGTCTGCCCAAGAAGCGTCTGTGTGTCCAGTAAGGACCACTGGCCTGCGTCCGCCTAGCACTAACCCCATGCCCGATGTACTTGCAAGATAACGCAAAACCCTCTTAGCGGCAGACCAGTGCTGAGGTCGGTGTCTGCCTGTGGCCACGAAACGAGCCAGGATGCTGAGAGGGTATGCGAGATCTGGGCGAGTGCAAGTCATCAGGTACATGAGGCAACCCACTAGCTCAGCGTAAGGACCACTGGGATCTACCGACTCCTCAGGAACTGGAGCGGAGAGTCTGTGGTCCAGAGGAAGAGGGGTGGGCTGTGCGGAGGAGAACTGAAGGCCGAACCTCTGAAGGACCTGGCGCACCAAGTGTGACTGAGTCAGGGTGATGGTGCGCGCGGCTCTGTCCCTGGAGATCTGCAAGCCAAGGTAACGGCGCAGCTCTCCAAGGTCAGTGCAGGTGTGTCTCTTCAGCAGCTCTGCCTTCACGGAGGCCAGTGCGTCCCTGTCAGCTGTGGCAAAGACCAGGTCCTCTACGTAGACAAGGATGTAGAACGGAGTCGGGCCAGCACGAACGAAGAGCGAGGGGTCTGCAGAGGACGGAAAGAACTGCAGGTCAGCAAGGGTAGCACGCAGCGTGTCGTCCCACTCACGAGGCGCCTGGCACAGGCCGTAGACTGGGCGCCGCAGAAGCCACTGGGTCCGAGGGGGGAAAGTGCCAGTAAAGCCTTGAGGACGACGCAGGTAGACCTGCTCGTGAAGGCTGCCCTGAAGGAAGGCAGTGGAGAAGTCGAGGGAGTGAAGCTCGTAGTCACGCTGAGCCGCTACGTTCTACATCCTTGTCTACTACAGGGCCCTGGAGGGGCGCGATGGGGCCCAGGAGGGGCGCGACGGGGCCCAGGAGGGGCGCGACGGGGCCCAGGAGGGGCGCTACGGGGCCCAGGGAGGAGCGCGGCAGGGCCCAGGAGGGGCGCTAAGGGGCCCAGGAGGGGCGCGACGGGGCCCAGGGAGGGGCGCGACGGGGGCCTGGGAGGGGCGCTACCAAGCCCAGGAGGGGCGCGACAAAGCCCAGAAGGGGCGCTACGAAGCCCTGGAAGGGGCGCGACGGGGCGTGGAGGGGCGCTACGAAGCCCTGGAAGGGGCGCGACGGGGCCTGGGAGGAGCGCGACGGGGCCTGGAAGGAGCGCGACGGGGCCTGAGAGGAGCACAACGGGGCTAGGGGGGGGGTCGCGACTGGGCTCAGGAGGGGCGAGGCTAGGCTAGGAGACGCGACGGGAGGAGCGGAAGCAGTAGGTGGGGGGGGGGGGGGTCGAAACCTACGCGTGATACCATCTCAAAACTAGAATTGAATGATGATGGAGTTAGAGAGTACATGCACATATACCTAAATGTTGTACCCTCTAGGAGGTTACCCTATACAGTCTATACAAACATGATCAATAAACATGTTTGACAACGCGCGCGCGACTCATTTGACTTTTTGCCAACTTGGTGAAACGAAAAAAAAAACTACTGTACCTCGGAAGTATTCGGCGTATGTGTTAAGGCTTCACATTACGAAGCTCCCTCGACCGCGACTCGCGACTAGGGTGGAGGTGAACTGTGCAACTTGTGTGCCGAACAGCCATATGGGTTGTGCGAAATGCGACCCAGGTAAACCTCGGGTTAAAAACCTATTGCACACCCATGGAGCTCTTGAAAAAGCTGAGCGGTGTGAGCGGTCAGTCGCAACTTGATCCGCCGAGCAACTGGCGCCAAATCAATCGTCGCGCACCATTAACGTAGCAAAGGTACTTCGCATTACAAACAATTTTGGGTCCCATACCATTTCAGAAATAGAAAACGCACCAAAGGGTCTGCCCCAAAACGAAACATTTTTTTCAAGAGCTCCGCTGGTGTGCTATTCTAGCCTGTGGTTTTAAGCTGAGTTGTCAGGGTGATAGAATACATTTAAGCTGAGCAGAAAACCATAGGCATTGTATTATAAGAGCAGAAAATCTACTCATCATCTTCCTCTTCCATACACTCTATAACTACCAAACCAACATCATCATCATTCTCTTTCTCCTTCCCTTTCTTGCTACCACGGTCTCGGATCTGAGGAGCATTGTTGTAGGGCTTTCTCTTCTTTGTATGCCCTCCAGATTTCTATAAGTGCTGCCCAATCGGGCTCATAGTCTAGCAAGCTAAGACACATCAGGTCCCCAAGACGTGTATCCTTCATGCTGCCACGCAAGGTACTCTTTATCTTGTTCAGGCGGGAGAACCTGCGCTCGCACTCTACAGTACTAAGAGGTAGGACGGCAACGGCACACCAGAGCTTCACCAAGTTGGGGTAACTATGCTGCCAGTCCGGTGTCTTGATCATGGCGGTGAGACCAATGAAGAAGCCCTTGTCACCTTTCGGAAGGGCAGCAAGAACCGGGGTGAAGTGCGGGATTTCTTTGACAGCTGCAAACTTGTCGATGCCGGGCAGGATCTCGGCAGCCTCGCCAACATGGTAGAGGTCGACGAGGGACTCAAACAAGGCAAGGCACTGGGCGTTCCGGGGAGCTCGTAGCCAGCCCACTAGCCACTCATCCGCGGCGAACATTCTGGAGCGGATCAGCTTCTCCACATCCCCCAGCCGCTCTTGCAGGTTGTTAACCAGCCCCTCCGCCAATGCCATGCACTCCACCACACAGTCATCGTGCTTCCACCCCACAGGATAGTCCGGAAACCCTTGGTCATGGAGGATGAAGGTGAAGCGTGTTGAGCTGCCGTCGGAATTCAGGCCTTCAACGGTGACGCTGCGCGAACTGCCAGGGCTGTGACGGGTGAGGAATCCTGTGAGGCGGTCTTTCGCCCCCCGGTGAAGTCGTCGCCGCAGTCGACGTAGCGGCTTAGGAGGAGGGACTTCACTCGGCTGATTGCCGAGTTGATGGAGCCGAAGTCCAGTTGCGAGCGGGGGGGGCATAGACAGAATAAGGCAAGTCGAAGTAAGTATGGATTTAAACAAATAGGCAATTTAACATACCTCGCGTGCTTGAAAGATCTTGTTGAGAGTGTTGAGCAGCTCGAGAACATCAGCAAGAAACATCAGCATGATCCAGAAACGGTAAGAGGTGACAATATCGTACAGCCGCTTGTCAGGAAACTCTGAGAGCATGACAATGATTGCAGGGAGAACATTGATAAGACGAATGACAGCGTCACCTCGAGACAGCCACCGAACGTGAAAAATGCCCTGCATCTCGAGTCACGTTGCCAGAAACACGTCCTGGATCTCCAGAAACTGCTGGTGCCACGACCCCGAACGACCAAGGAACTCGGCCAGTTCACGAATCACATCGTCGGTGATCTTGAAACCGGGCACCTATTCTGCAGCCGCCTTCACAGCCAGTGCCTCTCTGCACACACACAAATGATGCACGATACATAAGGGTGTTAATACGTACAACGACCCGTTTAATTAAACGCCACTCATATAAAAAATGGCTCTTACCTGTGTGCTATGCAGTGACAAGACACCAAGTGAGGAATCTGGTGTCGCAGGCGCGTCACCAGACCCCCTTTCACTCCCATCATCACAGCCGCACCATCGGTGCTGATGCCGGAGACCCGCCGCAGGTCTACGCCGATCGCCCCCAAGTGTGAGAGCAACAGAGCGAGCAGGGACGCATCGTCCGCCTTGTCCACCGTGATCAGAGTGAGATACTCGCAGACGACACGATTCTCACGAATGAATGTAGCGAAGACTATCAGATGTTTCCCCCTGCAGCGATCCGTGCTCTCATCCAGAATGATGCCGATGAATGGGCTTCGAAGCAAGTGCTCGAGTTGCGTGGTCTGCAGCCAGGTTGCGGTTGAAAGGGTGAACTCCCCGAAGCCGTAACTGCCAACCATGATACAACACGCGGAAAAGGATAGACATTCAGGGAAATGTGTGAGATTTGTTTTTTTCTACGAAAGACATATAACGAAAGACATTCAGGGAAAGCCTTTCAACGAAAGACATTCATGGAATGAGGGTCACTGAACCACACCAGATACGGACCGTACCTGTTCATGTAACACCTGTAGCCTTCGTCGGTGAAGTTCTTTACCTTTCGCACAGCGAGGTAGCGTGAGAACCTCACCCACAACTCCATCTGCTCGTTGGTCTTGCAACAGAGGTAGAGAACGTCGAGAAGAGCTGTGACCCGGGCCGCCTCCACGTCCGATGCGCCAGCAGCATGGTCCATCAGAGCCTGTGTCGTTGCCTACTGCAGCAGCGTCGTCTGCTTCGCGAACGCCAACCGATGCTTAGCTGTCCCAGCATGGCGACTGAATGCTTGCTTCCGCGCGTCCTTGATCCCGCTGCCACGTCGCCCGGTCTTGCCACTCAGACCTGCATGCTCGATGCACACGGAACACTTGAAGGGAGGAAGTCCATCAGGCGTTTTTTCAAGGAGGAGCCATGGAAACTCGTCTTGCCACTTCGTGTTGTAGCGGCGCTGCGCATCCGCATACTGCTCGTCTGCTGAACGCATGGGTTTGGTGGCGGAGGGAGGATCATCTTCATCGTCCTCCTTGCCAGAATCAGGCGCCCCGGATGCCTCGTTTCCCGTCATCTTCGGGCGAGCAAATGGAAGAGTGGCCTGTCTGTAACGACCGGAGCGCTTAGCTGGAGTACCAGCCGTAGTACCTGGGATCTCGGGTTTAGCAGTGGAGGGGCTGGCAGTGGGGTCGCTGTTAGACCCAGCCGCAGCATCACCTACAGAAACGCTAGCTGGCTGACAGGCACGGCGCTCCTAACCCTAGGTGGGATACGCGTCAGGCTTGAGAGGGTGGAGAGTAACAAGTCTAGACCCGTGTTAGAGTCTAGGTGCCGAGTACTGTCAGGCTCGTCGGGGTCGCCTGGCTCGACCATGGCGTCTGTGAGTCGAGCAGCATGCTGCAATGACTCGCAGACACAGAATGACGAGGAGAAGAAAAGTTCAGGGGGAAAGCAGGTGGGAGCAAGAAATGGCGCTAGCAGAAGGGCCGTTGCCGTGTGGGGATGAAAACGCCAGCCAATATGGGATGGTTGCGTGCATGAACGCGATGTGCTGGTTCCCTTGTCCGCGTCGCCAGGTAACCGCCACGTTCTGTCGCGCGAGGTTATTTGCAAGTGCTGAACGGCGCTGGTCTATTGGCTGTCGAAACTGAAATTGCCTAAGTTCCAATCGCTGGGCGAGGTCCTGCTGTGCGCTGGCGCCAGAGTTGCATGGAATCTGAATGTGGTGGATGTAGCGTGGCTGCAATATGCCATTTCACGTGGATTGTGTGCGGCTAACTATAAATTTGGCGTGATTGGCGGGGGTGTTACAAGGCTGGCACGGAAGTAGATGGGGGGGGGGGATGGGGGAGGGGGAAGTAGATTCCGCTATTACAGGAATCAGGGCTGTACTGCGATATCAGGCGGACTCGTCAAGGTCCATAGCGGTTACACTGCTGATCAGTCAGAGTTCCCTTAAAAAACAAAAGCTGAGAAATCAGGGTAGGTTGCACAAAATACCCTAGCAAGACAGGGCTGGTACATAAAAAATCCCTGAAAAAACCTTGAATCAGGGTAAATGGCCTGAAAACTGGGGGCCTGCCTCTCGCCTTTTCATGGCCGCCCTACCTTCCAAGCTAAGTTAGTCTTGTTAACAATATTCCCTTGTATGCCATGGTTCTAGTCCAGGCCCCCAGAAAATTTTTCATGATTCAGGAAAAAAATAGGGTCTTGACAGGTACCAGCCCTGATTTGCTAGGGTTTTGTTTTTTTGTAAGGGATAACTGTCAGCTCAGTTTTTCTTTGTAAGGGATCATGAAATTTCAGACTTGTAGCGCGCATGGGTTCTGATTTTGTCAAAGGCATGATTTGCGGTTCCCTCCCAAAATTACAGCGATATGCGCATATTCCCCCATAAATCTGGCCTGACTGCCAGGTTCCCGCCTGCAGGCATCGTTTGGTGGCTCACATGTTGCCGCGCTGCCTCCAGGCCTGACGTTTCAAAAAACCCCTCCCTGAGCTGTCGACTAAAAAAAAAAAAAACCCTGAGGGCTTAGTTTTGAAAAATTACCTACCCTGATTTGTAAGTGTTCAGAAATCTGGAACCCTGAAAATCCCAGGGTTCACCGAACGCGTTCACGGTTGCCTTCAACACGAGGGGGGAATAAAAAATGGGGGGAAAAAGGGGAGGGAATCAAACCGAGGGGAGGGGGAGAGCGAAACGGAGGGGAAGGGGGAGGATGGAAACATAGGGGAAGAGAGGAAGCGAAAAAGGGGGGGTGGGGGGGGGGGGGGGGTGGTTCGAAATACAGTAGAGAGGAATGGGAGAAGCGAAACGGAGGGGAAGGGGAGATTGAAACGGAGGGGAGGGGGGAAGCGAAACGGAGGGAGAGGTGGGGATCGAGGCGAATGGGGCAGTGGCAGAAATCTCCCGCGCTTGCAGCGCCATGGGCGAATCGAGGACGTTAATCATACGCGATCATCTAACAGCTGAAATTTGTCGAAACGTTCGCGATTGATCGTGGCCGTCAAAGTTTGATGGACTTTCAGTTGACCACACGGGCAATAACAAAAGTTTCCTTAAGAAGGGGGCATTGTCGCTATTACCCTTGAAATTTAGGATTAGGTTCATTGCCAGCTGCGAAACCTACGGTACCTTCTTCATATTGATGACTTGACCGTTAGCCTTTTTTATGGGTTGTGGGAGTGTGGGAGGGGGAACTTGTGTACAATAGGACTAAGCCGATTTTTTTTTAAGCTGTCACTGCCTATCAAGACAGCTAATTTTTGTGGGTTGTTAGGTGTGTGGGGGGGATGTCTGTACGACACATGACTTAGCCGATTTTTGTGGGTTGCTTGGTGTGTGAGGGAATGTTTGAGGACTTCACCAATTTTTGTAGGTTGTTGTGTGTGGGGGGGAATGTCTTTGGAGATTGGGGACTTCGCCTAAATTTCAGCGTTGTGAGCCCACACCTCTCAAAGCCCGGTACATTCGAGAACTGCCTTGCTGGAAGCCGGGGTTATGTTTGGCTCGTCTCTAGTTTTACAGGGGTTTTTCCAGATTGGCCCAATTCGTCTGAGCTAGCAAAAAAACTAGCTCAGGTCGCGCAAATCTGAGCCGTTAATTACTGACCAACAATGAAAAGCTGAGAAACGCCGAAACGATCGTGTTCGATCGTGACCGTCAAAGTGTGGTGGATTTTTTTTTTTTTGGGACTGGGGGCCTGGGGGAAATTACGAAATGAACCAATGCTGCAGGAAAACAACAGTTTGGCTAAACGGAGCGGGGAAGCGAAACCGAGGGGGCACGAGGATCAAAACGGAAGTGAGGGGGGGATCGATATCGAGGGGGATGTTTGCGAGAGCGTGGGAGGGGGAATGTATGTCTGTACACGAGGACTTAGGCAATTTTTTGTTGAGGAGAGTGCTACTCTGGCTACTAGGACTTAGCCGAATATTTGTGGGTTGTTGCGGGTGTAGGGGGAATGTCTACCATAGGACTTAGTCGATATTTGTCGATTATTGTGGGGTGTGTAGGGGGAATGTTTGTACAATTAGGACTTGGCCAATTTTTGTAGGTTGCTGTGTGTGTGGGGGTAATGTTTCTAGAGGGGGACATCGCCGAAATTTCAGGGCTGTGAGGCACATGAATCTCGCATTTTGGGTTCGTACGCGTTGCTCCCTGAAAACTCAGTATTGGCATAACGCAATCCCTGAAATCCCAAGTGTTCATAAACTTACAACCCTGAAGGGACTAAGGTTAAGAAAAGTCCAACCCTAAAAATTAAGGGTTGGCAAAAAAAAACCCTATAAAATCAGGGAATTAGGGTAAAATACCCTCATAACGACAGGCCTGGCTGCCTCACGGCATTGGTCCCTCTCAAAGTTTGGTTTGAGGGTCGGCCAGCACACTGTTTGGCTGCATGCGTTGATTGGTTGCACATGTAAATGTTGCCTGAATAGACGGAAACGTATACGCCAGCGATGATGACCCATCTTCAACACCAGACTCCTGTTCGACGCCGATGCGCATGCGCCACGCTAGTTTCGGTCCGGATTCAGGAATCCAAGAAGCCAACTGTGCGTGGCTGGCAAACTGTTCGCGCCTCGCCATCGTTCCCTTTCCCCCCTGCGTCTTCTTCATATGTTTCTTCCCATGGTTTAAACAGCCACTGCTTCAGCCTCTCCCAGCGTGACCTTCCCCCTGCAGTGTCGTTGTTTTACAACCCCTCCGTCACGTGTCTCTGCTCGTCGACCACACTAGTGAGCCCTGTTCTCATGCCTGAGTCAGGCGACGTGGGATTGGACGACGATGGCGATGACAGCGGCAGTCACCGTGCTGAAGCCCCCACTGGGCTTGACATGCTCCTTTCAATGCTAGGTAGTTTCCCAAAGGCTCCGCGTAACCCTCCGACGGAACAAATCCCCTATGCGCCTCGCAGTCGGTCACCTCAAGCTGTTGTCGAGCCGACTTCCGTGCCTAGTCCGAGCCCATCGTTGGCTGATGCCTAGGTTCCAGGTTCCGCCACCCTCGTGAAACCTGGCGGTCGATACCGGCAAACCACCCTATGGAATTTCCCAGGCGGTCAGCCGACGACGCCCCGCCTTTCAGCCATGTGCGAAGATGACGACAGCGATGGCGACGACCCTACCGTTGCACCCGACAAGTCTCGATCGCCTGAGGATGTCTACGGCGAAGCCCTCAGTAGGTTTTCCTGGCTTATGTTTGTTAAGATTGACGCTGGATTCCCTGCGTTTAAATACAGTCTGTGCCTTGAGCATGCAGAACTCAGAGGGAAAGCCGGCAAACGCGGCACATGGCTGACGGACGCGCAGATGCAGGCATTCAACAGGCACGCGGGGTCGGCCAAGCATCGCCTAGCCGTGACGAAGCAGCAGGCGTTGCAGCGGGACGCAACCAACCAGATGCGGATCGACCAGCTTCCCCAAGCTGCAGACCTGGAGAAGGAACATGTGACTGCGCTGCTTGACGCGCTCTATTTCTGCTGCAAAGGCAACGAGCCGATGGAAAACTGGATCAGGCTCGTGCGCTACCTCAGCAAACGTCGGCACGAGCACTTCCCCGAGCAGACCTATGGCACGTACTACAACAGGTTTTCTTGTGTGTTGTTTAATTTTGTTTTGCATGCATCTATCATACGTGACGAATATTTATAATTCAGCAACCTAATTATGTGTATGCCCTTCGCTGCTGCAGTTATGGGTACGGGGATTTCACACAGTCCATGGCAACCTGGCTGCAGGCAACACAGTTGGACCACCTTCTGAGGAGCACGTTCATCGGCTTGAGCATCGATGAGAGCACAGACCGCTGCCGCGGCAAGCACCTCATCGTGTTTGCGCACTTCATCCGCGAGAACCAACTCATCTACGAACACCTGGCCCTGCTGAGCGTCGACAATGCCGACGATGCTTCTCCGCTCGCTCTACTCCTGTCTCACCTCAACGCCATCGATGTCGACCTCCGACGGGTCGTGGGCATAAGCACCGATGGCGCTGCCGTGATGATGGGGTCGAAGGCTGGGCTTGTGACGCGGTTGCGGATGCAGATTCCGCACTTGGTGTCGTGTCACTGTATTGCGCACAGGTGACCCTTGTTGTTTACCGCTATTGTACCTCGGGTTAAGTGCACTGGTGGTTTCCGCATGCGCAATGTGTATTACCCCACTCCCAAGGCCCATCATGTACAATTTTCTGTTCGTTTTACCACCCTCCAGTGAGGCACTGGCAGCTAAAGCAGCGGCGGATTCCTTGCCGACATTCAAGATGATTGATGATGTCATCAAGGAGCTCGCTGAGTACTTCGGACTCCGGTGCTTCCCGGTGTTTCTTTCAGGACTCCACTATGCTTACGCCGCTTGCAGCTCCCGCCGCACTTGCGCTTGCAGACCCTTCCTCAGGTCCTGTAGTCGCCCGTAGCTCCACCACCCTTCCCTGTCCGGCGGTTCCTTTGAGCTCCCTTACATGCCTGCACATCCCCTTGTTCTCTAGGAACCTAGTTGGTGTCGGCTGCCTCCACGACGTTGGCGTCACCACTATGTTCCCTGGTCATGAGCGGTACGCTGTCTGTACCGAGGCCGCCACTGGTGCTCCCCACACCACGTTCCCCCGGGACCCGGTGTCCGGCCTGTTCACAGTGGACACCGCGTCCCCCCAGGTGGAGACGTCTCCGCAGGTGTCTGTGTCTACCCAGGTTGCTGCGGCTTGCTTGTGTCTGTCACTTACTCACCTAACGCTTCTATGGCACCATCGTCTAGGTCACCCTGCCCTCACACGTCTTCGTCACATGTCTGAGCACGGTCTTGTCTCAGGTCTCCCTGAGTCATTCCCCGAGCTATTCTCCTCACCAGTGCCACTGTGCCCGCCCTCCGTCGAGGACCGCTCCGCCGTGCCCCTCACTCCTCCTCGTTCCCCCCCACTGCCGCACCAGTGCAGACCCTACACATGGGTGTCTGGGGCCCCGACCTCGTCCATGGGCCGCGTCGAGAGCGCTACTTCCTAGTGCTTGTGGACGACTTCACGCACTACACTACGGTGTTTCCCAAGGAGCGGAAGGCCGACGTGCTTGACGTTCTTATCCCGTGGCTTGTCTCTGCGCATGTTCACTGAGGTCTCCTGTATTGCGTCTTCACTACGACCGTGGTGGCGAGTTCGCGTCTGGCTACCTTGGTCGCTTCTGTCGTGCGGAGGGCATCACCTAGACGTACACCCTGCCGGACTCCCCGAAGCAGAATGGGGTCGCTGAGTGACACATCGGCTTGGTCATGGAGGCGGCTCGTACCTCCATGATCCATGCCGGTGCACCCCATTTTCTGTGGCCGTTCACCGTTCACTACGCTGCCCACCAGCTTAACCTGTGGCCGCACCCTCAGCGGCCGCAGGTTTTGCCGACCCTCCTCTGGACCGAGTCTCCTAGTGAGGCGTGTCACATGATCGAATGTCTCGAGGAAAGATTGCACTTTCGATTGGTACAAGGTGCTTTTATACTTCCAGAGTACATTAGGTAACCAGGTTTATCCTATCCAAAGGGAATAGACCCTTCTAGAATATAGAATCACCCTGCGTAATGCCACGCGAGGCTATTGGCTTTAAGGGATTACGGTAGGGTTACGCTAGATATAGCGCGCTAGTACATCCAAGCCTGGTCGGTGATATAATTATAATAGTAGGATCAACCAAAAGGATCATGGAAAATGGAGAATAGGAAACCAAATGAGATGGGATAAAAAGAGATATGAAATGGAAAGGGAATATGGAAAGGAGAAGAGAATGGAATGGGGTCGTACTCTCACACTTCCCCCCCTCAAAGCTGGGTGGTCGACGTAACACCCTGCTTGACAAGGTAGTCGCGAAGAGGACGACGAGCGTGAGTGTCATTGTTGTAGGCAAACTCCAGGACGGGCTGATGCAAGTCCCATTTGGAGATTTCGTCCTTGCAGGCTGCACGGAGGAGTTGCTCCACAATTTGGTTGAGGCGCTCGGTCTGTCCATCTATCTGCGGATGGTAGGCGGATGACATGGCGAGTTTGGTCCCGAGCAGGGACATAAGTTCTTTCCATAATTTACTGGTGAACTTAGGGTCTCGGTCGGAGATGAGTGTGGTCGGAATGCCCTGTTTTGAGATGATGTAGCGAACAAAGATTTGTGCTGTCTCCTCGGTGTGTGCTGTCGTGTGTGTCGGGATGAAGTGTCCCATTTTGGAGAAGTTGTCAATGACGACGAGGATTGCGTCATGACCGCTTGTGGTAGTTGGTAGCCCGGTGATGAAGTCTAGGCTGACCACTTGCCATGGCTGTTCTGGGACAGGAAGAGGCTGTAGTAGACCTGCCTTTTTCTGCTTGCTGCTCTTCATCCGTTGACATGTAGTGCACGAGGTGACGAATTTCTGTACGTCGTCTACCATGTGGGGCCAGTAGTAGTGTTTGGCGATACCAGTGAGCGTCTTGTTGCTACCGAAGTGTCCCGCGTACGGGACGTCGTGGTATTCTTCGAGTAGTAATTAGCGCAATGGAGGGTAATTAGGTACCCAGATCTTCGTTGATCCTTTCTAGTACGTGATGTCGTTGTCCCACTGTAGCAGATGTCGCTTTTCTGCCAATGGAATTTCGGGGTCGATGGTGTACCCGTGTGTGAAGAGTCCATTGAGGAGTGGATTCATCCCTTCAACTTGGATGGGGCAACGTGTGCAGGCCGGCTAAGTGCATCTGCTTTGTTTCTATGGCCAGGCTTGTACACGATGTCGTAGTGGAAGTGTGTTTCGAGGAAGTCGATCCACCGAACCTGTCGCCTGGAGAGGCTTGGTTGTGTCTTCAAATATTTTAGGCTGCAATGGTCGGTGTAGACTGTTGTCTTGCGTCCTTCGAGATAGCATCTCCACGTTTTGAAGGCGATGATGATTGCCAGGGCCTCCTTGTCGTGTATCGGGTAGTTGAGTTCTGCTCCGTGTAGTTTCTTGCTGAGGTAGGCAATTGGTTGCAGTCCATTCCCCTGGTCTTGCATCAAGACTGCTCCCACTGCCTGGTCGCTCGCGTCAGCTTCGATGACGTAGTCGCGTTTGGGGTCTGGCAAGATCAGTACTGGTGCGGACGTGAGTGCTTGCTTCAGCTGCTCCACAGCTTCCTGGTGCTTCGGCTCCCATTTATAGGGCGTGTTCTTTTTTAGCAGATTCGTGAGTGGTGCGGCGATTTTCGCGTATCGTGGCACGAACCTGTTGTAGTAGTTAGCGAAGCCAAGGAACTGCTGTAACTCCTTCACATTCTCGGGTGTCTTCCACGTACGCACGGCTTCGATTTTCTTGGGGTCAACGTGAACTCCTTGAGCGCTTACGATATGTCAGAGAAATTGGAGTTTCTCGAGGGCGAAGTCGCTCTTGGATAGTTTGACGTAGAAGCGTTCTCGTGGAAGAATCTCTAAGACGCGTCGTAAGTGTTTGACGTGTTGTTGCATGTCGCACGAGTAGACGAGAATGTTGTCCAAGTACACCACCACGCATTCATCCAAGAGTGGGCGTAGGATATGGTTCATTTCTGCTTGGAACGTTGCCGGTGCGTTGGTGAGTCCGAACGGCATTACTAGATACTCGTACCATCCGTACCGAGTTCGGAAGGCTGTTTTGTGAATGGAATCGTCCGCCATTCTTATCTGCCAGTATCCGGACTGCAGATCTAATTTTGAGAATACCGTGGCTCCCCGAAGCTGGTCGAGCAGATCATCGATTCGTGGAATCGGGTATTTGTTCTTGATGGTCTGCTTGTTGAGAGCTCGGTAGTCGATGCACATGCACATGCTTCTGTCCGGTTTCGGTGTGAAGAGTACTGGGGCACCGTATGGTGAAGTGGATGGTCGGATGAGTCCTTTGGCGAGGAGGTACTCGTTTTGCTTTTTCATGTCGGCTAGCTCTGTGGGGCAAAGCCGATATGGTGCTCGGAGGGTCGGCTTCGAACCTGGTTCCTCCACGATCTTGTGTTGATGCGTTCGATATGGCGGTAGCTCGTTCGGAAGGTTGTCAGGGAGAATGTCGTGGAACTCCTTCAGTAATTCCTTGATTTTTCCTGGAGGTTCCGAGGTCTTCTCTCTGTCGGTTTCCATCTCTGTTGCTATCGCCAGGAATCCGGTGTTGGTTCGCTTGACGTCCTTCTCGAATCTGGTGATTGTCTCCACTGGGATATCTCCTGTATCGTACCAGTTGGGTAGCTGGACTCTCCTTCCTTTGTTGTAGATGTTTGCGGTACGGTTTACCCAGTTGATCTCGGGGTTGAATCGTTTTAGGAAGTCTCGCCCGAAGATCAGGTCAAGCCCTTTTATGTTGGTGATGGGAAGTGCAGGTCTCCAGCGTAGTGGTCTGATTTGAAGGTGTAACACTGCTTCGCCGTACACTGGGAACTTGCTACCATCCACCATCGTTGCAGAAAACGCTGATGGCTTGTACTCTTCTCGAAGTCGGTCGATGATTGCCTTGTCGCATACGGTGTGCGATGCTCTGCTGTCCACGAGTGATTTGAGGCGTCGTCCTTTGCAGATGACCTCGAGCACGAGGGGCAGGCGTTGCATAGAGTACCCAAAAATAGTTTCATTGATTGGGTCATAGGGTACATCCCAATATTCGTTGCTTCCTACTCCTGAGCTGGCAGCTGGCCGAGGTTGCTTGGAGAAAGGCTCTTCTCCAGGGCCCTGAGTTTCCATGACGACTGTGCATGTCGTTGACGAAGTTGACGAGTTGGATGCATCCGAAGAAGGAGTTCGGGGTTTTTGCAGCTTCTTGTAGACCCCCAGCATCCTTTTGAGCTGCTTCGGCCCTACCGACGTCATCCCTGGGGAACGGGTAGTCGCTGTGGGCTGGTGTCGGGAGAGGACGTTGACTCCGTGGAAAGGTCGGCTTCCTTCCACACTCCTTAATTTGGTCCCCAAGTTCTTCGGTGCCGGTATGATCTCTGCAATTTTCTGCTTCTTCTAGAGTCCCTCCCGTATTTTCTCCAAGGCTCTAGCCCCTCGAGAATTACAAGTTTTCATTAAAGCATCTTTATAAGATAACTTTAACGAATCCTTATAATTTCTTGGGTCTTCAAGGAGTTTCCCCGTCTTGGCAGAGTCCTTTTTCGCGGAGTTAAATTTTTCCTCGGCGAATTCCTCTGGCAAAGACTGGTCGTGGGGTGGAGATTTTTCCCCATCATTTTCTCGTGTTCGCGTCGAATCAGCTGTGTCGAAGTTGATTTTTCCGGAAGTCAGCGGCCGCTTTCGGATCTTTACTTTTTTGCCAGCTAGATCCGCAATCATTGGCGAATCCTGTTTTTTGGCTTCTGATTGGCCGAAGGATTTCCGCCACTGTTGCATGCCGGATACTCTGCGCGTGCGGCTTTCATTTTGTTGCAGTCGAAGATTCGATGACCCGGCACCCCGCAAAAATCACACGTAAAGTTGGTGTTTTTCGGACGTGGCCGCCCTTCGAACCTGTCGACTTCCACCGGGTCGGCGAACGTGGGGTGAGCCGAGCGGTCGCCCTGTCGCGTACTGCCGACGTGCGTACGTCGTGTCCCGACGTTGACCATCTCGAAGCGTTCCGCGGCCGATACGACATCACTGTAGCTCGTGTATTTTGTCGCTGCTACTTGTCGTTTGACTTCGGTCTTCAGCCCAACGAGGTAAGACTGTATTTTTTCCCCTTCGGTCAGGTCGCGAATTCGGTTATGAAATTCCTCCATCTGCTGCGTGTACTGCGCTACACTCCAGAACTGTCGATGGCGATGGATTTTTTCCCGGGCGAGGAAACCCGAATTTATCGGCTCGAAGCGTTTCAGCAGGTCGGTGCGGAACTGCTGCCACGTGGCTTCGCCGTGGATGAACGTGCTGTTACCGCCGATCCACTCGAGTGCCGGCCCTCGCATCAGTGTCGCCGCGAGTCGTACGCGTTGACCGTCCCAAACACAGAGCTCCATCCGACGGCTGCGAAGTAGATCTCCATGCCGGCGATCCATCTGCGGACGTCGGATTTTTGATCGCTCAGATCGAACGGCTCAGGTGGGCGCGGTTTTGGAGCCTCGAGAAACTGCTGCGTCGTCGCCGTTGTCGTTTCGTGTTGCGCTCCGGCGAGTCGAGTTACTCGCTCGAACTCGTTTCGCCACGCTTCGCGATCCGCTCGCATCTCCTCCGAAGGGCTGCGATGCTCACGAAGAGCTGCTGGGTAACCTCGGCGTTGTCGAAGGTCGCCATCCTGTTCAAAACACGCGCGGGGGGGGGGGGGGGGGGGGGGGGGGGGGGGTGTAATTCACAAAACGCAGAGCTAGTGCTTACCAGAATCGGCATCGAATTGGTCGCCCCCGGCGGTTTTTCGAGGCAGGTTTTCCCGCTGCTGCTGCTTTGTTGAGCGCGGCCGAGTGAGAAAAGCTCTGATACCAAGTGTCACTGGATCGAATGTCTCGAGGAGAGATTGCACTATCAATTGGTACAAGGTGCTTTTATACTTCCAGAGTTTATAAGGTAACCAGGTTTATCCTATCCAAAGGGTATTGACCCTTCTAGAATATAGAATCACCCTGCGTATAGCCACGCGAGGCTATTGGACTTAAGGGATTACGGCAGGATTACGCTAGATATAGCGCGCTAGTACATCCCAAGCCTGGTCAGTGATATAATTATAATAGCAGGATAAACCAAAACGATAATGGAAAATGGAGAATAGGAAACCAAATGAGATGGGATAAAAGGGAAATGAAATGGAAAGGGAATATGGAAAGGAGAAGAGAATGGAATGGGGTCGTACTCTCACAAGGCGTCTGCGTTCCACGTCCGGGGCTGCCTTGCTCACGTTCGTGCCTCTGGCACGGACAAGCTCACTGCCCGCACTGTCCCCTGTGTCTTCATAGGTTTCCCCCTCGACTCGTCTTACTGGCACTTCTACCACCCGCCGTCTCACCGTTTCTTTCACTCTCACGACTTCACTTTGACGAGTCCGTCTCCTTCTAACACCGCTTTCCCCACCGTGGTCCCCCGATCACTCCCCCCCAGTTCCTAGTTCCCCCCCCCCCACCGGTAGCATCTGTTCCTCCCCCTCCCCGCCCTGCCCCGTCTGGCGTGTCTCACGTCACCCCCCTCCCGTCGGTTGTCCCTGCAGAGGAGTGTGCTGACTCTCGCGGCACGGCGGAGTCCCTTCCCTCGCAATTGCTGTTAAAGCCGCAGCCGCCTCTACAGCTGCCGTCGCCGCCGGAGCCGTAGCTGCCGTCGTCACCGCCGCAGGGGTTTGTGTGCGTTCTGGGGGTGTTGGGGAGCGTGCTGGAGCGGGTACTGGAGCGGGTTCCAGTTCTGGGGGTGCTAGTGTGGAGCTTCTCGCAGGGAGCTGTGCTGCCGCTGCAGACGCCGCAGGTGTCTGCGGTCTTTCTTCCCCTGACCACCTGCCGGTGCCTCCTCGATCGCCGCCGCCTCCTTCTCCGCCAGTCTATGGCCCAGTGTTTCCTCCCTCGGACTCTTCTCCGGCTCGCTTCCCTCCCCGTTCTCCTCCCGTGTCTCCTCCCCTCTCTCTGTATCTGACTCCTCCGTCTCACGTCTGGTCTCGTCATCCGTCTCGTGCTCGTCCTACCTCCCCTGTTCAGCGGTCTCACCCTATGTTGCTTCACTCCCAAGCGTCTCTTGCTCCTCCACTCCTCCCGTCTTCTCCTCCCTCATTGCTTGCTGTGGCCTCACCCCCTTTCTTTGACTTCCTCCGTGCTGCGCGTCCCCTTGTTCCTCGTGTCCTTGCCTCTCTTGTTACCGACCCGTCCGTTCCTGTCTCGAATCTGTCGACTCTTGTCGCTGCTGTCACTGACTTTACCACTACCCGCCGCCTTGACTACGCCACCGCTCTGGTCTCTGACCCTGCCTGGCCTCCGCCCGTCGGGGGTGTGGCTGCCCTTGGCAGTGACGTCCTAGAGGACAGGCCGTTCGAGCTCGCTTTCCTTTCTGAGGCCGATCCCCATATCGGTTCCGTGCTGCTTGTCCCTGAGGGTGACCCAAACGCCCTTGACATCCCAACCCCTCGCACCTACGCTGAGGCAACCTCGGGACCCTTGGCCTCACAGTGGATAGCTGCCATGGAGCAGAAGATGGCATCTTGGAGATCCACCGATACCTACGTCGACGCAGTTCCCCCACTTGGGGTGAACGTAGTCGATGGCCGATGACTCTTCAATGTGAAGCGCCCTCCTGGAGAGCTGCCTCTCTTCAAGGCGCACTACGTTACTCGAGGCTTTAGTCAGCGTGAGGGGGTGGACTTCTTTCAGACCTTCGCCCCGACCCCGAAGATGACTACTCTTCGGGCACTACTAAACGTAGCAGCACAGCGTGACAACGAGTTGCACTCCCTCGACTTCTCCACATCTTTCCTCCAGGGTAGTCTACACGAGCACGTCTACCTGCGCCGCCCATAGGGCTTCTCTGGTACCTTTCCCCCTGGTACCGAGCGACTCCTGTGGCGCCCCGTCTACGGCTTGCGACAGACGCCGTGCGAGTGGCACGACACGCTCTGTGCTACACTTGCTGACCTGCAATTCTTCCCTTCGTCTGCGGACGCCTCGCATTTTGTCCTTTTTGGCCATACTACGTTCTACATCCTTGTCTATATAGATGACCTGGTCTTTGCTACTGCAGACAGTGACGCGCTGGCCTCCGTGAAGGCTGAGCTGCTGAGGAGACACACCTGCATTGGCCTAGGAGAGCTGCGCCGCTATCTTGGCTTGCAGATCTCAAGGGACAGAGCATTGCGCACCATCACTCTCTCACAGTCACACTTGGTGCGCCAGGTCATTCAGAGGTTCGGCCTTCAGTCCTCTTCCGAACAGCCCACCCCTCTGCGAGTAGACCACAGACTCTCTGCTCCAGTCCTGGAGGAGGCTATAGAGCCTAGTCGTCCATACGCTGAGCTAGTGGGTTGCCTCATGTACCTGATGACTTGCACTCGTCCAGATCTCGCATACCCTCTTAGCATCCTAGCTTGCTTTGTGGCCATCGGCACACACCGACCATAACACTGGTCGGCAGCTAAGAGGGTTTTGCGTTACCTAGCAAGTATATCGGGCATGGGGCTAGTGCTAGGAGGACGTAGACTAGTGGTCCTTACCGGGCACACAGACGCTTCTTGGGCAGACGACGCCGAGACTCTCAGGTCCTCCCAAGGCTAGTGCTTTAGCCTTGGTGCAGGTGCCATCTCATGGAGGTCCACTCGCTCCTCGTCTGTTGCCCAGTCTAGCTGTGAGGCTGAGATCTACGCTGGTGCCATGGCGGCACAGGAGCTCCGCAGGCTAACCTTCTTGTTCACCGACTTAGGCGAGTGGCCTAGCTCTGCCCCGGTTTTGTACGATGACAACAGGGCCATGATCCTCCTGTGCTAGGAGCCTAGACTCGAGGGCAGTGCGAAGCACATCCAGCTGCGGTACTTCCTCCTGCGTGATCTACAGCAGCCTTGTCAGGCCCGCGTAGTACACTTGGCCTCCGGTGCCAACACAGCTGATATCTTTACGAAGGCGCTTGCGCCTAAAGATCATCAGCGACACTGTATATAGCTAGGTCTCGTTCCTGTAGCCTCTCATTTGCTATGACCTTGATTGTGTACGGACCTTTTTATATATTACCCAGACTGGCCTTGTGGCCTCTTCCTAGTGGCTGGACTAGTAGTGCCGCCCTGGTCTTGCTCTTTCCTTGTTTGTACTCTGTTGACTGGTCTTTAGACCCTTGCCTCAGATGCTAGACTAGTAGTGCCACCCTGAGCTGCTTGTCTCTGACCAGGCACTGCCCCTATTCAGTTTGGGAGGTGTGTAAAACATATCCTTGTATGTTGTTATAGACTACACAAGGTTGTGCCTTAGAGAGTACAACCCACTAGGTTATATTCCCTTGTATGCCATGCTTCTAGTCATTCGTTAACTTTGATATCGCGTGCCTTTCTATGTTATTGATTATCCAATATAGAGGAATCCTGTAAGGAAATTCCATTTTCCTTATTGGGCTCGACTATAGCGCGTACACCGTCGACTCTTGGAAGTCCAGGCTCGGCCAACTTCGTCAGTCCCGAACCATTTCGCGAACCCAACCCTAGTCGCGCAGCGCTTCCGTGGCTTTCGCCAGCTGAACCGCCCCAACCTTTTCGCGTGGTTCTCGGCTAGCTCTGTTCGTGCCTATCAATGCGTAGGCCCTCATTTGTATTGACACTCTTGTATCACGACTCCTTTATCACATTACCTGTTATTTCTCTGATTTATTCATAGCAGCTGGTATCAGAGCCCCGTTCTTGCCCGCTTAGTCTTTCGTAGAGTAGTCTCATAATATCGGGTGAGGACCCGACAGAATAGAGGGTTGGCCAGCGGTTGGTAGGGGAGCTCGTTAAAGCTCCTCCAACTAAAAGCGTGTGCACCCTGAGATCTCTCAGGTAATACTTCCAGCATGTCTACCACACCGGAAACCTCTGCCCGTCGTAGTGTTAGGAACGTGACTCATGAGGAGTTTGATCAGTTGCAAGCCAGGGCGGCTACAATGAGGACACTGCAGGCCCAGCTTCAACAACTTGCTGAAAAGTTTGAGTCACTGGGAAGCAAAGTTTAGACGCTGCTCAACGAAAACTCGTCGCTTCGCCAGATGCGGGTTGAAACGCATCAGGGGCGGCTTGTTACCCGAGACAAAGATGCTGCGAGTGAAGGGAGGGCGTCAGCGAAACCTGAAACAGTTGAAGAAGTCCACAGCGAGCTGCGGGCGGCCATTAAAATCAAGCCTCCGATGCCCCCACCGTTCAACCCGACAGACAGGACAACAACAGTGAGCGGGTGGCTGTTTGCAATGGAAATCTTCTTCACGGCAGCAAGTGTTAATGACAATGCATTATTTGTCAACTTGGCTCTGTCGCTGCTGAGGGGACCGGCACTCGACTGGTGGCGCATGTATCTTAACGAGGGAGGAGCCCCGGCAGGGAATCAACGGGCGGTAGATGGGGAGTTGAGTTCATCAACGGCGAAGGCAGAACCGATCTTTGGGTCGGCCACCATCTGCACGTGGAAAGCGTGGGGCGAAGCGTTGCAGGGCAGATTCGAGCACATATCCATGCGCGAAAATGCTCGCACAAAGCTTCGGATGTGGAGAGAGTTGGGCTCTGTCCAAGAATACACGTCGCCGTTTCTGGCAATACGCGACCAAATTGGAGGGCTTAGCGAAGACGAGAAAATCGATCGCTACGTGGGTGATCTCAAGCCAGACATTCAGTAAGAGATCGTCCTCCGAGCCCCGACGACCTCCAACAAAATTGTTCGCATACCAGACGCGCTGGACGCACGACGTGGACTCGCGAGAGCGGGTTTCCGGGAGGGAAATCGCTTTCGAGGCCAGCCCTAACACACATCAATCAACAGCGTGGACGTGTTTGCAGCCCGAGTATTTCTGGGAACCTGCTTCCACTGCAACCAGCCGGGACACATGGTGAGGGACTTCCCAGAGCTGGAGAAGAACTTACCTAACGACAAGAAGCAGTCGGGAAATGGAGATCGTTAGTAGCCGATGGGCCACCTACTCACTTGACTGCGTCGCCCAAACGCCACCACCCCCACTAGGTGATAGTGCCGATTTGGGCTATCGATCATTCCTGACTGAATAAGGGGAGTGAACCGGTTGATTGCCCTGTGCTGGTTGAAGGGCGAGTTGGCGACACCCGCATCAAAATATTCGTTGATGGCGGGGCGAGCCACAATTTGATGGACGTGACAAGGGCGAAAAAATGGTGATTGCAGCTGGAGCGCTGCATGCCCGAAATCAACTCACGACTGGTTGACGGCACACCATTGGCAATCCGGGAGCGGGTACCTCACGTGCGAGTAATATGCGGTGAAAAATTCAGTTTCCAACGAAAATGCTGGTGACAACTTTGGATGGCTGCGACATGCTGCTGGGACGCGATTGGCTGCGCGAATACAACCCGAGCATCGACTGGCGGACGGGCGATTGTCACATCAAATGGAGTGGCGAGTGGCGACGACTACCCAAGTGGAGCTGTCACAATTCGACCACATCGACGGCCAGCGCAGTGACGATCAAGGGAGCTATGATTCGAGGGGCGCAACTATACGCCGCCCGCTGGATCGCATCAACGGCTGTCGACACGCTGACCGACATCGACAAACTCTGCGCAGCTGTCCCGGATGATTGGCGATGGTGATTCGAAAACACGCCGGCATTTTTCAAGATGACCTACCACCGGTTTTGTCACCTGAGCGAGACCATGACCACAAAATCCAGCTGGAGCCCGTCGCGCAACCTACTGTTTGGACTCAATGGAGGCTGACTCAGCCCGAGCTGGATAAACTTCGACGCCAGTTGGACTACCTGCTCTCGAAAGGTTTCGTTCGCCCCAGCACTTCACCGTTCGCAACTCCAATCCTGTTCACCCCGAAGAAAGATGGCGGTCTACGCATGTGTATTGACTACCGCACCTTGAACCACGTTACCATCAAGTCCTGCTACCCTACATGCCGACTACGCATCAAGTCATGCAAGATAGTGCCGAAGAAAGATGGCGGTCTACGCATCTTGCATGCCGACGAACTCATCGACCAACTTCGCGCAGCCAAATTCTTTTTCGAAAACTGACCTGCGAGACGGTTACCACCAAATCCATGTGAACAAAGCTTACTGCTACGAGACGGCGTTTCGGATCTGGAACGGGAGTTAGGAGTACACGGTTATGCCTTTTGGCTTAACAAATGCGCCTTTGACGTTCCAGTTAACCATGAACGAGGTTTTTCGGCCGCTGCTGGATAAATGTGTCATCGTGTACCTCGACGACATCTTGATCTACAGCACTACCCGGGAGCAGGATTTGAAGGATTTGATAGCAGTTTTCTCTCTCTTGCAGCAGCACCATCTCATCACCAAGGTCAATAAGTGCGAGTTTCTAAAACACGAACTGGAGTTTTTGGGCCACGTCATTTCCATCGACGGTGTTAAAATCAACCCTTAGAAAATCGCGACAACCCAAGACTGGAAGCCGCCGACTAATCTCCGTGAAATTCAGAGTTTTCTAGGGTTTGTCAATTACGTCCGCCGTTTCATTCCGAACATGGCGGGGGTAATTTTCCCTCTCAAGAATCTCCTAAAGAAGGGCACGTTTTAAGAGTGGGGGGGAGAGCAGCAGGCTGCGTTCCAAGAGCTAAAACTTTTCCTGGCTATATATCCAGTTCTTCAGATTGCAGATCCTCACCATCCATTCGAGCTCATCACCAACGCTAGCGATCTGGCCGTTGGCGCAGTCCTGTTACAAGACTTCGGCGAAGGCCTACAACCGATCGCCTACGAGTCACGAAAGTTGAACCCGACTGAGCGAAATTATCCTGTCCATGAAAAGGAGTTACTCGACATCGCTCACGCTTTCAAAGTCTGGCGCTGCTACCTGACTGGCGCGGATGTGACAGTCCGAACAGACTATAAATCGCTACAGTTCATCCGCGCCCAACCGACATTGAATCCCCGACAGATCCGCTGGCTTGATTACCTCGAGTCCAACTTCCACTACAGAGTCACCCACAAACGGGGAGTTAGCAACATCACTGACGCACTGACCCGGTCTTCAGTCCATACCACCGCAGTCCTAATTACCCAAGTTAATCCGCTGCAAATTGGCCTATTCGCCCACGGATACAGTACTGACCCATTCTTTACCACTAACAGTCATACCCAACTGACGGTCAAGCAAGGGGCCTATTACCTGAAATCCGGTACCAATCGGATTTGGGTTCCCGCCTACCGTACCCTACGGGAATTACTGATCCAGGAGGCACATGACTCGAATTTCTCGGTTCACTACGGCATCGAAAAAACCGCCAAATTACTGAGCCGTAATTATTACTAGCACAATCTACCTACAGACGTGCAGCAGTACGTCATCTCATACGCCACGTGTCAACGCATGAAGTCTTCACGACTTCGACCTGCGGGATTGCTGCAGCCGCTAGAGCCACCCAGCCGACCCTGGCAACAAGTGACGATGGATTTCGTCACTGGCCTGCCAGCTGGTTCAGGCGGTAACGACGCGATCGTCGTCGTTGACCTGTTGACCAAGATGGCCCACTTCGCCGCCTACAAGACGACAATTATTGCCGAGCAGACAACGAAACTGTTCCTCACGAACATCGTGCGTCTACACGGAATCCCCATGGCAATCATCAGCGATCGTGACCCACGGTTCACGTCCAAAATCTGGACAAAAACCTTGCAACAGTACGGCACACTTCTGCATCTGTCCACGGCGTACCACCCGCAATCAGACGGCCAGACTGAGCGCACCAATTAGACGATGGAGCAGCTGATTCGCACGACGTGTATAGACCCAACCCAATGGGAAGGACTCCCTTCCCTTGATCAACTTTGCGTACAACAACGCCTCATCAGCCACGACTACTCAGTCCCCGTTTTTCCTTAATTACGGGATAGATCCGACAACCCCTCTATTGCCTCCGATAGAAAATCTGGCACCAAGATCGCAGCAGTTCGTCGAAAATCTCCGACAGTCTCAGCAAAAAGCCGCCGATGCCATCCTCAAAGCCAATCAGAGGGCTAAGCGGCAAGCTGACTGACGAGGCCGAGACTTAACGCTCGTCCCTGGGCAATTGGTCATGCTCGACACCAGAAATTTGGGAATTCCCCTCCCAAATAAATTACGACCAAGATTTTTCGGCCCACTCCGCATCACCCGCATGGTGACACCAGTCACCGCCTAGCTGCACCTACCGGTCGACTGGTGAATTCATGATTCATTTCACGTCAGTCTCCTGTGACCGTTCGTCCCGAGTACGACTAATCTTGACCGTCAACACATTGTCAACTTATACATGTTAGCTGTGTACAAGTTATAGGCTAGACTAGGGTATGCTTTTGGTGAGTACAACCAACTAGTATTTTTTCTAGGTTTCTACCTCTAGTTTATTATTCAGTTCTTACTTTAACATGGTATCACGCGTAGGTTAGAATCCCCCACCTACCGCTTCCGCCCGTACCCTAGCTCGGCCCCGCCGCTTCCCCCTGGGCCCCGTCGTGCCTCCTAGCCCCGTCGTGCCCCGTCGTGCCCCTCCTGGGCCCCGTCGTGCCTCCTAGCCCCGTCGCGCCTCCTAGCTCCGTCGCGCCCCTCCTGGGCCCTGCCGTGCCTCCTAGCCCCGTCGCGCCCCTCCTGGGCCCCGTCGCACCCTTCCTGGGCCCCGTCGCACCTCCTAGCCCCGTCGCGCCCCTCCTGGGCCCTGTTGCGCCTCCTCGCCCCGTCACGCCCCTCCTGGGCCCCGTCGCGCCCGCTAGGCCCCGTCGCGCCCTGCCTGGCCCTACCGCGCCCCCTTGGCCCCGCCGCGGCCTGCCTTGCCCCCTCGCGCCTGCCTGGCCCTGCCGCGCCTCCCTGGCCCCGCCGCGCCTGCCTGGCCCCGCCGCGCCTGAATAGCCCCACCGCACCTGATTGGCCCCGCCGCGCCTGCCAGGCCCCGCCGCACCTCCCTTGCCCCGCCGCGCCTACCTAGCCCCTGCCGCGCCTGCCAGGCCCCGCCGCGCCTGCCTAACCTCGCCGCGCCTGCCTGGCCCCGCCGCGCCCTCCCTGGCCCCGCCGAGCCTGCCTGGCCCCGTCACGCCTGCCTGGCCCCGCCGCGCCTGCCTGGCCCCTGCCGCGCCTGCCAGGCCCCGCGGCGCCTGCCTGGCCTCGCCGCGCCTGCCTGGCCCCGCCGCGCCTGCCTGGCCCCGCCACGCCTGCCAGGCCCCGCCGCGCCTCCCTGGCCCCGCCGAGCCTGCCTGGCCCCGCCGCGCCTGCCTGGCCCTGCCGCGCCTGCCTGGCCCCGCCGCGTCTACCTGGCCTCTCCCACTACTCGCCCGACCCCTCTTCGTGCCTGCTCGGCCTGCCGTGCCACCTCGGGCTCCGTCTACTCTGCTCGCCAGCGCTGGGGCGCCTCGCGGCCGCCGTGCTGGAGAGTGCCGCCGCCGTGTCCCTGCGTCGCTGTGTTCCTGCGGAGCTGTGCCGCTGTGCCGCAGACCCTGCACGATGGCCGACTTCGTGCTCCGACTGGACGCCGAGGGCCATGCGGTTGACTTCGCCGCCTGGCACTCCGATCTCCGCCGCCACCTTACAGGTCAGCGCCAGGATGGCCACTCTTTGGTTGTCCATGTCGATGGCATGCTCCCTCGCCCCCCTGCACCTGCTCCCCTCCCTGCTGACCCCTCCTCTGATGACCGTGAGACCTTCTCTACTGCTGTGCTTGCCCATGCGGTCTGGGACTCCCGCGATGCAGTCGCTCAGGTTGCTATTAGCCACGCCCTCCTTGTGTCTGAGCGCTTGCGCTTTGCTACTATTGAGACGGCCAAAGCTTACTTAGACGCCGTTATTGCTCGCTATTCCATACTCGCGTCTACTTCTGCAGGCCGCCTGCTCTTCCCTATGCTTTTCCCAGACCTTGCAGCCTTCCCTACCATCGCAGGCTTTGCCACTCACCAGCGTGCCCTAGAGACCTGCTATCGCACTACCAGCACTGCTGCCCAGCTCACTGCGCTCCCCCCCCCTTTCTGCATGACGCTCTATTTTATCGCCATGCGCCTGCCAGACCGCCTCGCTAGTGCTCGCGATCACTTCCTTAGCCAGCACCCAGGTGACCTCACCCTCTTTGCCTTTGTCGATACCCTCACCGAGATCGAGACTCGCCAGCGCACTATCGCTCAGTCGAGCGGTGCGCCGGCAGTCTCTATCTTTCACGGCTGTGCCCCCTCCCAGTGCACGTTCACTGACGTTTCGGCTACGGTCGCCACGACGACCCCTCTCACCGAGACGGCTGCTGCGGTCCACCCGCAGCAGCGCTCGCGCTGTGGTGGCCGTGGTCGTCAGGGAGGTAGGGGTGGTGGTGCAGGTAGTGGTGGTGGTGGTGGTCGTGACGGTAGTCCGCCTGAGGGGACTACCACCGGTGGGCAGGAGCAGTAGCCCCAGCTACAGCAGGAGCAGCCCCAGCAGCAGCCGCCATCCCAGCAGCAGCCGCCGCAGCCGTGGGGCCGTCTCCCGCCTGGTTGGCCCAGCACCTCCGGAGGTGGCGGCCGTGGTGGCGGCCCGGCGTCTACCAGCGGCTCCTGTGCTGTGACCTGTCAGTACCAACTTCAAACCGGGCCTCTCCGCGGCACTCTGTGCCGCCGCCCGCACCCGACCGCCCGCTGTTTCCACCGCCTCGACGATCTCTTTCGTCGTCGCTTTGGCCCAGCCCCGAACCTCCCCGACTGGCACAGCCTGCTCCGCCAGGGCGTGCCGATCTTTGAGTTAGATATGGATCAGATAGGTGCTGCTTTGCATGCCTTGTATTCAGATGCTTCTAGTGTTGCTGGATCTTATTACCCTGTGTACTCTAGCTTAGGTGTTGCACCATTGTGTAGCTTAGCCTCCCCTGCTGCGTCACGCGTAGGACTGCCTCGTTTGCCTAGCCTAGTCTCTGCACCGGCTCCGTTCCCGGCCTCCGCCGCTGCTTCGCTTTCCTTCACTCTCGACTCCGGTGCCTCCGCCTGCTTATTCCGCGACCGCTCCATGCGCACGCCGCTTGCTGCGCCTCCTGTTGTTTCTCTCACTGACCCCTGTGCGGGTCCTGTCGTCGCTCGCAGTTCTACGTCCCTTCCCTGTCCAGCAGTTCCCTCGCTGTCACAGGATCGAATGACTCGAGGAAAGATTGCACTATCGATCGGTACAAGGTGCTTTTATACTTCCAGAGTACATCAGGTAACCAGGTTTATCTTATCCTAAGGGAATAGACCCTTCTAGAATATAGAATCACCTTGCGTATAGCCACGCGAGGCTATTGGCTTTAAGGGATTACGGCAGGATTACGTTAGATATAGCGCGCCAGTACATCCCAATCCTGGTCGGTGATATAATGATAATAGCAGGATAAACCAAAGGTTAAGGGAAAATGGAGAATAGGAAACCAAAGGAGATGAGATGAAAAGAGAAAGGAAATAGGAAGGAAATAAGAAAAGGCCAAGTGGTGTAACGGGGTCGTACTCTCACACGTCCCCCCCTCAAAGCTGGGTGGTAGAAGTAACACCCTGCTTGACAAGGTAGTCATGCAGAGGACGACGGGCGTTACCCATGTCGGTCTCAGGTACCCAGCTGTCCTCAGAAGGATCATAACCCTTCCAACGGATGAGAAGCTCCACGGTGCCATTCCGACGACGGCGGTGTGCAAGCACGGACTCGACCTCGTACTCGGGTTCATTCTGGACGAGGACGAGCGGCGGCGGCGGTGGTTGGCGTCCGACGAAGATCGTGTTGGGATCCCGATAGGGCTTCAGAAGTTGGACATGGAAGGCGTTGTGAATCTTCCAGGTAGCTGGCAGGCGTAAGCGGAAGGTAACAGGAGTGACCCGTGCTTCAACGAGAAAAGGCCCGCAGAAGCGAGGTCGAAGTTTAGATGGGAGGTGGCTGATATCCAGGTTGCGGGTGTCGAGAAGCACCTGGTCTCCCACAGTGATGGTGTGGTCGTTGTGATGGCGATCGGCCTGGCGCGTCTGTTGCTGCTGAATGTCGAGGAGGCGCTTGTGGGTCCGAGCCCAAAGCGATGCATGGTTGTGATGAAGTCGTGTGCTGGTTGAACTGTTGCTGATGTGGTTGGTTTCTGTGGTGTGAGTGGGTGGCGTCCGTAGCAGAGGAAGAACGGCGTCTGTCCCGTAGCGGCATGTGTAACGTTGTTGTAAGCAAACTCTAGAACGGGCAGGTGCAGATCCATTTGGAGATCTCGTCCTTGCAGGCTGCTCGGAGGAGTTGCTCAACAATCTGGTTGAGGCGCTCGGTCTGTCCGTTTGTCTGCGGATGGTAAGCGGATGACATGGCGAGTTTGGTCCCGAGTAGAGACATTAGCTCCTTCCAGAATTTGCTGGTGAACTTGGGGTCTCGGTCGGAGATGAGTGTGGTTGGAATGACATGCTGTGAGATGATGTAACGTACGAAGAGTTGTGCTGTCTCCTCGGTGCGGGCGGTCGTGTGTGTCGGGATGAAGTGTCCCATTTTGGAGAACTTGTCGATGACGACAAGGATTGCGTCATGACCGCTAGTGGTAGGTGGTAACCCGGTGATGAAGTCCAGGCTAACCACTTGCCATGGCTGTTCTGGACAGGAAGAGGCTGCAGTAGTCCCGCCTTTTTTTGCTTACTGCTCTTCATCCGCTGACATGTATCACACGAGGTGACAAACTTCTGAACATCCTCTGCCAAGTGGGGCCAGTAGTAGTGTTTCGCAATACCGGTCAGTGTCTTGTTGCTACCGAAGTGCCCAGCGTAGAGGACGTCGTGGTATTCTTCGAGTAGTAACTAGCGCAAAGGAGGGTAATTGGGTACCCAGATTTTCGTTGATCCTTTCCGGTACGCGATGTCACTGTCCCACTGTAACAGATGTCGCTTTTCTGCCAAGGGGATTTCAGGGTCGATGGTGTACCCGTGTGTGAAGAGTCCCTTGAGAAGTGGATTTATCCCTTCAATCTGAATAGCGGCAACGTGTGCAGGCCGGCTGAGAGCGTCTGCTTTGTTTTTGTGGCCGGGCTTGTACACGATGTCGTAGTGGAAGTGTGTCTCGAGGAGCTCGATCCACCGGACCTGCCGCCTGGAAAGGTTGGGTTGTGTCTTCAAGTATTTCAGGCTGCAGTGGTCGGTGTAGACGGTTGTTCTTCGTCCTTCGAGATAACATCTCCACGCTTTGAAGGCGATGACGATAGCCAGGGCCTCTTTGTCGTGTATCGGGTAGTTGAGTTCTGCCTCGTTTAGTTTCTTACTCAGGTAGGCGATTGGTTGCAGTCCATCCCCCTGATTTTGCATTAAGACTGCTCCCACTGCCTGGTCGCTGGCGTCAGCTTCGATTACGTAGTCGCGTTCGGGATCTGGCAAGATGAGTACTGGTGCGGACGTAAGTGCTTGTTTCAGCTGTTCTACGGCTTCGTGGTGCTTCGGCTCCCATTTGTAGGGCGTGTTCTTCTTCAGCAGATTCGTGAGTGGTGCCGCGAGTTTCGCATACTGTGGCACGAACCTGTTGTAGTAATTACCGAAGCCTAGGAACTGCTGCAACTCTTTCACGTTCTCGGGTGTCTTCCACGTACGTACGGCTTTGATTTTCTTGGGGTCGACGTGAACTCCTTGAGCGCTCACCAGGTGTCCTAGGAACTGGACCTTCTCAAGGGCGAATTCGCTCTTGGACAGTTTGACGTAGAACCGTTCTCGTCGAAGAATTTCGAAGACGCGTCGCAGGTGTTCGACATGTTGCTTCATGTTGCGTGAGTAGATGAGGATGTCATCCAGATACACCACCACGCACTCGTCCAAAAGTGGTCGTAGAATATGGTTCATTTTGGCTTGGAACGTTGCCGATGCGTTGGTGAGTCCGAATGGCATCACCAAATACTCGTACGATCCATACCGAGTTCGGAAAGCAGTTTTATGGATAGAGTTGTCCGCCATCCGTATCAGCCAGTATCCGGACCGCAGATCCAGTTTGGAAAATACCGTAGCCCCCCGAAGCTGGTCAAGCAGGTCATCGATTCGTGGTATCGGGTATTTATTATTGATGGTCTGCTTGTTAAGAGCTCGGTAGTCGATGCACATGCGCAGGCTTCCGTCCGGTTTCGGTGTGAAGAGTACTGGGGCACCGTATGGCGAAGTGGATGGTCGGATGAGTCCTTTGGCTAGGAGATAATCAATCTGTTTTTTCATGTCGGTCAGCTCCGTAGGGCTGAGCCGATATGGTGCTCCGAAGGTCGGCTTCGAACCTGGTTCCTCCACGATCTCGTGTTGATGCGTCCGGTATGGCGGTAGCTCGTTTGGAAGATCGTCAGGAAGAATGTCTTGGAACTCCGCCAATAATTCCTTGATTTTTTCTGGAGGTTCCGAGGTCTTCTCTCTGTCGTTCTCCACCTCTGTTGCTATCGCCAGGAACCCGGTATCGATTCGCTTCACGTCCTTCTTGAATCGTACGAGTGTCTCCACTGGGATATCTCCTGTATCGTCCCAGTTGGGTAGCTGTACTCTCCGTCCATTGTTGTAGATGCTTGCGGTGCGATTCACCCAGTTGATCCCGGGGTTGAATCTTTTTAGGAAGTCTCGCCCGAAGATCAAGTCAAGCCCTTTAATGTTGGTGATGGGGAGTGCAGGTCTCCAGCGCAGTGGTCCAATTTGTAGGTGTAGCACTGCTTCGCCGTGTACTGGTAACTTGCTTCCGTCCACCATCATTGCAGAGAATCCTGAAGGCTTGTACTCTTCCCGAAGTCGGTCGATTACTGCCTTGTCGCAGACGGTGTGTGATGCTCCGCTGTCCACGAGTGCTTGGAGGCGTCGTCCTTTGCAGATGACCTCGAGCACGAGCGGCAGGCGTTGCTCGGAGTACCCAAAGATAGTTTCATTGATAGGATCATGGGGTACACACCTTTGTGTTGCTATCTACTCCTGAGCTGGCAGCTGGCCGAGGCTGCTTGGAGAACGGCTCTTCTCCAGGGCCCGGAGTTTCCTTGACGATTGTGCGCGTCATTGATGCCGAAGAACTAGATGCATCCGGAGGAGGAGTTCGGGGTTTGTGCAGCTTTTTGTAGACCCCCAGCTTCCTCTTGAGCTGCTTCAGCTCCACCGACGCCTTCCCTGGGGAACGGGTGGTCGTTGTGGGCTGGTGTCGGGAGAGGACGTTGACTCCGTGGAAAGGTCGGCTTCTTTCCACACTCCTTAATTTTTTCCCCAAGGTGTCCGGTACCGGTATAATCTCCACAGCTGTCTGCTTCTTTTGGAGTCCCTCCCGAAATTTCTCCAAGGCTCTAGCCCCTCGAAAATCATAAGTTTTCATTAAAGCATCCTTATAAGATAACTTTAACGAATCCTTATAATTTCTTGGGTCTTCAAGGAGTTTCCCCGTCTCGGCAGAGTCTTTTTTCGCGGAGTTAGATTTTTCCTCTGCGATTTTCCATGGCGAAGACTGGTCGTGGGGTGGAGATTTTCCCCCATCATTTCCTCCTTCTCGCGTCGAATCAGCTTCGTCGAAGTCGATTTTTCCGGAATCCCGCGGCCGCTTCCGGATCTTTTTATTTTCGTCAGCTAGATCCAAAATCACTGGCGACTCCCGTTTTTTGGCTTCTGATACTCTGCGCGTGCGGCTTTCATTTTGTTGCAGTCGAAGATTCGATGACCCGGCACCCCGCAAAAATCACACGTGTAGTTGGTGTTTTTCGGACGTGGCCGCCCCTCGAACCTGTCGACTTCCATCGGGTCGGCGAACGTGGGGTGAGCCGAGCGGTTGCCCTCTCGCGTACTGCCGACGTGCGTCCGTCGTGTTCCGGTGTTGACCATGTCGAAGCGCTCCGCTGCCGAAACGACGTCACTGTAGCTCGCGTAGTTTGACGCTGCCACTTGTCGTTTGACTTCGGTCTTCAACCCGACGAGGTATGATTGTACTTTTTCCCCTTCTGTCAGGTCGGGAATGCGGTTATAAAATTCTTCCATCTGCTGCGTGTACTGCGCTACACTCCCGAACTGTCGATGGCGATGGATTTTTTCCCGGGCAAGGAAACTTGAATTTATCGGCTCGAATCGTTTCAGCAGGTCGGCGCGGAACTGCTGCCACGTGGCTTCACCGTGGATGAAGATGCTGTTGCCGCCAATCCACTCGAGTGCCGGCCCTCGCATCAGTGTCGCCGAGAGTCGTACGCGTTGTCCGTCCCAGACTGGCGAGCTCCATCCGACGGCTGCGAAGTAGATCTCCATCCCGGCGATCCATCCGCGGGCGTCGGAGTTTCGATCGCTCGGATCGAACGGCTCAGGTGGGCGCGGTTTCGGAGCCTCGAGAAACTGCTGCGACTGCTGCGTCGTCGCCGTTGTCGAGTCGTGTTGCGCTCCGGCGAGTCGAGTTACTCGTTCGAACTCGTTTCGCCACGCTTCGCGATCCGCTCGCATTTCCTCCTGAAGGGCTACGATGCGCGCGAAGAGCTGCTGGGTAACCTCGGCGTTGTCGAAGGTTGCCATCCTGTTCAAACACGCGCGGGGGGGGAATTCGAAAAATCGCGGAGCTGGTGCTTACCAGAATCGGCGTCGAATTGGTCGCCCTCGACGGTTTTTCGAGGCAGGTTTTCCCGCTGCTGCTGCTTTGTTGAGTGCGGCCGAGTGAGAAAAGCTCTGATTACCAAGTGTCACAGGATCGAATGACTCGAGGAAAGATTGCACTATCGATCGGTACAAGGTGCTTTTATACTTCCAGAGTACATCAGGTAACCAGGTTTATCTTATCCTAAGGGAATAGACCCTTCTAGAATATAGAATCACCTTGCGTATAGCCACGCGAGGCTATTGGCTTTAAGGGATTACGGCAGGATTACGCTAGATATAGCGCGCCAATACATCCCAATCCTGGTCGGTGATATAATGATAATAGCAGGATAAACCAAAGGTTAAGGGAAAATGGAGAATAGGAAACCAAAGGAGATGAGATGAAAAGAGAAAGGAAATAGGAAGGAAATAAGAAAAGGCCAAGTGGTGTAACGGGGTCGTACTCTCACACTCGGGCTCCCTTACAGGTCTCCACGTTCCCTCGTTCTCGAGGAACCAAGTTGGTGTCGGCTGTCTCCAGGACCTCGGCATCACCACCACGTTCCCCGGCCACGAGCGATTCGCCGTCTGTTCTGAGTCTGTCTCAGGTTCCCTTCTTGCGACGTTCCCCCGGGACCCGGTGTCTGGTCTGTTCACCCTAGACACCGCTTCCCCCCCGGTTGGTGCCTCCTCCCAGGTCGTTGCAGCTTGCTCGTGTCGGTCCCTCACTCACCCGTCCCTCCTCTGGCACCACCGCCTAGGTCACCCTGCACTCCCACGTCTGCGTCACATGTCACAGCACGGTCTTGTCTTAGGTCTCCCTGCGTCGCTCCCTACCCTTCCTCCCTCGACTGCGCCACCGTGCACGCCTTGCGTCGAGGGCCGGCTCCGCCGCTCCCCTCACTCCTCCTCGTTGCGCCCTGCTACTGCCCCCCTTCAGACCCTACACCTGGACGTTTGGGGCCCTGCCCTCGTCCCCGGACCGCGAGGTGAGCGCTACTTCCTTGTGCTCGTCGATGACTACACGCGCTACACCACGGTGTTTCCCCTGGAGCGGAAGGCCGACGTGCCCGACCTTCTTCTCCCGTCGGTCGTAGCTGCGCGTCTTAACCGCGGTCTCCCCGTGTTGTGTCTCCACTCTGACCGTGGCGGCGAGTTCGCCTCTGGTCGGCTTGGACAGTTCTGTCGTGCGGAGGGCATCACCCAGTCTTACACGTTGCCGGACGCGCCACAGCAGAATGGGGTTGCTGAGCGCCGCATCGGCTTGGTCATGGAGGTCGCCCGTACCTCCATGATTCATGCCGATGCCCCCCATTTTCTGTGGCCGTTCGCTGTTCGCTACGCTGCTCACCAGCTTAACCTGTGGCCACGCTCCCAGCGGCCGTAGGTTTCGTCGACCCTCCATTGGACCGGGTCCCCCGGTGACGCGTCTGCGTTCCACGTCTGGGGCTGCCTTGCTCACGTTCGTGCCTCTGGCACGGACAAGCTCACTGCCCGCACTGTCCCCTGTGTCTTCCTCGGTTTCCCCCTGGACTCGTCTGACTGGCTTTTCTACCACCCGCCGTCTCACCGCTTCCTCCACTCTCGTGACGTCACCTTTGACGAGTCTGTCTCCTTCTACCGCCGCTTCCCTCACCGAGGTCTCCCAGTTGCCCCCCCCCTGTTCCTTGCTCCCTCTCCCCCGGTAGCCCCTGCCCCTCTCCCGCCTCGTCTTGCCCCGTCTGGTGTCTCTCACGTCACTCCCCTCCCGTCGGTTGTCCCCGTTGAGGAGTCTGCTGACTCTGGTGGTACCCCCGGCCCGTCCTTGCCGCGTCCCCCTTCCCCGGTGTCTCCGCCTCCACTGCCGCAGTCGCCAACCCCGCCGCAGCCGCCGCCGACGTCTCCGCTGCCGCCGCCGCCGCAGCCGTCGCCACCGCTGTCGTCGCCGCCATTGCCGCCGCCGTTCTTGTCCCCTGGGGGTGCTGGTGTTGAGGAGGGTGTTCGTCCGGCGGCTCCTGAGGGTGCCGCTGGTGTTGGAGGGGGTTCTCGCTCTGGGGGTGTTGGTTCTGGGGGTGCTGCTGTTGAGTGTTCTGCCGACGGTCGTCCTGCCTCTTCCGGTCCGAGGGTTCTGGCCCAGCCATTGCAGCCGCCGCAGCAGTCGTCGCCGCCGGTCTCCGCTCTCCGCCTGCTCGGCCTTCCCTCCCCGGACCGCGCGCCGGTGTCTCCCCCACTGCCCGCTGACCTTCCTGTCTACGGTCCTGTGTTCCCGCCGCCGGACTCGTCTCCGGCCCGTCTTCCTCCTCGTTCCCCTCCTATTTCCCCTCCGCTGTCCCCTGACCCTACACCTCCGTCTCACGTTTGGGCTCGCCGTCCCTCCCGTGCTCGTCCCGTCTCTCCTGTCCTGCCCACCCACCCTATGTTGCTCCGTTCCCGCTCATCTCGTCCTCCCCTCCTCTCGTCCCCTCCTCCCTCGTCCTTTGCTGTTGCCCCTCCTCCGTTCTCTGACTACCTCCGTGCCGCTCGTCCCCTTGTCTCTCGGGTCCTTGCCTCTCTTGTTACCGAACCTACTGTTCCTGTCTCGCGCCTTGACGTGCTTGTCGCTGCTCTCGCTGACTTTGCCTCTACCCGCCGCCTTGACTACGCTACCGCTCTGGTCTCTGACCCTGCCCGTCCTCCGTCCGTCGGGGGTGCTCCTGCCCTTGGCAGTGACGTCCTAGAGGACAGGCAGTACGAGCTTGCTTTCCTTTCCGAGGCTGCTCCCCATCTCTGCTCCATGCTGTTAGTCCCTGAGGGTGACCCAGACGCCTTCGACATCCCGACCCCTCGCACCTACGCTGAGGCCACCTTGGGACCTTAGGCCTCTCAGTGGATAGCTGCCATGGAGCAGGAGATGGCATCTTGGAGATCCACCGGCACTTACATCGACGCAGTTCCCCCGCCTGGGTTAAACGTAGTCGGTGGTCGGTGGCTCTTCAAGGTGAAGCGCCCCGCTGGAGAGCCGCCTGGCTTCAAGGCGCGCTACGTGGCCAGAGGTTTCAGTCAGCGCGAGGGGGTTGACTTCTTCCATACCTTCGCCCCGACCCCGAAGATGACCACTCTTTGGGCGCTGCTACACGTAGCAGCACAGCGCGACTACGAGCTTCACTCCCTCGACTTCTCTACTGCCTTTCTTCAGGGCAGCCTACACGAGCAGGTCTACCTGCGCCAACCACAGGGTTTCACTGGTACCTTCCCCCCTGGGACCCACTGGCTTCTCAGGCGCCTGGTCTACGGCCTGCGCCAGGCTCCGCGAGTGGCACGACACGCTGCGGGCCACGTTAGCAGACCTGCAGTTCTTTCAGTCCTCTGCTGACCCTTCGCTGTTTGTGCGTTCCGGCCAGACTCCGTTCTACATCCTTGTCTACGTAGAGGATCTGGTCTTCGCTACTGCTGACAGGGACGCACTGGCCTCTGTGAAGGCCGAGCTGCTGAAGAGACACATCTGCACTGACCTTGGAGAGCTGCGTCGCTATCTTTGCCTGCAGATCTCTAGGGACAGAGCAGCACGCACCATCACTCTGACTCAGTCACACTTGGTGCGTCAAGTCCTTCAGAGGTTTGGTCTTCAGTTCTCCTCCGCACAGCCCACACCTCTGCCAGTAGACCACAGGCTCTCTGCTCCAGTTCCTGAGGAGTCAGTAGAACCCTGTGGTCCTTCTACAGAGCGAGTGGATTGCCTCATGTACCTGATGACTTGCACTCGCCCAGATCTCGCATACCCTCTCAGCATCCTGGCTCGCTTTGTGGCTACAGGCAGACACCGACCTCAGCACTGGTCTGCCGCTAAGAGGGTTTTGCGTTATCTTGCTAGTACATCGGGCATGGGGTTAGTGCTAGGAGGACGCAGGCCAGTGGTCCTTACTGGGCACACAGACGCTTCTTGGGCAGACGACGCTGAGACGCTCAGGTCGTCGCAGGGCTACTGCTTTAGCCTTGGTTCGGGTGTTATCTCTTGGAGATCCACTCGCTCGTCGTCTGTGGCTCAGTCCAGCTGTGAGGCTGAGATCTACGCTGCTGCCATGGCGGCACAGGAGCTCCGCTGGCTGACCTTCTTGCTCACAGACTTAGGTGAGCGGCCTAGCTCTGCCCCAGTCCTGTACGCTGACAACAGGGCCATGATACTCCTGTGTCAGAAGCCTCGGCTTGAGGGCAGAGCAAAGCATATCCAGCTGCGGTACTTCCTCCTGCGCGAGCTACAGCAGCGACGCCAGGCCCGCGTAGTTCACTTGGCCTCAAGTGCCAACACAGCTGATATCTTTACTAAGGCGCTTGCGCCTAAAGATCATCAGCGGCACTGTGTACAGCTTGGTCTTGTTCCTGTAGCTACTCACCTGTTAGGATCCTGATTGTGTACTCTCTATTATATATGCCTGGCAGACTGGCCTTGTGGCCTTACCTCCAGTGGCTGGACTAGTAGTGCCGCCCTGGCTTGCTTTAGTTTTGTTTGTACCCTTGCTGACTGGTCTCCAGACCCCTGCCTCAGTGGTTGGACTAGTAGTGCCACCCTGAGCTGTTTGCTTCTTGCTTAGCTTCACCCTCTGTCTAGCCTAGGGGGTGTGTCAACTTATACATGTTAGCTGTGTACAAGTTATAGGCTAGACTGGGGTATGCTTTTAGTGAGTACAACCAACTATTATTTGTTCTAGGTTTCTACCTCTAGTTTATTATTCAGTTCTTACTTTAACACACATCAATCATACAGTCAACCCAGTACCCGAGCCAACGATCGAGCCATCGAAGATTCTCGCTCACCGCGTACGAGGCCACTGAGATACGGCAGCCGTTGATTTCCTTGTACGATGGGTCGATCGCACGACTGACGACGATCTTTGGGTCCCCGCAGCTATGCTCGGCGAAATCAAAGCCGTCCGGGACTATTTACACCGACGACATGTCCCGGATGTGGGTAGTCTCATCCCGGAAGAGGGGGTGATGTAAGGAAATTCCCTTTTCCTTACTGGGCTGGACTAGAGCGCGTACGCCCTCGACTCTCGGAAGTCCAGGCTCAGGCAACTTCCTCATTCCCAAACCGTTTCGCGAACCCAAACCTAGACACGCAGCGCTTCCGTGGATTTCGCCAACCAAACATCCCCAACCTGTTCGCGTGGTTCCCAACCTAAAAATGCCTAGGCCCTCATTTGTATTGACACTCTTGAATCAAGACTCCTTCATTACACTATTTGTTATTAATATGATTAATTCATGACAAATCCTAGAAATGATGCACTGTCATCTTCCGCCACAGCACGTCCCTGCCTTGAAAATTCTTCCAAGCCTCACCTCGCACGTCACCAAGCCTCGCCTCGCCGGCGGGAGCAGCGGCCTAGAGATTCCTGTTGTCCAGTCTACTAGATGTGTCCAATTTGACGGCACAGCCACAGCTAACGGAACCCAGCAGGTGGACACATGGAGCAGAGTTTACATATGGGTAGATAGATGATCAGTACGCAAATCAGATTGGCAGGCGAGAGCAGATGGTCGACTATTGAATACAGCGGTCTTTTTTTAGCAAGTAGCAGCTTATCTTGACCGTCGGTAGAGCAAACGCAATAGAAACTGAGTTACGGACGCGAAACGGTGATTTTGTTTGGCACTCACAGTCTACGTTTTGACAAGATGGTGCCGGTTTCTAAAGTTGCGTTCATGCAGCTGTCCATTTTATGTTTCTGCTTAGCAGCTGTCGTTCCGATGGTGGCTGGCGGCAGCAACGATTGTCAGTACGAGTGTATGGGCTATGGCTCCCCTTGCCTCAGCGCTTGCCAGGTACGTTATGGCATAAAAGGAACAAGGTCTGCATCAGAGGCGACTTTTAGACGTCTCAAAATTTCGGCTATGGCTCCGCTTGCCTCCGCGCTTGCCAGGTACGCTATGGCATACCAGAAACAAGGTCTGCATCAGAGGCGCATGTGTAAGTAGTTTCGTTTTGAGTCGACTCATTTGACTTCTGCGTCAGAGGCGCCTCGTAATCAGCGCGATAGAAGTTGAGATTTGAGACGCCTCGAAATTAGTGCTTGCTGGATACTCTATGGTATTATACTAGAAACAGGTATGATGGTGTGTTATGGTATGGTACGGTTTGGTTCGTACCCTTGCGGTGTACAGTAATTTTGACCTGATTACCTTGTAAGACGTTTAACGATGTCGTTTTAAGGCTGATTCTTCTCGGCTTGGCTAGTTGCGACGACGCAGGCCGATCTGTATCAACACGACTCGCGGTGGCCCGTTTTTCTTTTTCTAAGCGGAGTCGCGTTGTCCGTCCCCTTCCCTTATAAGCGCCTTCCGTCCGCTTTCTTTATAAGCGTTGTCGGCCTGCTTCCTTTATGAGCTCTCTTTTCCAACTATGACCACTAAAACGACTCCCAGTGTAAGCGATCCTAACGGGTTTGCATGTAACCATCCAGGCTAGCATTCCCTTATCTCCAGCCCGGTTCCTTCATCTTGTTGTGTCGGCTCAAAAAACACCAGCAATCTTAACTGTACTGCCTGTAACCATCCAGGTCTAGCATTTCCTTATCTCCAGCTCAGTTCCGTCATCATTCCTTCCCAACCACCCCTTCGTCCTCCTCCCAACCTCCCCTTTGTCCTCCTCGCAACCACCCCTTCGTCCTCCTCCCAACCACCCCTTCGTCCTCCTCGCAACCACCCCTTCGTCCTCTTCCCAACCACCCCTTCGTCCTCCTCCCAACCACCCCTTCGTCCTCCTCCCAACCTCCCCTCTGTCCTCCTCGCAACCACCCCTTTGTCCTCCTCCCAACCTCCCCTTGGTCCTCCTCTTGTCTGGTGAACCCTTTCAATTCCCGCCTGTTCTCTGCAGAGTTGCATCAAAACGACTCCCTCCGGCTGCACTACCTACTATTCAGGTACGACCTGGTGTTCAGGTACGCCTGCTATTCAGGTACGACCTGGTGCTCAGGTACGCCTGCTATTCAGGTACGACCTGGTGTTCAGGTACGCCTACCATTCAGGTACGACCTGGTGTTCAGATACGCCTACTATTCAGGTACGACCTGGTGTTCAGGTACGACCTGCTATTCAGGTGCTTCGTTCTCACCGTCAGAATCTAGGCCAGAGTCCATTTTCTCTCTGCCCGAGCGCCTTGTCCGTCGTTCCCAAGCATCCCCCCTCAATTTGAGAGCATTGCAAGTAGTTGGTGTTTCTTAGCCGTTATCTCTGTGTCAGTCGTACCCAAGCGTCCATCTTTTGGTGCCTATGCTTGCCTTCAGCTTACAGCGGTGCTGCTATGGTGGCGGGTGGCGGGTGGCGGTGGACCTGGTGTGGCTCCCTCATTGCCACCCTCGCCATCGACTTGTTGTCACTCAAACTCGTTCTCGTGTATGCATTCCTTCCCTTACCTTCCCTTCCCTGCCCTTCCCTGCCCTGCCCTTCTCTTCCCTTCTCTTCCCTTCCCTTCCCTTCCCTTCCCTTCCCTTCTCTTCCCTTCCCTTCCCTTCCCTTCCCTTCCCTAACCTTATCTTTTGTCTACAGCTTACAGCGGCTGCTACTACGGCTGCAGGTGGCGGTGGGACCTGGTGGGGCTCGCTCATTGTCCCCGTCGTCATGCTCTTGTTCCACTCAGCTAATTCTTGTTTTCCCTTCCCTTCGCTCAATCTATGGCCTGCAGCTTACAGCGGGTGCTACTATGGCTGTGGGTGGCGGTGGACCTGGTGGGGCTCCCTTATAGTCACGCTCGTCATCCTCGGCGTTGCACTCTGCTGTGGCGCGTGCGTGTACCAGTCCATGCGCAAGCGCCGCATGCAACAAGAGCAGGAAATGGCTGCCCATGCAGCGCAGCAGGGCCAGTACTACCAGCAATCAGGAGGAGGGCCAGAACCCGTGCCAGGTTACCCCGTTGCGGGCATGCCGCCTGGTGGTTACGCTTACCCACCTCCTCCTCCAGGTGGTTACCCGCCCCCTCCACCGGGGGGTTACCCCCCGCCCCCTCCTGGTGGTTACCCTGCACCTCCTCCTGGTGGCTATCCACCACAACCAGCAGGAGGAGCATGTGCACCTCCGTTGTCCTCCACTCCACTTGCCTGAACATGCCCGTGTTGATTCAGCTGATATCTGCTTCGAGCTTGTAGCTACTAAGTGTGTTCGTGGCGGGTCATCCATCACATCTCAACCAGCAGTGGGGTCTGTCAAACATATATTGATATGTTATAGACTAGATAGGTGCAGTCCTGTAGAGAGTACAACCCCTTAGGCAAAACTACCTTGTACCTCTCATTCTATTCAATCTGTTACTCTGAGATATTATCACGCTAGAAGGTTAGGATCCCGCCCACCTGCGTTTCCGCCCTAGTCCTAGCCTTAGCCCGCGCCGCCCGTCGCTAGCCGCCTGTTACTAGCTGACCGTTGTAGCCGCCAGCCGCTCGTCGCCCGCTGGCCCCCGTCGCCCATGGCCCGCTGCCCCCCGTCGCCCGTAGCCCGCTGGCCGCCTGTCGCCCGTAGCCCGCTGGCCGCCTGTCGCCCGTAGCCCGCTGGCCACCAGCCGCTCGTCGCCCGCTGGCCCCCGTCGCTTGTAGCCGCTGGCCACCTATTGCCGCTGGCCGCCCGTCGCCGCTGGACGCTCGTCCCCGCCAGCCGCCCGCTGCCGCCAGCCGCCCGTCGTCACTGGCTGCCCGCTGCCGCCAGCCGCCCATAGTCCCTGGCCGCCTGTCACCGCCAGCCGCCCGCTGCCGCCAACCGCCCGTCCCCACTGGCTACCCGCTGCCGCCAGCCGCTGCCCATCGCCGCTGGCCGCCCGCTGCCGCCAGCCGCCTGCCGCTGCTGGCCGCCTGTTGCCGCCAGCCCGCCCGCCGCCGCTGGCCCTCCTGTAGCCGCCAGCCGGCCTTGGCTCCTCTGAGCCGGCGCTCCCGCCGGCTGCCTCCACCGCCCTCCACCGCTCTCCACCGCTCTCCAATGCACTCCACCGCACTCCACCGCTCTTCGTCGCCCTCCTCCTCCTTTCCTCCTCCCCTTGTCAGCGGTAGAAAGCTGCTGCAGCCGTGGTGATGGCGGACTCTCTACTCCGCCCTGGACGCGGAGGGTCGGGCCGTTGAGTTTGAGGCATGGCTCGTCGACCTCCGCCGCCAGTCGACGGTAAGCTCCCTCGCTCCGCCCCGCCTGCTGCCCTCCCTAACGCCCCCACGTCTGCTGAGCGTAAGGCTTTTGTCGCTGCTGCACTTGCCTGCGCTGTCTGGGATTCGCACGACGCCGTTGCTCAGCTTGCCATTCGTCACACCCTTCCCCTGTCTGAGCGTCCTCGCTTTACCGATGTAGCGAACGCCAAGGAATACTTAGATGCCGTCATCGCGCCCTATTCCACCCCCGCGTCCGCCTCTGCCGGCCGCCTGATCCTCCCCATGCTATTCCCTGACCTTGCGTCTTTCCCCACTGACGCTGACCTTTCCACTCACCTCCGCGCAGTGGAGACTAGCTACCGCGCCGCTAGCACAGAGGCACAGCTCACTGCCTTTCCCCCGCCGCTTTGCGCGACCCTCTACCTCATTGCCACGTGCTTGCCTGACCGCCTAGCCACTGCCCACAACCACTTCCTTAGTCAGCACCCAGGTGACCTCACTTTCACTGCCTTTGTCACCGCCCTGTCCGCGATAGAGACCCGCCAGCGCACTATTGCTCAGTCTAGTGGTACTGCACCGGTCCCTATCTTCCACGGTTGTGCTCCCTCCTATTGCACTTACAGTGGCGTTTATGCCGCTGTTGCAGAGACAGTCCCTGCTGCTGAGACCGCCGCCGCGGCCTCAGCGCAGCAACGACAGGGTAAGGGCTGCCGTCCCAAGGGGGGGCGTGGTGGGGGGAAGGGTGGTGGGGGTGGTGAGGGTGGTGGAGGTGGTGGTGGCGGGGACGGTGGTGCAAATGAGGGGGGCGGGGCTGGTGCTCCGGAGCACCAGCAGTAGCAGCAGCAGCCTAAGCAGCAGCAGCAGTCGCCGTGGGGACCTCCGCCGCCGTGGTGGCCTGGCGGCGCTGGTGGTGGTGGTTGTGGTGGTGGGGCGCGCAGCTCGGTGTCGGGTGGCGGCTCCAGTATGGCCACCTGCCAGTACCAGCTTCAGACCGGCCCCTGCCGCGGCACCGTCTACGACCGTCCAGGTCACACAGCCGCCCGCAGCTACCGCTGCCTCGATGACTTCTATTGTCTCCGCTTTGGTCCCACCTCAGACCCTCCTGACTGGTACGCCCTAGCCCGCTGCCGTGTGCCTACCTTTGAGCTTGACATGGATCAGATTAGAAGTGTTATGTATGTCATGTATGCTGATGACTCCAGTGTGACCGGATCTTTTTACTATGTGCTGCCTAGTGTAGGTGTGCCTCTTGTGTGTAGTCTAGGTTCCCCTGCTGCGTCAGGCATAGGACCTCCTGCCTTGTTTAGCTTAGGCTCTACGCTAGCCCCTCTGCCGTCCAACGCTACTACTTCGCTCTCCTTCACGCTCGACTCTAGAGCGTCTGCTTGCTCCTTCCGTGACCACACTGCGTTTACGCCGCTTGCTGCCCCTGTCGCTGTAGCACTTGCTGACCCCTCCTCAGGTCCGGTAGTTGCATGTAGCTCCACTACACTTCCCTGTTCGGCGGTCTCCTCGGGCTCTCTTACAGGCTTGCACATCCTCTCGTTCTCCAGGAACCTAGTTGGTGTCGGTTGTCTTCAGGACCTTGGCGTCACCACTACGTTCCCTGGACACGAGCGGTATGCCGTCTGTACCGAGGCCGCCACTTGTCTCTTACCACGTTCCCTCGGGACCCCGTGTCTGGCCAGTTCACGCTGGATACCGAGTCCCCCCCGGTGGGAGCGTCCCCCCAGTTCGTGGCGTCCTCTCAAGTAGCTGCAGCCTGCTCGTGTCAGTTGCTCACCCACCCTTCACTGCTGTGGCACCACCGCCTAGGTCACCCCGCACTCCCGCGTCAGCGTCACATGTCCCATTACATGCTTGTCCGTTGTCTCCCTGCATCTTTCCCTGCCCTCCCTCCCTCGCCTGTGCCGCCGTGCATGCCCTGCGTCGAGAGTCGGCTGCACTGTGCTCCTCACTCCTCCTCGCTCCCCCTTACCACTGCACCACTCCAGACCCTCCACCTGGACGTTTGGGGTCCTGCCCCCGTCCGTGGGCCGCGTCGAGAGCGCTACTTTCTAGTGCTTGTCGATGATTTCACGCGCTACACCAGGGTGTTTTCCATGGAGCGGAAGGCCGACGTTCCTGACATTCTTATCTCGTGGGTCGTAGCTACGCGAATCCACCGCGGCCTCCCCGTGCTGCGTCTCCACTCCGACCGTGGCGGCGAGTTCGCCTCCTGTCGGCTTGGCCAGTTGTGTCAAACGGAGGGCATCACCCAGTGGTACACCTTGCCAGACTCTCCGCAGCAGAATGGGGTGGCTGAGCGAGGTGGCTTGTACCTCCATGATCCATGCCAGTGTACCCCATTTTCTGTGGCCGTTCGCTTTTCGTTACGCTGCTCACCAAATTAACTTGTGGCCACACTCCTAGCGGCCGCAGGTTTCGCCGACCCTTCTCTGGACCCGGTTCCTAGGTGGTGCGTGCGTTCCACGTCTCGGGCTGCCTTGCTCACTTTTGTGCTTCTGGCACAGACAAACTCAATGCCCGCACCGTCCCTTGTGTCTTCCTTGGTTTCCCCTCGACGCATCTGACTGGCAATTTTATCACCCACTATCTCACCGATTCTTTCACTTCCGCGACGTCACTCTTGACGAGTCTGTCTCCTTCTACACACGCTTTCCCCACCGAGGTCTCCCAGTTTCCCCGCCCCTGTTCCTGGTCCCCACCCCTCCGGTATCCCCTGCTCCTCTTCCTCCCCATCCTGCCCCGTCTAGTGTGTCTCACGTCACTCCCCTCCCGTCGGTTGTCCCGGTCGAGGAGTCGGCTGACTCTGGGGGTCCTGCGGCTTCGGTGTCGCCGCCTGTCCCCTGTGTCCACTCCTCCACCACTGCCGCAGCAGCCGCCGTCACCGCTGCAGCCGCAACAGCATTCGTCGCAGCCGCAACCGTCATCGCCGCCGCCGCAGGGGTCTGCGAGCTATGGGGGTGCGGGCGTTGAGGAGGGTGCTAGTCCTAAGGGTACTGTTGTGGCTTGTCCCGGCGGTCCTGGGGGTGGCATCGGTGCTGGAAAGGGTTCTCGCTCTCGGGGTGCTAGTTTTGTGAGTGCTAGTCATGGGGGTACTGTCGTGGCTTGTCTCGGCAGTCCTGGGGGTGGCATCGGTGTTGGAGAGGGTTCTCGTTCTGGGGGTGCTGTCGTGGAGCGTCCCGGAAGTAGCCGTGGTGCAGCTGGAGGTTCTGGTGTCGGCGTGGAGCAGCAACAGTAGCAGCCGCCACCGGTGTTCTCTTGTCGCTGCCGTCGCTGACTTTGCCTCTACCCGCTGCCTTGACTACGCCACTGCTCTAGTCTCTTGCCCTGGCTGTCCTTCGTCTGTCGGGGGTGCTTCTGCCCTTGACAGTAACGTCCTTCAGGACCGGCAGTACGAGCTTGCTTTCCTGTCCAAGGCTGTGCCTCACCTCTGCTCCATGCTGCTAGTCCCTGAGGGTGACCCAGACGCCCTTGACATCCCAACCCCTCGCATTTATGCTGAGGTGCCCTCGGGAACCTAGGCCTCTTAGTGGATAGCTGTCATGGACGCGGAGATGGCATCTTGGAGATCCACCGGCACCTACGACGACGAAGTTCCCCCTCCTAGGGTGAACGTAGTCGATGGCTGGTGGCCCTTCAAGGTGAAGCGCCCTTCTGGAGAGTCGCCGGTGTTCAAGGCGTGCTACGTTGCTAGAGGCTTCAGTCAGCGCGAGGGGGTTGACTTCTTTTAGACCTTCGACCCGACCCCGAAGATGACCACTCTTTGGGCACTACCATACGTAGCAGCACAGCGTGACTACGAGCTGCACTCTCTCGACTCCTCGACATCGTTTCTTCAGGGCAGTCTTCACGAGCAGGTCTACATGCGTCGCCCACTAGGCTTTGCAGAGTTAACTGCTATAACGGGAGCTTCTGCGGAAGTGCCTGACGCAGATAGAGCTATCTAGCTCTGTCGTTCTCTAAGGAGAAAGTTGCCTTCAGAATTGTGTGTTTCACAGAGTAGCTTGAGAAAGCTTGGGCACACAAATTCACTACAATCAAGATTACAAAGTATGGTACAGAAGGCAAACACTAGTACTACCCCATTGAACCTCATTGAACACGGCGAGAACGTTCGCACAAGAACGTTTACATAACTACTTTAAGCTGCGCTTAGCCGAGTCAGCAATGGCAGGTGAAAATTACAGCACATGCTTAGCTGGTAATTGTTACCCACTTAGAAGTAGTTATTTTAACAGTTTCAGATATGAAACTGTCAGATGTTACACACATTTCCGCAGTTACGAAATGCGCGTCACGTGTTCAATTTCTCAATGTCGCAGGTAGATTTTGCCGTTTTTCGGTCCAGATCGGTTCTGAGGTTTACTTACGAAATCGCGAATTTCTCACGATTTCGGAACGCACCTTCATCAGAAAAACTAAGTCCTCGTTATTTCTGTCGAAGGGTCGCTCGTAGAAGTGAAGTCCGAGATGACTCTCTTGCTGCACTTCTGCCGAATTTCGTTTCTGCCGAGGGGGTCGTCACAGAAGAGATAGCCGAATTGCATTTCTGCCGAACTCCCGCAGAACGCAATTTTGCGCGAGCAGGTTCTAGCGCCACTCTGCCCGAGGTCCTGCTGGAACGCATTTCTGTAGAGTCGCTTCTGCCAACAGGGTCGCCCGCAGAAATGTCTTCTGCGCGATACTTCTGCAGAGGACAACCCTTCTGCGAATTAGCTCTGCTTTGTATGTGTTGTATGTCGATGACTCTAGTGTGCCTGGTTCCTATTACCCTTTGTTGCCTAGTGTAGGTGTGCCTAGTTCAGGCTCCCCTGCTATGTCAGACATAGGATCCACTACTTTGTATAGCCTTGGCTCCACTCTGGCTCCTCCGACCCCTGCCGCCACTGCCGCGCTCTCATTCACCCTGGACTCCGGCGCTTCCCGGTGTTTCTTTCGAGACTCCACTACACTTACGCCGCTTGCCGCTCCCGCCACAGTTGCCCATGCAGACCCTTCCTCAGGTCCTGTAGTCGCCCGTAGCTCCACCACCCTTCCCTATCCGGCGGTTCCTTCGGGATCCCTTACAGGCCTGCACATCCCCTCGTTCTCTAGGAACCTAGTTGGTGTCGGCTGCCTCTAGGACCTTGGCGTCACCACTACGTTCCCTGGTTACGAGCGGTACGCTGTCTGTACCGAGGCCGCCACTGGTGCTCCCCTCACCACGTTCCCCTGTACCCGGTGTCTGGCCTGTTCAAGCCGGACACCGCGTCCCCCCCGTTTGGGATGTCTCCTCAGGTGTCTGCGTCTACCCAGGTTGCTGCGACTTGCTCGTGTCGATCGCTTACTCACCCGACGCTTCTGTGGCACCACCGACTATGTCACAGGATCGAATGTCCGAGGAAAGGTTTGCTCAATGTTTCACTATCATTCAGTACAAGGTGCTTTTATACTTCCAGAGTACATCAGGTAACCAAGGTTTATCCTATCCAAAGGGAATAGACCCTTCTAGAAATAGAATCACCATGCGTATAGCCACGCGAGGCTATTGGCTTTAAGGGATTACGGCAGGATTACGCTAGATATAGCGCGCCAGTACATCCCGAGCCTGGTCGGTGATATAATTATAATAACAGGATAAACCAAAGGATAATGGAAAATGAGGAATAGGAAACCAAATGAGATGAGATAAAGACCAAATGAATCAGGAGTGAAAGAGGAATGAAATAGAAAGGAAATATGGAAAGGGGAAATTAGTGTAACGGGGTCGTACTCTCACACTTCCCCCCCTCAAAGCTGGGTGGTAGAAGTAACACCCTGCTTGACAAGGTTGTCGCGAAGAGGACGACGGGCGTTACCCATGTCGGATTCAGAGACGCGGTGTCAGAAGGATCAAAATCCTTTCAGCAAAGAAGAAGCTCCAGAGTGCCATTCTGACGATGACGGTGTCCAAGTACGTAGTTGTCTCATGTCGTGGATGAACACGGGCGACGACAGTGGTTGGCATTCGGTGTAGAGCGTTTTTGGTCTTGATAGGGTTTAAGAAGCTTGTATGGAAGGTGTAATGGAACTTCCAAGTGGCTGGTAGGCGGAAGCGGAAGGTGAATGAAGGAACCCTTGCTTCAAAGAGGATAGTCCCGCAGAAGCAAGGTTCAAGCTTGGACGGAAGTTGGCTGATGTCGAGATTATGGTCTCGAGAAGGGTAGTGATGAGTTGCCAAGTGCTTGTGCTGATGTTGGATGTCCAAGAGGTGCTTGTGTGGTCGATGTACAAGATGATGGACGATGGCGATGAAATCGGAAGCCAGTTGGACAGTGGCTGGTATGGTTAGCTGTTGTGGTGTGATCGGGTGGCGTCCGTAACAGACGAAGTACAGCGTCTGTCCAGTAGCGGCGTCAGGAGCATACTTATAGGCAAACCCCAGGACGGGCAGATGCAAGTCGGAGTTGGAGATGTGAATTGTTGGAACAGTGTGCTGTAACGTGCAGATGAGTGGCTATGTTGTCCGAGCTGTGCATGCTGTTACCCGCATCTGGTCCACGTGTGAAGATCACCAAGTGTTGGTGGTATGGCAGTCATGTCATAGTACAGCTTCTGTAACAGTGTTGTATCCATGCCTTAGTGTTGTCGCGAGTCGTACCCACTCGGTATCGTAGTGCTGCAGGATGGAGAGAAGAATCACTAGTAGTAACCCTGTCCACCACGCGGTCTGCTAGTCACATTGCCTTGAGTACAACAGCGCATGCGAAGTGCTGCTCAGCGTATCCCTTGTGTTCAGAACCATGCGAGGGGTTGGTACCACAAACGCGGAGCTGGTAACTTCCAGAATCGGCGCCAAGGTAGTTTCCCTCGGTGGTTGCTCAAGCAAGGAATCTCTGCTGCGTAGATATCCCACGGTGATGGGTTAGGATATCTGGGAACGTTACGGGTATTCCCAAGTAATCCTCTCCTGTTTCCAAATGAGCATTGCTGATAACCAATCCAGTATGACCTTATGCACGTCCAGTTTAGCACAGAGGCCATCGGTAGGCATCGGTGTCTGGCGCACATATTGGGATAGGTCTTCTGCTGCCATCATGTGTTGTCTCATTCTGTTGCTGTCCTTGAAGTAGCGATGATGTCGAAGATGTCTCAGCTACTTAGCATTAATGTTGAAGTCTGCTCCATTTCGGCCAATAGGGGTGTTGTTGGAGATACGCGGAGTCCACTATCCGGAGTGGCGTCGGCGCTCCATTTCACGCCTATCTGCTTCCGTGGAGTTGGTGCTGCTGATGGATTGGTTGTGACGCAGGTTTTATGACTTTAAGGAAAGCCATAGGCCATGAGGACTTGTATACCGGTAGAGTACCGTGGTCCTCCCATCCTCATAAGAGCAAATATCTCCTGCTCTTGAGGGTATATGGCATTGCCATAGCTATTCCAGTGCGTAGTGGTATCTCCTCCCCACTAGCTGGAAATCATAGTACTGTGCCTGGCCGGGACTTAACGATCCACTGGAATATAATCCAGCATTATCTCCATTGAGTGGAGAATCATCCATCAGGATTTGGTTATGAATGTTCTGTCGAGTCTTCTGCTGCGGCGGCGGCGGCGGTTGCGACGACGGCGACGGCGGCAGCTGCTGCAGAGAATTCTCTTAACTCGTACCGGTTGAAGGAGAATCCATCAACTCCCCCTTCCCAGTAGAGTGTTCCTGATGGGTGTAACAGGCGTAACTACCAGGAACACGGGCATTTTGGTACACATGTGTTGCTCCATTGCTGCCGGTGATTGTTTCATTTGAGGGTATGAAGAGAAATTTGCTTCTCCCCTCAATGTATCCACGGGTAGCAATTCCTGGTATGCTCATCCGTGCCTCCGATGTACGGTCGGTAGAGCGCGTGATCGTGTTGTAGTAGTCCGCATCTCCCTCATTTGTTGACACCTCGTGTTGCTTGACGTTCTCCTGCATCGTCGAAGTTACGTTGGTGCTTGTAACGCTTCGGCTTCTGGTAGAATCGCCTCCAATGCATGTGCCGTAGGGTCGCTAGTGAACGAGTACTTGCCGGATTAGAGGTTAATTACTCCTCAATCTGTCAAGCATCGTGACGTGCACGGAATTTTCTTCCACGCAGGTCATTAACACATGGAATCGCGACGCATGATTGGTGTGTCGCCTCGTGAGGTCGATGTTGAGACTGCTCCAATCAATCACCTCGGATGGCTGAGATTCTTGATGAAGACGAATCGGTCAGCTCCTGTTACAAAGTAGTGTCTCGCTGGCCTTGACGAGACAGGTTCACTGCGTCGTCGTTGCGTGCGAAATCTGCTCCTTCGCAGCAACTTGAACTTGGGAGCATTGCAAGAGAAAACGGCTACTTCTCTGCAATCCCGTAGGTTGTCGATCAATTTGTATGAAGAAGTGTCTCGTGGATGGAGAACATGTCTTCACGCAGCTCCATTGTTTTTCCTGGGTGAAGATCTCGCTGTGTTGATGTCGATCTATTTTTAACGAAGATGTCTTCGTCAAAATAACTCGATCGTTATCGACACCAGTCAGAAGATGCGTCGATTGTGCAGTCGCTGGTCACGAATGTTGTCTCCATGATGATGATTTCCCATAGTGTAGTCTCTGCTGTATTCGTGCCGTTGATTCCGCACCAATCCGACGATCCACGTTCTCCTGTCATTTTTCTGCTGGCAGCTATTACCAAGTAGGTAATACTCTGGCAGATTTCTGACTCCGCAGATGATTTGCGCACCATATTCGTCACCAAATAGAGGAGTCCGAATTTGGTTGTCCAAATGTTGTCAACGATGTTGAAGGCGGCCAATTTCTGGTTCTGCGCGTCATTCTCCCTTCGTGCAGAAGTCGCGCTCCATCTCGTCCGTTGAAGTAGAAGTCGATCCGACGGTCCAAACTCCAAGCGATCTGAGTATACTCCTGAGTCACGTTCAGCAGCTTTCGGCGCCCGGGTTGACTCGTTTCCTGCAGCAATTCTCAATCGTCGATGTCGGCTGTCGAACGATCGGACGCTCCGGAAAACTTCGCGGCTTGCGAGGTCCCGTTCCCATTCGCTCAGATGGATTTCGTTCTCGCCTCGGTCGATCTGAAGCGTCGAATCTCCATCGGACGGATGTCGTCGGTCGAACCTCCGCAGAGTTCCGCGCAACTCCAAGTGTTGTCGCGAACTGCGAACTTCTCCGAATGTCGCAGGGAGTGTTCCGCCGGAACTGACGAGCTCGCCAGGTCGAGGCCGTTTGCCCCCGCGAAAAATCGGCACCGTCGATGCAGTCCATCGAACGGTCGGCGAGGCATCTCGCCTTCGAAGTTGACCCCAGGTGCAACTGCGAGAGGTGAGTCGAAACTTAAATGAAAGTGCATTGTACTTACAGGAATTGAAGTTTCGACTCCATCCTCCGCCTGCTCCTGGGGGCCCAGCGGTTAAGCGTTGAGCTGAAACCTTGGCTCTGATTACCAAGTGTCACAGGATCGAATGTCCGAGGAAAGGTTCGCTCGATGTTTCACTATCATTCAGTACAAGGTGTTTTTATACTTCCAGAGTACATCAGGTAACCAAGGTTTATCCTATCCAAAGGGAATAGACCCTTCTAGAAATAGAATCACCATGCGTATAGCCACGCGAGGCTATTGGCTTTAAGGGATTACGGCAGGATTACGCTAGATATAGCGCGCCAGTACATCCCGAGCCTGGTCGGTGATATAATTATAATAACAGGATAAACCAAAGGATAATGGAAAATGAGGAATAGGAAACCAAATGAGATGAGATAAAGACCAAATGAATCAGGAGTGAAAGAGGAATGAAATAGAAAGGAAATATGGAAAGGGGAAATTAGTGTAACGGGGTCGTACTCTCACAGACTAGGTCATCGTGCCCTCACACGTCTTCGTCACATGTCTGAGCACGGTCTTGTCTTAGGTCTCCCTGAGTCGTTCCCCGCGCTATCCTCTTTACGAGCGCCGCCGTGCACGCCCTGTGTCGAGGGCCGGCTCCGCCATGCCCATCACTCCTCCTCGTTCCCCCCCACCGTCACACTGCTGCAGACCATGTACATGGACGTCTGGGGCCCCGCCCCCGTCCATGGGCCGCGTCCAGAGCGCTACTTCCTAGTGCTTGTCGATGACTACACGTGCTACACCATGGTGTTTCCCCTGGAGCGGAAGGTCGACGTGCCTGACGTTCTTATCCCGTGGCTTGTCTCTGCGCGTGTTCACCGAGGACTCCCTCTGTTGTATCTTCTCGCCGACCGTGGTGGCGAGTTCGCCTCTGGCTGCCTTGGTTGCTCCTGTCGTGCAGAGGCATCACCTTGACGTTCACCCTACTGGACTCCCTGCAGCATAATGGGGTCGCTGAGCGACGCATCGGTTTGGTCATGCAGGTGGCTCGTACCTCCATGATCCATGCCGGTGCACCCCATTTTTTGTGGCCGTTCGCTGTTCGCTACGCCGCTCACCAGCTTAACCTGTAGCCGTACCCTCAGCAGCCGCAGGTTTCGCCGACCCTCCTCTGGACCGGTTCCCCTGGTGACGCGTCTGTGTTCCACGTCTGGGGCTGCCTTGCTTACGTTCGTGCCTCTGGCACGGACAAGCTCACTGCCCGCACCATCCCCTGTGTCTTTGTAGGTTTCCCCCTTGACTCGTTTGACTGGAACTTTTCCCACCCGCTGTCTCACCACTACTTTCACTCCTTCGACGTCACCTTTGACGAGTCCGTCTCCTTTTACCACCGCTTTCCCCATCGTCGTCCTCCGGTTACCCCCCCCCCTGTTTCTGGTTACCCCTCCCTCGGTTGCCCCGTCTCCCCCCCCTCCCCTCCCTGCCCCGTCTGGTGTGTCTCACGTCACCCCGCTCCCGTCAGGTGTCCCTGCCGAGGAGTCTGGTGACTCTCGCGGCTCTGCGGAGTTCCTCCCCCCGCCCCTCCTCACTCCGGTCTCTTCTCTACCATTGCCGCCGTTGCTGTCACCGCCGCAGCCGCATCCGCCGCGGCCGCAACCGCCATCGTCACCGCCGCTAGGGTTCATGCGTTCTGGGAGCGTGGGGAGCGTGCTGGAGTGGGTACTTGAGCGGGTTCCCATTCTGGGGGTGCTGGCGTGGAGCTTCTCAAAGGGAGCCGTGCTGTCGGTGGAGGTTTTGGTATTGGAGTCGCGCAGCAGTCGCCGACGGTGTCCGCTCTTCGCCTCCTCGGTCTTCCTTCCCCTGACCGCTAGCCGATGCCTCCTTCGTCGCCGCCACCTCCTCCTCCGCTGGTCTTTGGCCCAGTGTTTCCTCCCCCAGAATCCTCTCCGGCTCATTTCCCTCCCCTTCTCCTTATGTGTCTCCTCCCCTCTCTCCTGACCCGACTCCTCCGTCTCACATCTGGTCTCGTCCTATGTTGCTTCTTTCCCACGCGTCTCGTGCTCCTCCGCTTCTCCCGTCTCCTCCTTCGTCGCCGCTTGCTGTGGCCCCGCCCCCATTCTCTGACTCCCCTTGTTCCTTGTGTTCTTGCTTTTCTTGTTACCGACTCGTCTATTCCTGTCTCGAGTCTGTCGGCTCTTGTCGCTGCTGTCACTGACTTCGCCGCTACCCGCCGCCTTGACTACGCCACCGCTCTGGTCTCTGACCCTGCCTGCCCTCTGTCCGTCAGGGGTGTGGCTGCCCTTGGCAGTGACGTCCTAGAGGACACGCAGTACGAGCTCGATTTCCTGTCTCAGGCTGCTCCCCATCTCTGCTCCATGCTGCTAGTCCCTGAGGGTGACCCAAACGCCCTTGACATCCCAACCCCTCGCACCTACGCTGAGGCCACCTTGGGACTCTGGGCCTCTCAATGGATAGCTGCCATGGAGTAGGATATGGCATCTTGGAGATCCACCGGTACCTTCGTCGACGCAGTTCCCCCACCCGGGGTGAACGTAATCGATGGCCGATGGTTCTTCAAGATGAAGCACCCTCTTGGAGAGCCACATGTCTTCAAGGCGCGCTACGTTATTCGAGGCTTCAGTCAACATGAGGGGGTGGACTGTCAAATATATGTATAACTCATATTTGTATAGACTGTATAGGGTCACCTCTTAGAGGGTACAACACTCTTAGGTATATACCCTTGTTCTCTCTCTATATTCAACACTTGTTCAGTTTTCTTCTCGACATGGTATCACCCGTAGGTTCGACCCCCCCCCCCCCCACCTACCGCTTCCGCCCGTGCCACCTAGGCCCCGTCGCGCCGCCCCCACCTAGGCCACGTCGCGCCCCTCCTGGGCCCCTATCGCGCCTCCTAGCCCGTCACACCCCTCCTGGGCCCCTGCCGCGCCTCCTAGGCCCTGTCGCGCCCCTCCTGGGCCCCCGTCGCGCCTCCTAACCTGTCGCGCCCCTCCTGGGCCCCTGTCGTGCCCCCTAGCCCGTCGCGCCCCTCCTGGGCCATTGCCACGCCTCCTAGCCCGTCGTGCCCCTCCTGGGCCCCTCGTGCCTCCTAGGCCTCGTCGCACCTCTCCTGGGCCCTGTGTGCCTCCTAGCTCGTCGCGCCCCTCCTGGGCCCCTGTAGCGCTTCCTAGCCCGCCGAGCCCCTCCTGGGCCCCTGGGCCCCTCGTGCCTCCTAGCACCCGCCGCGCCTGCCTGGCCCCGTCGCGCCTGCCTGGCCTTGCCGCGCCTCCTGGCCCCGCCGCCCCTGCCTGGCCCCGCCGCGCATGCCTGGCCCCGTCGCGCCTGCCTGGCCCCGCCGCGCCTCCTGGCCCCGCCGCGCCTGCCTGGCCCTGCCGCGCCTCCTGGCCCCGCCGCCCCTGCCTGGCTCGTCGCGCCTGCCTGGCCCTGCCGCGCCTCCTGGCCCCGCCGCCCCTGCCTGGCCCCGCCACGCCTGCCTGGCCCCGCCGCGCCTGCCTGGCCCCGCCAGCACCTGCCTGGCCCCACCGCACCTGCCTGGCCCCTTCGCCCCGGCTCGTCCTGCCGTGCCGCCTCCGGCTCCGTCTCCTCTGCTCGCCCGTGCTGAGGCGCTTCGCGGCCGCCGTGCTGGAGGGGGCTGTCGCTGTGTTCCTGCGTCGCTGTGTTCCTGTGGAGCTGTGCCGCTGACCCTGCATGATGGCGGACTTCGTGCTCCGACTGGACGCCGAGGGCCATGCGGTTGACTTCGCCGCCTGGCTCTCCGATCTCCGCCGCCACCTGACAGGTCAGCGCCAGGATGGCCACTCTTTGGTTGTCCATATCGACGGCTTGCTCCCCCGCCCCCCCGCACCTGCTCCCCTCCCTACTGATCCCTCCTCTGATGACCGTGAGACCTTCTCTACTGCTGCGCTTGCCCGTGCAGTTTGGGACTCCCGCGATGCAGTCGCTCAGGTTGCCATTAGCCACGCCCTTCCTGTCTCTGAGCGCTCGCGTTTTGCTACTATTGAGACGGCCAAAGCTTACTTAGACGCTGTTATTGCCCGCTATTCCACACCCGCGTCTGCGTCTGCTAGTCGCCTGCTCTTCCCTATGCTTTTCCCAGACCTTGCAGCTTTCCCTACCGTCGCAGACTTTGCCACTCACCTGCGTGCCCTAGAGACCCGCTATCGCACTGCCAGCACTGCTGCCCAGCTCAATGCGCTCCCCCCCCCTTTCTGTATGACGCTCTATTCTATCGCCATGTGCTTGCCAGACTGCCTCGCTAGTGCTCGCGATCACTTCCTTAGCCTGCACCCGGGTGACCTCACTCTCACTGCCCTTGTCGACACCCTCACCGAGATCGAGACTCGCCAGCGCACTATCGCTCAGTCGAGCGGTGCGCCGGCAGTCTCTATCTTTCACGGCTGTGCCCCCTCCCAGTGCACGTTCACTGACGTTTCGGCTGCGGTCGCCACGCCAACCCCCCTCACTGAGACGGCTGCTGCGGTCCACCCGCAGCAGCGCTCGCGCCGCGGTGGCCGTGGTCGCCAGGGTGGTAGGGGTGGTGGCGCAGGTAATGGTGTTGGTGGTCGTATGAGTAGTCCGTCTGGGGGGACTAGCATTGGTGGTCAGGAGCAGCAGCCCCAGCCGCAGCAGGAGCAGCCCGCGCCGCAGCCGCTGTCCTAGCAGCAGCCGCCGTCCCAGCCGCAGCCCCCGCAGCAGTGGGCTCGCCTCCCGCCTGGTTGGCCCGGCACCTCAGGAGGTGGTGGCAGTGGTGGCGGCCCGCGCAGCTTGGCGTCTACCAGCGGCTCCGGTGCTGTGACCTGTCAGTACCAGCTTCAGACCGGGCCCTTCGCGGCACTCTGTGCCGCCGCCCGCACCCGATTGCCCGCTGTTTCCGCCGCCTGGACGATATGTTTCGTCGTCGCTTTGGCCCGGCCCCGGACCTCCCTGACTGGCACAGCCTGCTCCGCCAGGGCGTGCCGATCTTTGAGTTAGACATGGATCAGATAGGTGTTGCTTTGCATGCCTTGTATTCTGACGCTGCTAGTGTTGCTGGATCTTATTTTCCTGTGTTCTCTAGTCTAGGTGTTGCACCGTTGTGTAGCCTAGCCTCCCCTGCTGCGTCAGGCGTAGGACTGCCTAGTTTGTCTAGCCTCGTCTCTGCACCGGCTCCGTTCCCGGCCTCCGCCACAGCTTCGCTGTCCTTCACTCTCGACTCCGGTTCTTCTGCCTGCTTCTTCCGCGACCGTTCCGCGCTCACGCCGCTTGCTATGCCAGCTGTCGTCTCTCTCGCTGACCCCTCTGCGGGTCCTGTCGTCGCTCGCAGTTCTACGTCCCTTCCCTGTCCAGCAGTTCCCTCGGGCTCCCTTACTGGCCTCCACGTTCCCTCATTCTCGAGGAACCTGGTTGGTGTCGGCTGTCTCCAGGACCTCGGTGTCACCACCATGTTCCCTGGGCACGAGCGGTTCGCTCTCTGTTCTGAGGCTGTCTCAGGTTCCCTCCTTGCGACGTTCCCCTGGGACCCGGTGTCCAGTCTGTTTACCCTAGACACCGCTTCCCCTCGGGTTGGTGCGTCCTCCCAGGTTGCTGCAGCTTGCTCATGTCGTTCCCTCACTCACCCGTCCCTTCTTTGGCACCACCGCTTAGGTCACCCTGCTCTCCCTCGTCTGCGTCACATGTCCCAGCACGGCCTTGTCTTAGGTCTCCTTGTGTCGCTCCCCGCCCTTCCTCCCTCGACTGCGCCACCGTGCACGCCTTGCGTCGAGGGCCGGCTCCGCCGTGCCCCACACTCCTCCTCGCTGCGCCCGGCTGCTGCCCCCCTTCAGACCCTGCACCTGGACGTTTGGGGCCCTGCCCCCGTCCCCGGACCGCGCGGTGAGCGCTACTTCCTTGTGCTCGTCGACGACTACACGCGCTACACCACGGTGTTTCCCCTGGAGCGGAAAGCCGACGTGCCCGACGTTCTTCTCCCGTGGGTTGTGGCTGCGCGTCTCCACCGCGGTCTCCCCGTGTTGTGTCTCCACTCCGACCGTGGCAGCGAGTTCGCCTCTGGTCGGCTTGGACAGTTCTGTCATGCGGAGGGCATCACCCAGTCGTACACCTTGCCGGACTCGCCATAGCAGAATGGGGTTGCTGAGCGCCGCATCGGCTTGGTCATGGAGGTCGCCCATACCTCCATGATCCATGCCGATGCCCCCCATTTTCTGTGGCCGTTCGCTGTTCGCTACGCTGCTCACTAGCTTAACCTGTGGCCACGCTCCCAGCGGCCGCAGGTTTCGCCGACCCTCCTTTGGACCGGGTCCCCCGGTGACGCGTCTGCGTTCCACGTCTGGGGCTGCCTTGCTCACGTTCGTGCCTCTGGCACGGACAAGCTCACTGCCCGCACTGTCCCCTGTGTCTTCCTCGGTTTCCCCCTGGACTCGTCTGACTGGCTTTTCTATCACCCGCCGTCTCACTGCTTCCTCCACTCTCGTGACATTACCTTTGACGAGTCAGTCTCCTTCTACCGCCGCTTCCCTCACCGAGGTCTCCCAGTTGCCCCCCCCCTGTTCCTTGCTCCCTCTCCCCCGGTAGCCCCTGCCCCTCTCCCGCCTCGTCCTGCCCCGTCTGGTGTCTCTCACGTCACTCCCCTCCCGTCGGTTGTTCCGTTGAGGAGTTTGCTGACTCTAGTGGTACCCCAGGTCTGTCCTTGCCGCGTCCCCCTTCCCCGGTGCCTCCGCCCCCACTGTCGCAGTCGCCGACCCCGCTGCAGCCGCCGCCGCCGTCGCCTCCGCAGCCGTCGCCGCTGTTGCCGCCGCCGCAGCCGTCGCCGCCGCAGTCGGCGTCGCCACTGCCACTGCCGCTCTTGGCCCCTGGGGGTGCTGGTGTGCAGGAGGGTGTTCGTCCTGCGGCTTCTGGGGGTGCCGCTGGTGTTGGAGGGGGTTCTCGCTCTGGGGGTGTGGGTTCTGGGGGTGCTGCTGTTGAGTGTTCTACCGACGGTCGTTCTGCCTCTGCTGGTCCGAGAGGTCCGGCCCAGCCGTCGTCGCCGCCGCAGCAGCCGTCGCCGCCGGTCTCCGCTCTCCGCCTGCTCGGCCTTCCCTCCCCGGACCGCACGACGGTGTCTCCCCCAACGCCTGCTGACCTTCCTGTCTACGGTCCTGTGTTCCCGCCGCCAGACTCGTCTCCGGCCCATCTTCCTCCTCGTTCCCCTCCTGTGTCTCCTCCGCTGTCCCCTGACCCTACACCTCCGTCTCACGTTTGGGCTCGCCGTCCCTCCCGTGCTCGTCCCGTCTCTCCTGTCCTGCCCACCCACCCTATGTTGCTCCGTTCCCGCTCGTCTCGTCCTCCCCTCCTCCTGTCCCCTCCTCTCTCGTCCCTTGCTGTTGCACCTCCTCCGTTCTCTGACTACCTCCGTGCTGCTCGTCCCCTTGTCCCTCGGGTCCTTGCCTCTCTTGTTACCGACCCTTCTGTTCCTATCTCGCGCCTTGACGCGCTTGTCGCTGCTGTCGCTGACTTCGCCTCTACCCGCCGCCTTGACTACGCTACCACTCTGGTCTCTGACCCTGCCCGTCCTCCGTCCGTTGGGGGTGCTCCTGCCCTTGGCAGTGACGTCCTAGAGGACAGGCAGTACGAGCTTGCTTTCCTTTCCGAGGCTGCTCCCCATCTCTGCTCCATGCTGTTAGTCCCTGAGGGTGACCCAGACGCCTTCAACATCCCGACCCCTCGCACCTACGCTGGGGCCACCTCGGGTCCTTGGGCCTCTCAGTGGATAGCTGCCATGGAGCAGGAGATGGCATCTTGGAGGTCCACCGGCACTTACGTCGACGCAGTTCCCCCGCCTGGGGTGAACGTAGTCGATGGTCGGTGGCTCTTCAAGGTGAAGCGCCCCCCTGGAGAGCCGCCTGTCTTCAAGGCGTGCTACGTGGCCAGAGGTTTCAGTCCGCGCGAGGGGGTTGACTTTTTCCAGACCTTCGCCCCAACCCCGAAGATGACCACTCTTCGGGCGCTGCTACACGTAGCAGCACAGCGTGACTACGAGCTTCACTCCCTCGACTTCTCTACTGCCTTTCTTCAGGGCAGCCTACACGAGCAGGTCTACCTGCGCCGACCACAGGGCTTCACTGGTACCTTCCCTCCTGGGACCCAGTGGCTTCTCAGGCGCCCAGTCTACGGCCTGCGTCAGGCTCCCCGCGAGTGGCACGACACGCTACGTGCCACGTTAGCAGACCTGCAGTTCTTTCCGTCCTCTGCTGACCCTTCACTGTTTGTGCGTTCCGGCCAGACTCCGTTCTACATCCTTGTCTACGTAGACGACCTGGTCTTCGCTACTGCTGACAGGGACGCACTGGCCTCTGTGAAGACTGAGCTGCTGAAGAGACACACCTGCACTGACCTTGGAGAGCTGCGTCGCTATCTTGGCCTGCAGATCTCTAGGGACAGGGCAGCACGCACCATCACTCTGACTCAGTCACACTTGGTGCGTCAAGTCCTTCAGAGGTTCGGTCTTCAGTTCTCCTCTGCACAGCCCACACCTCTACCTGTAGACCACAGGCTTTCCGCTCTTGTTCCTGAGGAGCCAGTAGAGCCCAGCGGCCCCTACGCAGAGCTGGTGGGTTGCCTCATGTACCTGATGACCTGCACTCGCCCAGATCTCGCATACCCTCTCAGCATCCTGGCTCGCTTTGTGGCCACTGGCAGACACCGACCACAGCACTGGTCGGCCGCTAAGAGGGTTTTGCGATATCTAGCAAGTACATCAGGCATGGGGTTAGTGTTAGGAGGTCGCAGGCCAGTGTTCCTCACTGGGCACACAGACGCTTCTTGGGCAGACGACTCTGAGATGCTCAGGTCGTCGCAGGGCTACTGTTTTAGCCTTGGTTCGGGTGCTATCTCTTGGAGATCCACTCGCTCGTCGTCTGTTGCTCAGTCCAGCTGTGAGGCTGAGATCTACGCTGGTGCCATGGCGGCACAAGAGCTCCGCTGGCTGACCTTCTTGCTCACAGACTTAGGTGAGCGGCCTAGCTCTGCCCCGGTCCTGTACGCTGACAACAGGGCCATGATCCTCCTGTGTCAGGAGCCTCGACTTGAGGGCAGAGCGAAGCACATTCAGCTGCGGTACTTCCTCCTGCGCGAGCTACATCAGCGCCGCCAGGCCCGCGTAGTTCACTTGGTCTCTGGTGCCAACACAGCTGATATCTTTACGAAGGCGCTTGTGCCTAAAGATCATCAGCGGCACTGTGTACAGCTCGGTCTAGTTCCTGTAGCCTCTCACTTGCTAGGACCTTGACTTTGTACTGTCCTATATATATCTACAGTGGCGGATTAAATTGCCCGGATGTTTAACACTTTGAAACAGCACGCTATGCCACACATGTTTCGAAAATAGTAACACCCGGTTTTTTCCATTCCGTTACAAGGTTTCCGAGTTTTGCTTCAACCGTTTCTTGCTTGGCGCAATTGTGTCACAACCTGAAAGTGGGGTTGAAATTTACTCCTCGACAGTCGATGCGGACATTTCCAACCGAGCGGAAGAGTAGATCTATTTTCCCCCGTCACTCAGTGTGTGCATCGTAACGCGCAATAGTTGCTGGCTTAAGAGTTAGTCCGGAAGCGAGCCTACGACCGCATCGCCATGAAGCCGTTAACTGAGCGGAAACGCGCGCGAATCAGAAGCATGTTGCGTGCGGGCCATTCGACTAGGAAAATAGGCAAAGTTCTTGGAATAGGCAAGAGCACTGTGCACGATTACAGTTTGAAAGTGGCTGCCGAGACTAGTCTCGAGGAGGTGCGACCTACGATGCCTTCGGCCGGCCGCCCCCGCTTAATCACTACCCGTCTCCAGCGCGGAATAGTACGCGCGATCACAAGCGGCGAGGCGAAAAGCTCTGTAGAAGCGGCAAATATGTTGTTGGAGAAGCACGGTCTCGCCGTAGACTCGAAGACGGTCCGGAACTCATTACGATCCGCGGGGCTGATCGCCGTGCATCAGCCCAAGAAACCCAGGCTCTCACCGAAAAACATCCGAGATCGTCTCGACTTCGCGCGGTCGCATGCCGACTGGACGCTGGAGGACTGGAAGCGGGTGATTTGGTCTGACGAGACAAAGATAAACCGCTACTGCTCCGACGGACGTGCATACGCCTGGATTCGCGAGGGCACCAGCCTTCGGAGCCATCAAGTCCAACAGACAGTTAAGCATGGGGGCGGTTCTGTGATGGTGTGGGGTTGCATGACGTATGAGGGGGCGGGGTTCATGTGCAAGATAGATGGCAGGATGGATGGGCCGCTGTATCGCAGCATCTTGCAAGATGAGTTCAAACAGACCATCGATTTTTTCAAGCTTTCCCCCTCATAGGTCATTTTCCAGCACGACAATGATCCCAAGCACAGGTCTCGTCTGGTCCAAGATTGGCTTGGGGAGCAGGAGTACGCGGTGCTGGAATGGCCGTCGTGCTCCCCGGACCTTAACCCGATTGAGCACCTGTGGGCATACTTGAAAAGGCAGCTGGGGAAGTACGAAAAGCCGCCAAGGGGAATGCTGGAGCTGTGGGAGAGGGTGCAGGAGGAATGGGACAAGATACCGGCGGAGGTGTGTGCAAACCTGATCGACAGCCTGCCGAGGAGGATCAAGACAGTGATTCGGGCAAAGGGACGCTGGACTAGGTACTAGTTTTCCTAGAATCTAGTATGATACCTGTTTTCGGTACAAATTGTCCGGATGTTATCCTATGCTATGCTTAGGTGTTTAAGGACCATGTGTGGTACTACTTTGGTGTTTGTCAACTCGAGTGAGTGCTGTAACTGAACTTCTCAGCGTGTATGCACACCATACATTAAGGCTTAATGTTTACGCCGCTGCACTCATCAAAATGCCAAAAAAGTCTGAACATGTGGACAATTTATTCCGCCACTGTATATATGTACTCAGATTGGACTTGTGTCCTCTCCCAGTGGCTGGACTAGTAGTGCCGCCCTGGTCTTGTTCTTGTCTTGCCTGTACTCCTTTTGACTGGTCTTTAGACCCTTGTCTCAGTGGCTGGACTAGTAGTGCCGCCCTGAGCTGCTTGTTCAGGATTTGCCCATATGCAGTCTAGGGGGTGTGTCAAATATATGTATAACTCATATTTGTATAGACTGTATAGGGTCACCTCTTAGAGGGTACAACACTCTTAGGTATATACCCTTGTTCTCTCTCTCTCTCTCTATTCAACACTTGTTGAGTTTTCTTCTCGACATGGACTTCTTTCAGACCTTCGCCTCGACCGTGAAGATGACTGCTCTTCAGGCATTGCCCCTATATAGTCTAGGGGGTGTGTCAAACATAACTTATGCAGTTACTGTAGACTATATGTGTTTGTGCCTTAGTGAGTACAACTCACCAATCTATACTGCCTTGTATCTCCCCATTCTATTCATTCATTCTGATAATCTCTTATGTGGGGCACTTAGCCGGAAAAACTAGGCATTCTAGGGGTGCGGGGGGAATGTATCTGGCAGTCGAGGACGAGGGGGGAATGTATCTAGGTTGTGGGGGGGGAGGGGGGAGGGATGGGTGGGCGAAGTGGAATGTCTAGTCTCAAGATGTATTTTTTCACGTTATCTCAATTCTCAGACGAAAGTCTACACCTGGTCTGAACTTTCAGGCGTAATCTTATGGCTTATGTGGACGACCAGACGAATTAATTTAGCCCGTAAAAGAATCAGATGAAAGGAAAAAAACAGGTCTGACTTTCAGACCATCAGACCGATTTCGTCTAATATCTGAGACCCTAGTTGTAATGCCATAGCAGGCTGCAGCAAGTCTCCCCACCCGCACTGCAGCTATGACCTCCCTTTTGGATCTTTTCCTCTACCCATGAGCACATCTGTCGTGATCATAGCGCCACGCCGCCAGGAGTAACCCAACCATCCAAAAATGCCATTGGAAGGATCAGACCATAGAGGCTTCTTGTTCCATCTGCACATAGAAGTCATGAACATATTTCACACGATGTAAAGAGATAAAAATACAGAAGAAACATCTTGTACCCAACTTAGCATAAAACCTCTTCTGATTTATGACAAGAAAATAAGATTAACTGTATAGAGTATGAGATGAACTCACAGATCTTCATGGTGAACCACCTTCCCTCCTTCAACCTGCAACAAAAGACAATGAAAGCATGTGTGGAGCGTCAGCTGCCAGCCACGTGGGACACCTTACACGCTCAGCTGGCAGCATGGAAGATGTGATGCCAGTGATGTGTTATCTTGTGATGTCACTGATGTGTTATCGTCATTGACACCTTGAGTTGGATCCTTGAGTCGACATCGAAGGGCCTGCCCCAGACCTTGTAATTCTGCTTATTGTCCATGACCACCTGCCAGTCACCACATCACCAACCAATGAGCATGCTCGCAATGTGCTGAAATAAACATTCTGCCTTCATTCCAGACCCACGAGGTCATTGACTGCCATAGAAAATCCGATATCTATCACTGCCCATTCAATTCAGAATGACACCACGTATCAACTTACTAGACCTGAGCCTTCTCCTGTTGATGTCTCCTCTATAGAGTACTCCACGATTCTCCCTTCTTGAAAAAGCTGAGAATAATTCCAAACAATGCTTATCGTACGATGGATCACCACTAGTAGAAACAAGAAACACATGAAGATCAGCATGAGATGAGAGAGAGCTGACCCACCACTTGCATGGAGTAAAAGGCTGACTTGATCTGATTCAACCTAACAGAGTAGCACACAAAACCAGGAAATAAATATACAGTCAAATCGCTCAAGAAACGGAGTGTGTGCAGTTGAAGTGCAAGAGAGAGTACATACCCATGAGCTGACATAAGGGGATCGTCGAACCTCGCATCCGGAGAGTAAAATTCAAAATCCTCAGCTCTTGCCGAGCAGCCATAGCTGCCAACGTGCGAGCGAGCAGACAATTCAAGGTCAGTCGAGAAAACAAAGGAGAAACAACAAGAGAAGCAACAAGCAGCTGTCGCTCCTTACAGCTTGAAGAGGTGGGGAAGTATCTTGGAGGATAAGGGTCCCAATTCTGGATTAGCAGATAGATTGCGAGGAGGTAGGACAGCGGAACTGGGGGTTTCCATCGTTGACGTCATCGCTGACGCTTAGTAGACGAGAACCGCAGGAGAGTAGACGAGACGGATGATAGGAACCTCACGAGCTCGGAAGAACCAGTGGAGCAGAGGAGCAGCGAAGCGCGGAATCGACACGGGAAGCAGCGGGCAACGTAGATTCAGGAGCCGACGCGGGGTCACCTGAAATAGCCAAGAAGAATGACTCACCGCTAGGGGAAAATTGGCGCAAACACAAGAAGGTTCTACTAGCGCAGGAGGTTTACGTACACGCGAATCGGACGCTGAGCAATGCACGGTATTTCGACTGCGTATGGCTGTGTGAAAGCTTCCGTGCTTGAAGGACAATGACGCAGCTAAGGAAGCGTAAGTAAGTCTGCACAGCAAGACGCGAGCTGCGAGTGGGACATCAGTTCATCAGCAAGCCAGCGTCAGTTGTGCTGGCAACGCAGCGGAATTCACGGCAATGGCTCGCATGCGTCACACAGTGAGCTTCAACGAAGCACAAGCAGATTCCTCTCTATAGAGAGCTCCACACGTTTAGACAGTTGGGTCCAATCCAACTTCACAACATGGTCCTCTATTTCACAAAGTGGAATTAAAGCAACGCGAACTCACATCTAACCTGAAATTTCTCCCTCCATGCGAGGAGCACTGAAACCCATGTGGTACATTTCATTGCGTTAGAAATGACCTTGATAGCTCCATTTTCCACGAAGATCAAGGTTACCCCTGGTGCACAACTGCCAGCTTTGGTTTGTGGGAGAGCGGTACTTAATCACCCAACTTTTGATGGAATAGCGTCAAAATTTTTAATGACTTCGACCGTCATCCAAAAGAACAGGGATACTACTAACTTCAGTCGACTGCACAAGTTTGGTCAGAGGCAACCAGATGCTGTGGCACAGCAAGATAAATAAGCTCTTCGCAGTGCTATTGGTGCTCATCAGTGGTTTCAGCTCCTTCCTCTCCCTCTGCGTTTTGAAACACCCATAACAAGATCCAAGCCATGCCATAAAGGGTAACAGTAGTAAGACACAATTGACTCCATACAGAGTAAGTTGTACATACATACAGTGGGTGGCATTTGGAAAAAATCAGGGTAAGCGGATGTGAAATCATGCTGACTGTCAACATGATGGCAGATGCAGAGAAGGGGGAGGCAGAGGTACAATGATGGAAGGTCTGATGCATCGCGTGTGGTTGGTGAGGCACGTGTATGTGTGTGCGCGTGTGCAAATGCATGTGTGAGTGTGACGGTGAGAGGGAGATTTTGTGTGTGTGTGTGTGTGTGTGTGTGTGTGTGTGTGTGTGTGTGTGTGTGTGTGCGTGCGTGCATGCGTGTGTGAAAGACAAAGGGTGAGAGCAGAGAAAGTGGGAGGGGAGGATACAGAGAATGGAGCAGAAGGGTCATAATTTAACTACCATGATCCTTGTGGGCTTCAACATCCTTGGGCGACGTCAGCGGTCTCTGCTCCTCCCTTTTTGACGAACCTCCTCCTCCACCACCACCTCGGAAATTTTGTTTCACTGTAGATTGCTGATACATCACTCCGCCAACGATTGTAATGAACAGGCAGAGCACTCCAAACGGGGATGCGTGCTTGTCCCATATCATGACGTTGATCACTACAGTCAGCAGCTTGTTGGTCACACCGAGAACAGTGAACGCCGTGGCTGAAATCGCTTTTCTGCAGGCGAAACCGAAGAAGCTTATAGCGAGGCCGAACGCACAGGACAGCAGCACGGGGAACACGATCCCGAATTCCCACGTGGCCGTGCTCGCGGCTTTAATCGTCTCCCGGAATTCTCCCGTGATCATCCAGAAAACGGGAGCCATGAGGAGTGAGAGGAAGTTGTTGTAGAGGACGAAACCCCAGGTGTTGAGACCCAAGCTGGTGACTATATGCTTGATGTACACCATCTCGAATGTGATTGTAAAGAGGTAAGCGAAGGCCCAGGTGTACGCTCGGACGGTGTACTGGCTGTCTGTGAACACGTAGCCCACTGCTCCCACTAGAATCACAACCAGCGATCCGAGAGTGTAAGGCCCCGGCCATGGCTGCTTCCGAAATAGATAATCCGCGAACGCGACGAGGAGAGGCGTGGAGGAGCGGAAGATGATGAACGTGTCGACGTTGGCGTAGCGAAGCAGCGAGGTGTTGGTGAAAATCGCCATGTAGAAGACGAAAGCGGCCGGAATGAACTTCTTGATCATGTCCCATCGGATCGGATCGTGGACTAGGAGTTTAAATTGGCCTGACGAGATGACGGCGACGACGCAGGTGAGGTATTGGAGAGAGGTTAGGAGGCTCGGGTAAGGGAACACGCCGATGGCGAATTTGTTGATTATAGCGAGGAGGCTGGAGCACAGAGCGTAGCCGACGGCTAGCGGGAGAGCGGTCAGGTCGCCTAGATTGATGTTGACGCCGAATAGCTTGACGCTCGTGTTCTCCTTGTACCACGGAGCCATGCTGACGTGTCAACAGTTGATCAATTGACGAATTACTGGCTGATCGACGGGTGAGAGACTAGAATCTAGCGGCACTAGCATGAGTGGGATCTAGAATGGCTGCGCATTACTGAAGGTTGAGAAACCTTCATAAATTACGTGACGGATGGTAGAACAATTCAACCTTCAGACGTAAATATCCGACGCGCAACCTTCAGGAAACCTGCAGCTGCCGCTCCTGAGCCGTCTAGACAATGGGGTGGAATTGCTGGTGACAGTGGGCGATGGCAAGTGATCTGGGAATGGCTCTTCAGGGCAGTGGCTTGGGTGATGTGTTTGGTTTGGTGGCGTCGTGGTCGGTGAACAACACGGGCTGGGCTGCTGGGGGGCAAGGGAGCACGTCTCCGTCACAAGAGACCCCGATTGCACCTTCAATCAGCCGTCTCATGGCTCATCATCGCGTATTCGCCCACTAGTTGTGCATCACATTACGCAACCCACACAGCATCCTTGGTATATGAAAACATTGCATAACCAAAATTTGTGCTTACTGGCCTTGAATTCATTACCCACATATCATTTTCCCAATTGAAGGAAAATGAAAAGGTCTGGTTCAAACGATATGTTTATTTGGAAACAACTATCCTCGCCAGCTTCAGTTACGGAGCAAACCTTACTAAAAAGGGAGGGAGACATTGTGAAATTGTGATCCAAAGCTCAGCAAACCACCCTTGAAGTTGATGTCAAAGAGAAGAACATGAGCTGCGAGCAAGCCATTCTAGGACTAGGAAGTACAGGACCTCTCCCTTGTTGCTGGCTCGTGAGTTAGACCGCCGCCAATTTCGCCTGCATTTACTCCAGTAAAATCTAAGAAAATGGCGGTCGACTCGCAGGAAGCTATCCGCGTGGCGTTCCTTCTCGAGCCTGGTCACGGCTTCAGCGGTACCGATGGTTTCGATTATCTTGGGGCCCGACGGTTTCTCCTGAAGGCTAAGGCTCAAGACGGGACACTCCACCGACAAGTAGGTGATCCCAGTGCTGCCTAGCGATGGCCTTTCACTACCCGTGATCCGTACGGTAATGTTTCAAGGACAGATGTACGATATGGCCCGCGTATTGTCTAGCTTAGCATCTAGCGTCGTGTTTATCACAGTGTCTTGCTTAGCAACTAGCGTCGCTTTGGCCGTTTGGTATATGCAAAGAAGGAATCGGCATCGACGGTTGTGTCGTACGTTTCTTTTGCGTCAGAAAAAGTCACCTGATTACGTGGTCGACGTGGGTAGTTGAGGTATGCTCCTCCCTGCACCTCCAAATTGTCATTTAACATGTTAAAATTCCAACAAGCGGTTAACTTGTTACTTCGAGCAGCGTGTTACTTCGAGCAACATGTTACCCACATTCGTCTCTGCACCTCGTTACTGTCACTAAGCAGTGACCACCATAGGTTCTGCACCTCGATATTGTCATTGCATGCACGGAGCGAAACTTGTGTCTTTCCCCGTAACAATTCTAGCAGCCGGCCCAGCACAACACTGGCAAACGCTACTGTTTGCATGCACGATAGCTCTCAGTGGGGCGTTATAGACTTCTCGCCTTCCTACTTCGCTTTCTCCTCTCCACCCTCCGTTTCCCCCGGGTCCTCCTCTCCACCCTCCTTTTCCCCCGGGTCCTCCTCTCCACCCTCCTTTTCCCCCGGGTCCTCCTCTCCACCCTCGTGTCATTGACTTCCTCCTCTCCTTTCCACCTCTCCCCTTCGTTTCCTCCCTCTTTCCCTCATAAACCAGTCCTTTCCTTCGTTTTTTCTTCTCGGTTCCCTCCCCTCGCACTCCCCCCTTACATCGCAGCACTGGCAGCACGTGTCAGGAGTTGGCTATGCCGATTTCCGCGCCTTCCTTCGCGCTCAGCGAGACACGTGGCGACGGGAGCGAGAGGGGGAGCGAGACGGGGAGCGAGAGGCGAGCAGAGAGGAGGAGCGAAGCGCAGCAGCTGCAGCGCCTTATGCCGACGCGGCACCGTCATCTCATTCCGAAGCTGTTGCAGCAGGGCAGAAGGATCAGGGGGAGGTCGACGTGGGGGAGGCTGGTACTGGGGAGGTTGTTGAGCGCAAGGACAGTCTGCAGGAGGTTGTGGGGATGGTGAAGATTCAGGCAGAAGGGATGATTTCGGTAGCTTACCGTGAAGACCAAGTAGAAGGAGGAGAAGAAGGAAAAGGAGAGGGAGGAGAAGGGCAGTCAAAGGTGCCTGCAGCGTCTGCCACCGCAATGGCAGAGGGTACGATTGCATCTGATGCTGATGCTTCAACGCATGATGTCCCTGGTGTCGGTGGTACTGCTGGCTCTGTTGCTGCTGCTCCCAGTGCTGCAGCAGATACATTCAACCGCACCGAATTGGCTCTTCCGTCTGTCAGCACCAGCAGCAGCAGCTTTGACTCCGTAGCTGCCGCTGTTGCTGCAGCTCTTGGAAACGCAGCACCTGTGCCGTTTACCTCAGAATCTGCTCCCACTGTTTCTGCTGTTCCCAGCACTGCTGCAGATACGTTCAACTGCTCTGACGGCAACACCAAGGGTGACGCTCCTCCATCTGCCAGCAGCAGCGGTGTTGATTCCATAGCTGCTGCAGTTGCAGCAGCACTTGGTAAGGCAGAACCTGCGGTTGCAACAGCCTCTGAAGCCGCTCCTGCTGCTGATGGGCATGGGTCCGAGGATGCCGATTCTAGGCGTGCTGCTGGTGCTGATTCTGGCCGTGCTGCAAGCAGAGAGGGGCTCGAGGGCGGTGGGGCGCAGAGGGGAAGTGAAGGCGAGGAGGTGGCGATCAGAGTGAGCGCAGCCAGTGGAGCGAGTGCTGGCGGTGAGGAGAGTGACGGTGAAAGAGCGGCGGAGGGAGGTGGCAAAGGAGAAGCAGCAGCAGCAGCAGCAGCATTAGACAGTAAGCAGCAAGACAGCAAGCAGCCGTCGACCCCTCCCTCCCCTCCCCCGCTTCCTGCTGGCTTCTCCTCCTCCATCTGCAGCGTTCCCCCGGAAGCTTCTAGAAACGTTCTGCCTCCCCCTCCCCCGCGCTCGGGTTCTGTTGGGTCAGCCGACTCGAGTGGGAAGGCAGGGGGAGCGGGCGCAGAGGGGAAGAAGGGGGCGAGGAGAGGGAGTGAAGGGGCAGCAGGGAGAGAGGGGTCTGCAGCAGGGAGGCCTTTAGAGAGGAGGAAATCGGTAGGGGAGACGGCGGGGTCAGGAGGGAAGGGGGGTGTGGAGACGGGGCCGCTGGTACGCATGAGTGCTGTGTTCGAGGACTGCCTCGCCTCAGGTGTGTAAACTAAGTCTGTTTGACTCAAATTGAGTGAATACGTGAGGGAAAGGTGAGTGCTGTGTTCGAGGACTGCCTCGCATCGGGTGTGTACAATCTGCTTCAGGCGCCTCAAACCCAGCAGGTAACTTTTGAGTCGACTCAAAAGTCACTTCGATGAAAGCCTCGCATCGGCTGTGTACAATTTGCTTCAGGCGCCTCAAACTCAGCAGGTACGGGAGGGGAGATGTGGAGATCAGCCCTTTGATATACGCATGTGTGCCGCATCCGATGACTGCCTTGCCTCAGGCGTGTATAGTCTGCTTCAGTTGCCTCAAAACTAGTGGCTGCGGGAGGGGGAGGCGTGGAGATGGGTCCTTTGGGGTGCGTGTGTGCTGTGTTCGGTGGCTGCCATGCCGTTTGCGGCAGAAGGCCATAAAAGTGAACACTGACCCTACCGAAAGGATCCAATTCATTTGTCGCTTCGCAAGCTCCCAAGTCACTCCCAAGGCATGTCCTGACTCGCGCCCTTCCACTCCCTCTCTTCCCTCCCAGTGAACAAGGTCCATTTTTCTCACCACCACCCCGACCTGCTTGCTTGCATACGGTGCTGCGGACGGCTCGTTTCGATTGTGCCACGTGCCCTGCTGTGGGGGCTGGTTGGATGGCGTGGGTGTCTCCCAAATGCCCCTATTTTGAGTGAACAAGGCGCAGACCGTCAGGTTGCTTGCCGGCCCCGCCTGTGCCACGTGCCCTGCAACCAAGGGGCTGGTTGGATGGATGGCTTGTCTGTGTGTCCCCAACGCTTAAATTTCCTCCCACCCCTCACCACCCACGTCTTCATTCCTCCAGTAAACAAGGTTCAGTTTTCCCGTCATCACCCCGACCTGCTGGCATACGGTGCAGCTGACGGTACATTCCGGCTGTGCTACGTGCCCTGCAACACGGGGGGAGCAAGGGAGGAGGTGCAGGGGGGAAGAAGGGGGCTTTGGGTGTGGCGCGGGTGAAGCACGAGCTCAAAGGCCACACCAAGGAGGTCACAGGTGAGAAGTGAGGAAGGGCGCGCTGTGTTACGTTACATGCCCCGCAGCCGGGAAGAAAGTAACGGAGGAGGTGCAGGGGGGAAGAAGGGGGGTTTAGGTGTGGCGCGGGTGAAGCACGAGCTCAAAGGCCACACCAAGGAGGTCACAGGTGAGAAGCGGGGTGGTATGTGCGGTGCAGCATATGTGGGGAAGCAAGGGAGGAGGTGCAGTGGGGAAGTCACTGGAGCTGAAGGTGCAGACCAATGACGTCACACACAGGTGAGAAGCCAGGTCAAGGAGGATGGTTGGTGCCAAAGGGTCAGGCCTTTGCTATGTGCATCAAAGTATGGGGGGGGGCGGACCCATAGTTAGAGGCAATGGAGGAGGCATATGAGGGGGAAGGAAGCGGGCTCTGAGCGTGGCTCAAGTGAAGCACAAGCTCCAGGGTCATAGCAGACCAATTTCGATTTGACCTCTTTCTGTGTTCATTCCACGTGGCAGATTTCGATTGGTCCACGGACGACGACTACCTGTGCTCGTCGTCGGCCGACAAGAGTGTGCGCGTGTGGGACGTGGGGACGGGGCAGTGCCTGCGCATCATCTACACGCTCATTCCCCAGACGTGCATCATCTTCCACCCGGTAATGACTCGCACATGTGTATAGTGACTTGTGTAGCGACATGCACCCCCCTCATACATGTCAGCGTCATGTAGTGTCTGCGCTTTATTCACTCGCTCATTCTCTTCCACACTTCCACCAGGTAAGGGCTCTCAAACGTTCACAGTCTCACAGATTCTTGTTATCAGCATCGTCTAGGCCTAGTAACGGCTGACAGTTTTGAATTCTCATCTTTTGAGTCGACTCAATATCAGCATCGACTAGGCCCAGTAACGGCTAACAGTTTTGAATTCTCATCAACTACAGGCTCAGGCAGGGTGGTGAGCCGAGTCCTTCTTCCCCTGCTTCCTTCCCTCCCACCCCCCACCTCCCTCCACATCCCCCCCCAGCAAAACAACAACTTCCTGGTGGTGGCGATCAGCAAGAAGGAGCTGACGGTGATGCACTTCAGCACCGGCAGGGTGGTGAGCCGCGGTGTGTCCACCAGCATGCCTTTATTCCCTCTCCCTCCGTCTAACCTACCTTCCACCCCCCCACCCCCCCCCCCCCCCCAAGCAGAACAACAACTTTCTGGTGGTGGCGACCAGCAAGAAAGAGCTCACAGTGATGAACTTCAGCACCGGCAGGGTGGTGAGCCGCGTTGTATGGACAGCAACGTCACCACTCTGGTCGCCGTCAGCAACTTTCGCCCCCTCTTCTCCCCTCACTCTCTCCCCCCCCCCCCCTTCCTTCCCCTCTCCCCAGCAAAACAACAACTTCCTGGTGGTGGCCAACAGCAAGAAGGAACTAACCGTCATGAACTTCAGCACGGGTCGGGTGGTGAGCCGAGTCGCAATGGACAGCAACGTCACCGCTCTGGTCGCTGACAGAACCACCGCAGCAGCCGCTGCTACCAGCACCAGCAGCAGCGGCAGCAGCGGAGGGGGGTCTGGGAGCAAAACAGCGGCAGGTACTGCTAGCAGGACAGCAGCAGCAGCTGCCGGCAGTGCGGCCGAGGTTGACAGTGTGGTGTTTGTGGGCGACAGCGAGGGCGCCATCCACAGCTTCACTGTGGACAAGCAGTCCGGCTCGCTGCAGAGGCGCCACCGGACCACCGCTGGGGTCGTGCACCCGGCACCCGTGGCATCCTTACATTTTAGCCCCACTTCTGTGCTTGCTAACGGCCCTGTGCTTCTGGCATGCAGCAAAGACGGCTGCGTGCGATTCTACACGTGAGTTTGGCGTTGCGACGAGACCGTAACCTTAGGGTGGTGAGTATGCGTGGGAGGTACACGTGAGACAGTGTAGTGTTTGTGGGCAACAGCGAGGGCGCCATCCACAGCTTCACGGTGGACAAGCAGTTTGGCGCGCTGCAGAGGCGCCACCGGACTTCCGCTGGGGTGGTGCACCCGGCACCTGTGGCTTCGTTCCACTTTAGCCCCACTTCTGTGCTTGCTAACGGCCCGGTGCTGTTAGCCTGCAGCAAGGACGGCTGCGTGCGCTTCTACACGTGAGTATGGCATTTAGGGCCGAACGCCTGTTCTGCTGGGGTGGTGCACCCGGCGCCCGTGGGGTCGCTGCACTTCAGCCCCACTTCTGTGCTCGCCACTGGGCCCGTGCTGCTGGCATGCAGCAAAGACGGCTGCGTGCGATTCTGCACGTGAGTACTGCAAACGACTCACCCAACTCTCCTCTCCCTCCGTGTACACACAAGACGAGTCTGTGCCCAATTCGCCTCATTCCTTGTCCGTTCTCACACTCCTGTTCCTCTTCTGTTTCTCCCTCATCACCCCACCCACCAGCACGGCTCTGGAGCTCAATGGCTATCTCTTCCTCAAGATCTCGCTGCAGCTCTCCTCTCGAGCCACCAACATGAATGCCGCCTTCTGCCCTCCCCTTGGGCCCTCCGAGTCTGGGGAATACATCGGTACGTTTTGAGTCGTCTCGAAAAGCACCTCTGGGCTGGGAGAAAGGGATACATGGGTAAGTTTGTGGTGGAGCAAGAGTACATCATCTGTGAGGAGCGTGCTAGCTGGTACATGCGGAGGTGATTTTTTAGTCGACGCAAAAATCATCTGAGGAGCACGCAAGCTAGCTAGCTAGCTGGTCCATTCGGTTTCGTGGCCGTTGTTGCCCTCCCTCCTTTCATCCTGCTTCTCCCGGCCACGCTGGCACAGCCCCTTTCCTAGTCTTCTTGCTACCTGTCGATGCGGCCCTCTTGCCAGCTCATGCAGTTGTGCTTCATACCCCCTGCAGTTGTACCTGTTCTATTGCATCATACCCCTTGCAGTGACGGGCAATGCTGGCCTCATAGGTGGTCAGCAATGCCAACCACCACATGTGCTTCTGTGACGTCATGGACTCTCGCTGTGCTGGTTGCCCCTCAACCCCTTTTCCCCTCCCTCTTACCCCCCATCTCCTCTTCACATCCATGTCGTGACGGGCAATGCTGACCACCACGTCCACTGTGATTTCATGAAGCCACCGCAGTCCGCTGGTTGCCCCACACCCCCCCTTACTCTCCCGTTTTTCCCCCATGCCCAACAGGGAATTTCCATGTGGATGTGGGAATTTCCATGTGGATGTGGGAATTTCCATGTGAATGTGGGAATTTCCATGTGGATGTGGCACGACATTTCCATGTGGATGTGGGAATTTCCATGTGGATGTGGGAATTTCCATGTGGATGTGGGAATTTCCATGTGGATGCGACATTTCCCCGATGCCACATCCATCCAGTGACAGGAAATGCCGACCACCACATGTACTTTTATGAAATGCCGACCACCACATGTACTTTTATGACTCCATGAAGGCTCGCAGCCCTCTAGTTGTGCCTCACCTCTCTTTCCTCTTCCACTTTCTCCGTCCCCTCCCCCCAACGCCCCCTCTCCCCTCTCATCCTTAGCAGTGACAGGAAATGCCGACTACCACATGTACTTTTATGAAATGCCGACCACCACATGTACTTTTATGACTCCATGAAGCCTCGCAGCCCTCTAGTTGTGCCTCACCCCCTGTCTGTCCCTCTCCCACTTTTCCCCTGCGCCCTCTGCAGTGACGGGTAATGCCGACCACCATGTGTACTTTTACGATTTCATGAAGCCTCGTAGCCCGCTGGTCGCGCGCGTGCCGGTGAGTGTAACAGCCGTGCGCAGTGAGTCTTAGCCGCATGGGATATCGTCAGTTTGAAGGCCTTCAATGCCAGCATTTTCCTTTGTTACGACGCTCCGAGTTTCCTGCTGCTGGATCTTCAAAAGCCTTATGAGATTGCACCTCAGTAACACTAAGATTGCAGGCTCGCCTACGTTTACCCCTCCACCTCTGCCCCCTGCTTCACCCCCCATCTCCCCCATATCCCCTCTCTCTCTCGGTCTCTCCCTCAGGGGCACAAGGCCATGGTGGTGGATGTGAGTTGGACAACGCCAACTCTGTGCTTGCCTCATGTGACAGTGATAGCTTGATCATGCCCATGGCTCTCTCTTCGCCCTCCCCATTCCCCCCCTTCCCCATTCCCCCTCTCCCCGTCTCTCCCCACCCTCTCCCCCTCTTCCCCTCAGGGGCACAAGGCCATGGTGGCGGATGTGAGTTGGAACAACGCCAACACAGTGCTTGCATCCTGCGACTGCGAAGACGTGATAATGCCTACGATTCTCTCTTTGCCCTCCCTTTCTCCCTCCCCCTTTCCCCTTCCCCCTCCCTCCTACCCTCTCCCCTCTCCACTCTCCTCTCTCAATGCCCCACTCCCCACTCCCCACTCCCTTCTCTCTCTCCCAGGGACACAAGGCCATGGTGGTGGATGTGAGTTGGAACAACACCAACACAGTGCTTGCATCCTGCGACTGCGATGGAGTTGTGGCACTCTGGCAACGAGCATAGCTAGTCACATCCAACATCGTTTCATGTTACAGTAGTGTTGTTACCAGCACAACAGCACAACCATCGTGCACGTAGTAATGCCGGCAGCAAACCTTGAAAACAAACTGTTCTACAGTAAATGCATAGCTGAAGTTACCTGCAAGTTGGGTTGCAGCAGGTCCAGTAAACCCTAATCCTGAAACCCTAAAACTTTATGTGCCGGTACTACAGTCTGTGTCTCAGAGTTGCCTTGCCACAGTGCAAGACCATCACAGCAGCCAGGGCGTAACCTAAGCACGCCCCTGCAGCTCCTTCCTCCCCTCCTTGCTCTCCCTCCCCTGCTTCTGCTCCTGCACTTGCATCCGCTTCTCCCTCCTGTCCCCCTTCCTCTTTGTGCCCCCCCACTCCACCAACACTCGCTTCGCTCCCCTTGACCATCACCACCACAACATACTTTAACTGCAGCGACACTCGCTTCGCCCCCAAAGTCTCCATCTTAGAGTAGGTAAGCCCAGACAGCTCTCGCTTTCTTCGACCCTTCCAGCCCCTTCCTCTCCTCCTTGCACCCCCTCCCCTTCCGCTGCCACTGCCCCCGCTGCTAGACCTTCTTTTCCTCCTCCTGTCGTCTCTTGCACCCCCCCTGCTCCCCCCACGCCCGCCTTACTGCCCTGCACCGTACCCACCACATCGTACGTGAACTGCAGCAAAGATTTCCAGTCTCTGAAAGCCTCCATCTCAGAGTAAGTTCTCACTTTCCCCATCAGCTCTCACTTCCCTTCACCACTCCAGCCCCTTCCTCCCCTGCTTGCGCCCCCTCCCCTTCCACTCCTGCGGCTCCCGTTGCCACATCTTCTTTTCCTTCTCTCCCCTCTTCTGCCCCCCCTGCCCCGTCTGCCCCCCCTGCCCCCCCCACGCTTGCCTCGCTCCCCTGCACTGTGCCCACCACATCGTATTTGAACTGCAGCGACGACTCCCAGTCCCTTAGAGTCTCCATCTCCGAGTAAGTCAGCCCCGTCAGGTCCGCCACTGCATCCTTTGGGTCTGTTGACATCTTGGCGAACGCCCGGCTCGCTTCCTTGCCTGCAAACACCTCATAGGGGCCTCCAGGGCCGTAGAAGTGCCTGGGGAGATTGGGGAGGGGGGGGAGTAAGTCAGCTACGTCTGGTCAGCCACGGCATCCTTGGGGGCCGTTGACATCCTGGCAAACGCCCGGCTTGCCTCTATCCCAGCAAACACCTCATAGGGGGCTCCAGCGCCGTAGAATTGCCTGGGGTGATTGGGGGGCCGGGAAGGGAGGGGGAAGGAGGGGGGGGGGTGAGGGGAGTAAGTCAGGCCCGTCGGATCGGCCACTGCATGCTTAGGGTCAGTTAACATCTTGGCAAACGCTCTGCTCGCCTCTTTCCCAGGAAATACTTCATCAGGTCCCCCTCAGCCGTAGACGTGCGGTGCCTGAGCGTGCGGATGCGTGGGGGAAGAGAGTGCAGTGCTTATTGGCCCGTTGATACTGTGGCAAACGCCCCGCTCGTCTCTTTTTCTGCAAACACCTCATACGGGCCTCCTGGCCCGTAGAAGTGCCTGGGTGATTGGGGAGAAAGGGGGTAAGTCAGCCCCGCCAATCGCCCTCTGCGTCCTTGGGGCCCGTTGACATCTTGGCGAACGCCCGACTCGTCTCCTTTCCTGCAAACACCTCGTACAGGCCTCCTGGGCCGAAGTGACTTTTGAGTCGCCTCAAAAGTCGCCTAAGGAGCCAACGCACCGAGGAGAGGCTGAATTTGGACACCAGGGACCGCAGGTGCCTTTTGAGTCGACTCAAAAGTCGCCCCGCTCGTCTCTTTTCCCGCGAGCACCTCATACGGGCCTCCTGGACCGTAAAAGCGCCCGGGAGAGATTGAGGGGGGGAGAGAGGGTTCGTTGGGGGGGCGGGGAGGGGAGGGGGAGTTAGGGGAGAAAAGAAGAGTGAGAGCGGAGAAGATGAGGTTGAGTGAGAGGGACGTGGAAGGCGAGAGGAGTGGAGAACGGAGAGGGGAGGGGGGGGAGGAGGGGGGGGGGGTGGAGGGGGGTGGGGAGGGGAAGGGCGGAGGGAGGGAAGGGGGGTTTGGGGTGTGTGGGGGGAGGGGATGTGTTAGTAAGTAGGTAGATATGAACGTCACTAGGATAAGTGCAAGTGAGAAGGAAAGAACTTACTTCCCGCGAGTCACGTCGTAGATCTTCCCTCGAATGGCCTGAGAAGGCGAAGAGAGGGGAGGGAGGAGAGAACAGACGGGCACGGAATAAGGCGAGGGGTGGATCGGCCATTGGTTATCTGTACAGCGATTCGCATCCGTAGTTAGGCAAGATAAGGCACGATAAGGCACGATAAGGCAAGATAAGGCACGATAAGCCACCACACTCGCGAGAAAGGAACAAGGCACTGCGACGCGAGCCAAGATGATGGCGACCACATCGCCAACAAGAGCCCTTTAACTTATCTGGAGACTGCAACAGGCAATCAATTAGGGGCGTCGTTTCACTCACCAAGAGAATCGGTTTCTCTGGGTCGCTGCCGCTGTACTGGCTCAAATCCTCGAGGGTAATTTCCCCTATTTTAATCGGCTCCGGTGGGCCCGGGACTGGCGGCGGGACAGGCGCTGCGCGGTGCTGGACGTAAGAGAAGACGGCGTAGATGATTGACGCGATAAGGACTAATAACGAGACTGTTGTTGACGGAGCAAGTCCTGTGGCTTCTTGAACGTACGCCAAGAGGGACTGTAACGGGGAAAGAGTGGTCGACATATCGTGGGGAGGAGGAAGCTCGTGGGGAGGAGGAAGCTCGTGGCTTCTTCGAGTAGCGCGTGGCGCGAGGAAAGTGATTTTACGGGAACAATACAAGAAACCAAGATAACAAGCTAAGATCAGGATTCTGGTGTGGAGGCCGAGTGATGAGAAGGTGGTGGTGGAGAAGGGCGCAAGAAATCAAGGCTGGCTTGCACGGATTTCTGATTTGACCGTTGCCCCTTGGTATTGTCGAGGGGTGTCGTGCGAATTCTCGCGACGGGACAGGCTCTGTATCGTTAGTTACAATACATGACGCGACGCAATTCTGTTCCTTTCCGAACAGGTAAAGCGATTTTTCGCGACGCCGCAACTGTCGTTACTACACGCCAAAGGTCTCGAAGCCACAAAGGTAACAACATGGACTTCGCCGGTTTTTGCTTCTGGTTTCATCTGCTGTGAGTGCTCGTACGTTCCGGGCGCGAAACCTACGTTGCAATTTCGCCAATGCTGAATCGAATATCGTGCTTAACACACAAGAAGGTGCACCGCAAGGTGACGAATGGCAATGTACTGAACAAAACGAAACAAAGGCAGGGAGGAATTTGCACTTGTGACCCGACAGGTGATTCACTTGCCATTCCGTTCCATTTTTCGGAACACGCCCTTGGCAGCAGTACTGGTTACAGTATTGACTAGGAGGTGGTTCCATTCCGGGCCGTGGTGTCGATTCGACCTTAGGGCGTGGTACATACAGTCCAGGGCGCCTAGAGCCCTGGACCGCTGCCTGTGCCGCTTTGCGTGCCCTGGCGGAAACTGCCTACGATGGACCACTACCTTAGTCTTAGGGATTCAGAATCTTCAAGATTGACAACTGGGATTCAGTAATTGACCAGTTTCGATGAAAAACTGAGAATTTGAGGCGAGTTGGAGAATTTGAGGCTGGGCTCGTTACAAGACTAGAATATACGGCGATCATCGAGCGTGGTAACCTTGCGTCGGGTCACCACGAACTGGCGGCGTCATAAGGAGTCGTCAGCACTACGCCTCGAATCTAGAGAAGCTGCTTGGCCATGGTGAAAGGTAGGTCCAGGAATCTCCGTACCTCGACACAAACCTTCATGTCGCATCAACCACGCGCAGGTTTCTCCTTTTCTCCCGAGACCGCCGCCACGTCCTGTTCGTACCTTTGAAGCTTGTAACGCGTACGCCGCCTCAAGCGCTTGACTCCTGCCGTTCGTCCCCCACGTTCGTCTCGTCGCCGCGCCTCACGGGTGTCAGTTGTTATCTGCATTATGGCTCCGTACAGACGTCCCCGACCCATACTATGACGAGACCGCCTACCGTTACTTCCGACTGCCCAGATATGGCGTCCTCACTCCTTGTCTCCCGTGGCTGGAGTGCTCGTTGTTGTCTGCCCCGTATTGTCTACCTCATGGTTCTCATCTGCCCCCCCGTGTGTCCGTCCAGACCTCCCAGGCTTCTACTTCGACGAGGCTGCCAACCGCTACTTCCGACTCCCCAGCAATGGCGTCCCCCCCTCCTCGTCCTCACCAGCAGCAGCAGGCACAACTGCAGCAGGAGTGGGGGGAAGAGGGGGAGGAAGAGGAGGAGGAAGAGGAGGAGGAAGAGGAGGAGGAAGAGGAGGAGGAAGAGGAGGAGGAAGAGGAGGAGGAAGAGGAGGAAGAGGAGGAGGAAGAGGAGGTGGGGAAAGAGGAGGAGAAGGAGGAGGAGGAGGAGGAGGTGGGGAAAGGTCCGGACGGGAAGGAGTCAGCAAGGGTAGAGTTCAACTCTTGTCCTCGACATTAGCAGCCCCGGTTGCATCATCATCCCTACCGTATTACGAGCAACCCGGACGAAACTTTCCGGAAGCTGCCGAAAATGGTCCCACCACCCGCTGCGCTGCCCCAGTGTACCAGCTGCTGCGTGGGAGGGAGACAGGAGCACGATGCTGCGAGCCCTCAGTAGTATCACAATCGCTAAGGTCACAGTCTTCACTAGAGTCACAGTCACAGGCAGCGGAAGTGAGGGGGGGAAAACGAGCGCATCAGCGCCATGCGCACGAGCAGGATGGGTCTCGTCGCCCGTGCATGGTGTGTGAACGGGATGGCCACAGAGGTCATAACAACACATCAGCCCGTTCTAATAACCACGCTGATAGTAGCTCTAGCTTCGGCCCACGTTATCCTCCTCCCCACTGTCCGCGTCTGCAGCACCTGGCGTTGGCTCGGCCGCTGTCCGGACGGGCGTTTGAAGCAGCAGTCCGCGCTACTGGGATGAGGAGCCCCAAGGTGAGGAATTGCAATTCCTGGCTCACCGTCAGGCCCAGGTGGGAAATAGTTGCCTTTGCACCATCAGGCACCATCAGGCACCATCAGGCACCATCAGGCACCATCAGGCACCATCAGGCGCCATCAGGCACCATCAGGCACCATCAGGCACCATCAGGCACCATCAGGCACCATCAGGCACCATCAGGCGCCATCAGGCGCCATCAGGCACCATCAGGCCCCATCAGGCCCCATCAGGCACCGTCAGGCACCATCAGGCACCATCAGGCACCATCGGGCACCATCAGGCACCATCAGGCACCATCAGGCACCATCAGGCACCATCAGGCACCATCAGGCACCATCAGGCACCATCAGGCACCATTAGGCACCATCAGGCAACATCAGGCACCATCAGGCACCATCAGGCACCATCGGGCACCATCGGGCACCATCGGGCACCATCAGGCATCATCAGGCACCATCAGGCACCATCAGGCACCATCAGGCACCATCGGGCATCATCAGGCACCATCATGCACCATCAGGCACCATCAGGCACCATCAGGCACCATCAGGCACCATCAGGCATCATCAGGCATCATCGGGCACCATCATGCACCATCAGGCACCATCAGGCACCATCAGGCACCATCAGGCACCATCAGGTGGGCCTGATGGTGCAAAGGGAGGAGGGCATGCATGCTCACACCGGCACGGTGCTTTCGTGTAACTTATGTGCCATTGCTGCTCGTGTTTCCAAGCAGGTGTGGCAGTACAAGGCGACCGCAAGGGCGTGTGATGCTGCCATGGATGGGACGTGATGTCCTCCTGAGTCGACTCAAGCCTGAGTCGACTCAAGCAATCTACCTTTGCCGCACGCCCTTGCTGCTTGTGTTGTGCCTGCTGCTGCTTGTGTTGTGCCTGCATGCACTTCGCGCAGGTGTGGCAGTATGAGGCGACTGCAAGGGCATGTGATGCTGCCATGGATGTGGTTCAGCTGATGGCGCAAGGGGAGGAGGGCATGCATGCTCGCATGGGCTTGCTGGTGGGCCATCGATCTGGGGATGTCAGGTAAGAAGTTACTATGGTGACAGGCTGTGCGCTAGGTAGACTTAACTTCATTGGCAAACGGATTTTAAGCACCTCAAAGTTGTGTGAATCGTGACAATCGTCATCGATTCTCATCGTTATGGTAAACTTTATTTTATCGGGAGTGGTTTTTTAATCACGCCATTCCAAATAAAATGCTGACTCCCCGAAGGATGCTCTTCCCCAGGCCTTCATCATCTCTCGCCCCTCCACTCCACTCCCCTCCACTCCACCACACTCCACCCCACCCCACTCCACTCCCCTTCACTCCACTTCACTCCCCTCCACTCCACTCCACTCCACTCCAATCCCCTCCACTCCCCTCCAATCCACTCCACTCCACTCCACTCCTCTCATCAGCACCCAGCGTTAGGTTTTTAAGAATTCAAAAAACCTAACACAGTTCAGCACCCACGCCCTGGCTCCTCTCCCCATGCAGAGGTTTCCCCTTGCTCCTCTCTCTCTCTCGTGCCATCGTACAACAATCATGTCTGCATCCCTCTTGTTCCCCAACCAGCCTTCTGGAGCTCGAAGACCCTGAAGACGCCCTTTCCCAGCCGCTCACCCCCTCTCGCCCTCTCTCGCCCTCTCTCGCCCTCTCTCACCCTCTCTCGCCCTCTCTCGCCCTCTCTCACCCCCCCTCCCCCCTCCATGTCTGCATCCCTCCTGTTTCCAACCAGCCTTCTGGACCTCGAAGACCCTGAAGACACTCTTTCCCAGCCGCTCACCCCCTCTCGCCCCGGCACGCAGCAGCACCACACGCCCTGGCTGCTCTCCATGGGCAGCACAATCTCCAGAGCCGGGCAGCACATTGAAACTCTCGAGCTGCCCGGGCCTTCCCCCCCTCCTGCGTTCACGAGCTCACACTCGCTCTTCATGGGGTCCGACATCACTGCTGTTCGCACCCTGCCTTGGGGTACTGCTGGGGGAACGTGTGATGTTGCTGGCAGCCGTGCAGTGTGAGTGAGTGGGTGGGGGACGGGTGTCGCTGCTCCTGGGGGAACGTTAACAGCTATGTTTTTTGTTTGTTTTTTTTGTTTTTTTGGCAATGCCTCAAGAATATGAAACTTGCGCTCTTAATTTTTAGGTCTGTCACAACTGCCTTGGGGCATCGTAACGTGGTGGCTTTTGAGGCGATGTAAAAGTCTCGTCCCTTCCCTTTCCTCACAGAATCACTACGCTGGGGACAGGGGGTCAGCAGGCCAGAGTGGTGGTGGCTGCTCTCCACCTCGCAGGTGCTTCTGGTGCAGGCAGAACTGGTGGAGGCTCAGTTGGAGCAGACAGGGGTGCTGGCGGTGCTACTGATGGTGCGGGTGTGACGAGCAGCAGTGGCAGCGTCAGCAGGGGAAGGAGCAGGCAGCGTCTCGGTTGGCGGACAGAGAGGCAGTTTGTGTCCCATGGCAGTGTGTGGGCGTGTGTATGCTCGCCCAGACAGGGGGAGATCGGACTGGGTGAGTGGCAGTAGGAGGAGCAAGAGAGAGGGGGAATCGTGTCACTTGTTGTTTTGCCATGCACTCATTCTGTATCGTGCCAGGCTCATTCTTGTTTTTCATCGCAGGCTCGCGTTGGCCTGTCTCTCCCTGTGCTTCTCCGGCCTGGCCTCACTGCAAGGCAATCATTCCATGCCATGCCATGCACTGTGCTGTGCTGTCCTTGTGGCGTACCAAACCCTAAACCCATAACCCTGAACCGCTAAAAAAACCTCCCACTGCGTCTATGACTGGCTGCAGGCACGTCGCAGGGAGAGCAGCTGCTGGACATGGAGGCACGTTCAGAGGCGCCTCAGAAGTGCTTTTTCCTCTGGCAGCTCAGGAATCGTTCTTTTGGCGCATCAAGCCCGTCACACTGTGCTATGTCTGGCTGCAGGCACGTCGCTGGGAGCGCAGCTGCTGAACGTGGAGACAAGACAGGCAGGGGGGAGCCCTTGGTGAGCCAAAAGTCAGAATGTTTGTTTGCTGCAACTCCCTTTCACTGCTTTTCATGTCTGGCTGCAGGCACGTCGCAGGGAGCGCAGCTGCTGAACGTGGAGACGGGGCAACGGACAGCCCTGTGCCACAGCATCAGTGACGTGCTGGCGTTGCAAATCACGGGGGAGGTGAGATGCCGGCGAGGTGGTTTGCAGGGGAGGGGATTTGCGGGGGAGGTGTTTTGAGAGGTGAGAGGCGTCATGATCGAGAAGGATGCATGGAAACTGTAGATCCATGCCGTTTTCCATTGATTATGTCCTCCATTCATCCTCCCATCCATTCGTCTGTCCTCAACCGTTCCTCGTTCCACGTTTCCCCCCCCCCCCCCCCCCCCCCCCCCCCGTGCACCGCACACAGCAGCATCTATCTAGTTGGTTGGCTTTTGCAATGGAGCCATCAGCAGTATTGACATGCGGGCGCCCTTCCCCCTACCCCCTGCAAGCAGTATTCACCACTCTTGCACGTCATATCCCGCTCTTCCCCCCGAGAGAGTGCTTGCCTTAGAAGCTTCAACCACCACTCTTGTGCACATCATCACATCCCCACCCCGCGCCTTCCCGTTCTTTCCAGGGCAGCGTATACCATGTTTGAGGCGCCTAAAACATCGCCTTCCAATTCTTTCCGGGGCAGCGTATACCTGCCAGGCTTTCGCAACTGGGATTATAACAACCATTAGCACAGGAGCGTGCTTGCCCTGAATGTGTAACCCACCATTTTCGGGCACATAATATCCCCCAAAACATCATATCCTCTGATCGCCTCTCCACCCCGGGCAGCATCTACTTGGCAGGCTTCCGCAACGGAGCCGTCGCAGCCATTGACACACAAGCGCCCCTGTCCACATAGTCCCAGCAGCGACGGTTTCTTGTGCACGCCCTATTCCCCATCCCCGGTTCCCCCTTTATTCCCCTCCACCCCAGGGCAGCATCTACTTGGCTGGCTTCCGCAACGGAGCCATCGCCACCATTGACACTCGAGCACCGTTGCCCACATCGTCCCAGCAGCAAGGGCCACATCAGGGAGTGGCAACTGCCCCTGCCATTAGCAGCTATCAGCAGCGGGGGGGAGGGCAGGAAGGGAGGGGCAGAGGGGTGGCAAGAGGGGAAAGAGCGGTGGAGCGGAGTGGAATGATTTCTACTGCAGCCACCAGCGGGTGATGCGCATGCCGTCTGCTGTCTCGAGGTATGCGCATGCCGTCTGCTGTCTCGAGGTAAGCTCATTCCTTCTGCTATCTCAGGGTAGGGTTACCTTCTGCTGCCTTCTGCATATTTTCGAGGCGTTGCTTAGCAATTCGGAGGTGTCTAGATTCCGCTCCCTTCGGCCATTGTATAGGTAGTATGTCGGTTCGAAGCACGTGCAGCACGTGGAAGTTGGAACTGAGGGCGCTTATAACGTCAGGTGGTGCTCTTGCAACATATCCACGGCACATGGAGTCCGTGTGATCGCTCACCTTGGTTTTCGTCCTCAGTCCTGTTTCTTGCCGCTGTTCATATGCTCCTGCTCTTGAGGTGTATTTTGAGTCGACTCAAAATACACTCCGGCCTGTTTCTTGCCGCTGTTCATATGCTCCTGCTCTTGAGGTGTATTTTGAGTCGACTCAAAATACACTCCGGCCTGTTTCTTGCCGCTGTTCATATGCTCCTGCTCTTGAGGTGTATTTTGAGTCGACTCAAAATACACTCCGGCCTGTTTCTTGCCGCTGTTCATATGCTCCTGCTCTTGAGGTGTATTTTGAGTCGACTCAAAATACACTCCGGCCTGTTTCTTGCCGCTGTTCATATGCTCCTGCTCTTGAGGTGTATTTTGAGTCGACTCAAAATACACTCCGGCCTGTTTCTTGCCGCTGTTCATATGCTCCTGCTCTTGAGGTGTATTTTGAGTCGACTCAAAATACACTCCGGCCTGTTTCTTGCCGCTGTTCATATGCTCCTGCTCTTGAGGTGTATTTTGAGTCGACTCAAAATACACTCCGGCCTGTTTCTTGCCGCTGTTCATATGCTCCTGCTCTTGAGGTTCTCACGCCCGTTCGACAGCACATGCCCCTTGTGAAGCCGTAAATCGTGCAGTTTTCACTGTGCGCGCACGCGCGCGTGTATGTGTGTGTGGGGGGGTATGTGTGGGTATGTGTTTCCTGTCACATTTCCTTGCCCAGCATGCAGGCGATGAAGCAGAGCGAGTTCTATCTCTTTGCGTCCTCATTCGATGGATCCGTGAGTGCCAAACTCTTTGTAGAATCGTGCCAACTTCACTTCTTCCCGATGTTGAATCGTGCAGGACAACTGTGGTCCGATCGTCTCGCCACTTTCACCAAGATCCATGTCTGCTGCTGGTTCAACGAGGCCCACATTCGTTTCGTTTCATCGCCTCTTTCTATACATTATGCGTCGATGCAAGGGCTGTGTGGTTCGACGTTTGCGTCTCTCGCTTCCTTCCACTGAACGTTCATTGCACCTTCCTGCCATGTGTCCCACTCCCAGCTGCAGCTGTTTCGGCGGGGCTTCGAGTCCGCCTGTGCATCTTTTAGGCACCTGAAGCCATCCCTTACTCCGTTTTCTCCCATCCCTTCTATCATAGTTGTTTCAGTGGGACCTTCACTCCACATCAGCACCAGTGCATGCCTCAAACCATGCCTTACCCCATTTCCCTCCGTTTTCTCCCATTCTTTATCGCAGTTGTTTCAGTGGGATCTTCGCTCCACATCAGCACCAGTGCGTCAGCTGCAGGGTCACAGCAACTCGCACCTGCGCCTGCCTCTGCTGCTTGACCCGTCGGAGAACTTTCTTTGTGCACGTGAGTCCATGAAATTAGCCCGGGCATGTTGTGGTGGTGAACTCTTGTACTTGTCTATTTCGTTCTTCTTGCTTATTGTTAGCAAACTTGTTCCGTTATTATTTGATGTTTTGTAGTAACCTTTCTGTGTCCGTGCAGCTGGGGATGACTCCATGGTTCGCATTTGGAGCGTTTCATCCGCTGCATTGTTGTCAATTGCTCAACTCCCAGACAACGCAACCGCTGCCGTTTGGCCAATCACGTGTGGTGAGTGATCGTGATTCTCTTTCTACCCCCTCCCATCAACTTCCCCCCCCTCTTCCCCCCTGCCACACTTCCCATCCTTCGTGTTGCTTCTCATTTCGAACCATCGTGCATCCCCCACTAACAGCATGGCTTTCTTGGCACGGCTTTCCCTTGAATAATTCCTATAAATGCAGGTCTAGGTAGTGGTTTATCTGAGTGTCCAGATGGCCTATTTCTTGGTACATATGAATCTTTGTGTTTCTTGGACGTTTCTGTGTAGTGTGAATGTAAATCAAACATACCTTCAATTTCACAATTCGCGCAACTAATGCCAAATCCGACTAGCATCGAGGAATTTTTTGGCTGACTCGTTCAACCAGCCGACTGCCACGTGGCGTCAGCATGCTGGCATGTACACCAGCCACTCGTTTCCTCCGCCCAGGCCGCAGCGCTCTCAGCCGCGGACCACATTTCAGCCGCACGCGGCATTCCCCACTGCTGTCGTTCCGCCACTTATCGTCGTTCCGCCCACCTGATCCCGCCGCCCTCCGCTGCTTGGCGGCACCTAGGGAATATTGCCAACGGCTCTCTCTCTCTCTCCTGCTGAACTCTAACCTCTGAAATTATGTTTTGTGTTACCAGCTTCAGTTAGAGGAGGGGGGTCAGTCAGAGGCATAATCCATTCACATACCTGTAAAAGCTGACAGTTACCTTGACAGTCTTCATAGGCTGCTTAGGAGCCTGTACAAGCTGAACCGTGGTCGTCGTTCGCCTTAGCACCACTTCACAAGACTTCAGCACGCACTGATCGAGCGCTGAATTTTGTGACACATTGTGCTCGATTCCACATTGTGACCAGGCTTTCGCATTGCACTATCCTGTGAACCATGCTACTAATGAAGTTACGGAACATAATGCTATGGTGAATTCTGGCCGCTCCTTGACGTAAAACCCCAAAGCTTCGTATTACGTTTGCGAAGTGGACTCCGATAACAACAACGCTAGTACGCTTATTTCCTGGGAAAACTTAAGAACCGCTTAACAGCCATGGTGGGGCCACCGCTCGCTGCGTTGCACCATTCAGCCACGTTGAGCGCAGTCAATGTCGCGCCCGTTCGCTCTTCCGAATGCCAGGCGAGAGTAAGCTTTTCGTTAGAATCACAGCTGTCGCTTCTATCGGGAAGCACAAGCGCTCGTTCCAACGTCGCCCCTAAAGACCATCGGCTTCAGCAGCAGCAGCAACAGAGAGTGTTCGCTTCGTCCGCAAGAACGGCGGCGACGGGGCCGGTGGTGGCGACTTTGGCGTCGGAGAACGAGGCGGCGAAGCCAAGCGTGAAACCCGCGAATTCGGGAGACTCCAGGCTTGCGAAGGTAACAGCAATTTCGCGAATCAAGCTTTGCACTCTTCCGGACCAAGGTATAAGAAGGCCATTTGGACAAAAAGAAATTCATATTTCTTCCGTATGGTTTCCCTTCCCCCTTCTCACCTTAGCTTCTTAGCCGATAAGCTGCTGGAGACGACGACTCCTTTCCCTTCAGGAGCTTCCACCCTCTGTCTCTCCCCCACCTCCCGTTCCCCTCTTTTTCCCATCTCTCCCCCCCTCCCCCCCCCCCCCCCCCCCCCCAGGTCCCCATCGAGCGCATCCGCAACTTCAGCATCATCGCGCACATTGACCACGGCAAGTCGACCCTGGCGGACAAGCTGCTGGAGACGACGGGCACGGTGCAGGCGCGCGAGATGAAGGAGCAGTTCCTCGATAACATGGATCTGGAGCGAGAGAGGGGGATCACGATCAAGCTACAGGTAGGTTAACAGCATCAGGGTACAGGTAGGCAGGCACAAGAAGGCACGCGCACTGACAGGCGCGCGAGATAAAGGAGCAGTTCCTTTCCTGGATAACATGGACCTGGAGAGGGAGCGAGGGTTCAGCATCATATTATCGATAGGTTGAAGAGAACGAGGGGGACATGTGAATGTCCCCTCTGTCCCCTCTGCGCATTGGCTGACAGAGGGGACATTCACATGGCAGGAAGGAGGCAGGAAGGAGGCAGGAAGGAGGCAGGAAGGAGGGTGAAGGGCCACGAGGTGGAAAGCAGCTCTTACGAGAAGAAAACAGCACAATGGCGTGTGTGAATCTGTATCACTGTTGCGTGCGGCGCTCTGCCCTCTCACCCAAGCCTTTTACAAAGAAGCGATGATGCCAAGATAAAGGCCGAAATGACAGCTGCCAGGTGGCAGGCAGTGACTGGCCGGTTGGCCTTGACTGGGTCAACGGTGAAGTCACTGTCTTGCTTTCCCTTGGCTGCCAGCGTGACATGTGCACACAGCGAGCAAAGGTTGATCCTGTTTCCTCTGAGCTTCTGAGTTAAAGGCTGGGGGGGGTGGGGAGAGCTTGGGGGGTGGGATTGGGAGGGGATTGCAGAGAGGGTGCTGTCTTATGCCGCACTGCCTTGCTCTCCCTTGGCTGCCAGCGTGACATGTGCACGCAGCGAGCAAAGGTTGATCCTGTTTCCTCTGAGCTTTTGAGTAAGTGAGGCGATTGCATAAAGGGTATTGTGAGGCGTCAGTGGTTGTTGTCGGTGAGATGGTATGGGGTGGGTGGTTTGCAAGGATCGAACAGAGGAGGGACATGAATTGCTGCCACCTGCCCTTGCCTGTAGCGCCCTCTCCTTCTCCCTCTCTGGCATGGGGGGCATGGGTGCATCTTTTTAGGCGCCTCAACAATGGGTTGCAAGGATCGAAAAGAGGAAGGACATGAATTGCTGCCACCTGCCCCTGCCGGCTGCACCCCCTCTCTCTCTGTGCAGAAGGGGCATGTAGGCAGGGGTGGGGTGAGGCCAGCAGAGAGTATGACGTCCGTTACACTTGATATGAGCAACCTTCCTCGCCGGCGTGGTGTATTGGTTTCTTACCTGTCTCTGTAATCACGGTGCACGAGTTTCTGTTACAAAGCAACACATGGTATGCGCACCTTCGCCGTTCTATGAGCCATGCGTGTTCAGCAAAGCAAATGAATATGTTTACTGGGATTTTTTTTATTTTTTTTGTCCATTGCATCGTTATCTTCAGATAAAGTAATAGTTTTTCCTCCCAGTAGCTCAGCTTCCCTTCCCTAAGTGTTGTCTCTCAAAGTCTGTGGAAGAAGCTATGATGATGACGACTGACTGCATTAGGAGAGTTTTTGAGCCCACTTTGCTCCTCAACTCCCTACACCCGCTAGCCACAACAGCCAGCCTCCCCTAAGCCGCTTTCCTCCTTGCACTCTCCTCCCACCAGTCAACCCCCCCACGTCCGCACCACCCCCTCTGCTCCTCCGTTCCACTTCTGCTGGCAGCGTGACAGACACTTAGCCAAATCTGAAGGCCCTCCTGCTCCTGTCGTCCCTTCGCTCCTGCCCCCCTGCTTTCTCTTCTCAACCCCGGATTCCCCTTCTTTTGCGAGAGTGAAGGAGGGAGATGCAAGGGGGAGGGTTGAGAGGGGTGGGGGGTGGAAGTGGGGGGTTCGAGATGGTTGCAGAGAGGCCTGATGACGTAAACGAGCTGGTCTGAGACGAAGGTTTATCTGAGTCTGGTATTTGCCGCTGGAGGAATCTGAGCACGAGAGCGGGTGGGGTGATGTGGGGGAGGTGTTGTGTGGGGGAGGTTGTGCTAGGGGGAGGCGGTGAGGGGGTTGGCTGCTCTGTGTGTGTGAGGGAGGCTTGCTCGCAAGCTCTGCCTCACGAGAGCTGTGGGTACTGACTGCTGGATGGTGCTGCTGCCCCTGGTGACAGAGTGCAGTGCATTGTCTGCAGATGAAGTAATCCTGCGTCCTCTGAGCTTCTTCCGTATTGTGTTGTGTGTGTTTGGGAGGCCGGCTTGCTTGCAAGCTGCCTTACGGGAGTGGTGCCTTTACTCCGCTGGAAGTGGAGTGGAGGCACTATCCCTCCACTGCCCCCTTCCGAGAGATTTTTGAGATTTCTCAAAAATTGCTTGCAAGCTACCTCACGAGAGTGATAGCTTTGCTCTTGCACAATCTCCCCACTGCCCCCTTCCAAAGCCCCTCCCCTCCCCTTCCAGGCAGCTCGTATGCGGCACGTATTTCGGGTAGACGGCAAGGCCTACTGCCTGAACCTCACTGACATGCCCGGCCATGTGGACTTCAGCTACGAGGTGTCTCTTCCCTAGGTTCATCCCATACCCTCCTTTCCCTCTTCACCCATCCCCCCTATCCGAACCTGCAGGCAGCTCGCATGCGCCACGTGTCACGTGTGGACGGCAAGGCCTACTGCCTGAACCTCATCGACACGCCCGGCCACGTGGACTTCAGCTACGAGGTGTCACGGTCACTAGCTGCATGTGAGGGGGCGCTGCTGGTGGTGGACGCCTCGCAGGGCGTGGAGGCGCAGACGCTGGCCAATGTGTACCTGGCGATTGAGGGGAACCTGGAGATCATTCCGGTGGGTTTGGGGTTTGGGGTTCAGGTGAGTTTGGGGTCTGGGATCCCTAGAGGGGGCGCGGCTGGTGGTGGACGCGTCGCAGGGCGTGGAGGCCCAGACACTTGCCATTGTGTACCTCGCGATAGAAGACAACCTGGAGATCATTCCAGCGGTGAGTTCGGGGTTAAGGGTTCTAGGGGGTTCAGGGTTAAGGGTTCCAGGGGGTTCGGGGTTAAGGATTCCAGGGGGTTCGGGTTTAAGGGTTCCAGGGGGTTCGGGGTTTTGGGTTCGGGCTTGGAGTGGCATGCGGTCTCCAAGAGGGGGCGCTGCTGGTGGTGGACGCGTCCCAAGGCGTGGAGGCACAGGCGCTGGCCAATGTGTACCTCGCGATTGAGGGGAGCGTCGAGATCATTCCAGAGAGATTCTAAGGTTTTGGGGTTGGATGCTTGAGACGCCATTTCTTCACTCGTGTTATCCGTGCTCGTCGTTGTTTGTTATGCTCCTCTTCTTGTCTCACCATCTGCCTCCTTCCCCACGACCCCATGTGCTCAGCAAGATCGACCTGCCAGGAGCGGACCCAGAGAGGGTTAGGGCGGAGGTGGAGGAGGTGGTGGGGCTGGCTGGACCTCCCTTTTATATGTGTTCTGTCTGGTCTATTTGTTCGTGCTTATTGACCTGCCATGGGCGGACCCAGAGAGAGGGTGCGAGCAGAGGTGGAGGAGGTGGTGGGGCTGGATGCTTCAGACGCCATTCCTTCGTTGATTGTTCCGTTCAGCTTCTTACTGACTCTCTCCATCCCGCTTCCCCATGTGCTCAGCAAGATCGATCTGCCAGGAGCGGACCCAGAGAGGGTGCGAGCAGAGGTGGAGGAGGTGGTGGGGCTGGATGCCTCTGACGCCACTCCTCAGTTTCCCCCTCTCCCTCTTTCTCATCTTTTTGTCACTTCTCCCTTCCTCTCTCCCCGCTCCCCCCAGGTGCTGAACAAGATCGATCTCCCAGGGGCGGACCCAGAGAGGGTAAGGGCGGAGGTGGAGGAGGTGGTGGGGCTGGATGCGTCAGACGCCATACTGTGCTCCGCCAAGGAGGGCATTGGCATCGACGACATTCTCGAGTCCATCATTGCCAAAGTGCCGCCTCCTGCCCCTACTAGGGACCAGCCGTTGCGCTGCCTGATATTCGACAGGTGAGAGTGCTGAATGTGATTCACTGAATGCAGTGCCTCTCAGACGCCATCCTGTTTTCGGGCAAGGAGGGCATCGGCACCGACGACATTCTCGAGTCCATCATCGCCAAAGTGCCACCTCCCGCTCCCACTCGCGACCGGCCACTGCGGTCGACTCAAAAGTCACCAAATCATCAACGTTAGTGTGTGGTGGATGGCAAGGCCGTAAGGAGGTGACTTTTGAGTTGACTCAAAAGTCACCAAATTATCAACTTTAGTGTGTGGTGGACGGCAAGGCCGTAAGGGCGGTTCTAGGGTTTGCATTCCTCCTGCCTTCTCACCTCTCCCTGTTACTTTATCGCTGCTACTATGACCCCTACTCAGAGTGGTAGTCGGCGAGGTGCGCAAGGGCGGCTCATGGCGAGTGAATGCATCGCTGCTTGCTCTTCCCTCCTCCCTTCCCCTTCCCCCTTCCCTTGGCGCTTGCCTCACTTCCCTGCAGCGACATTGTAACGAGGTGACTTTTGAGTCGACTCAAAAGTCGCCTCATTACAATGTCACACTTCCCCTTCCCTTGGCGCTTGCCTCTCTTCCCTGCAGCTACATTGTAACGAGGTGACTTTTTGAGGCGCCTCAAAACCACACTTCCCCTTCCCTTGGCGCGTGCCTCTCTTCCCTGCAGCTACTACAATCCATTCCGTGGGGTGATGGCAAGGTTTGCAAGGGCGACAGACAGTCTGCGCTTCATGGCGAGTGACTGCCTGCTGCTTGCTCCCCTCTCCTCTCCATTACCCCGTGCAGCTACTATGACCCATGCCGCGGGGTGATCGTGTATTTCCGCGTGGTGGAGGGGGATGTGCGCAAGGAGGGCAGTGTGCGCTTCATGGCGAGTAAATGTCTTGCTGCTTGCTCCCCTCTCCTCTCCCCTCTCCTTACCCCCTGCAGCTACTATGATCCATATCGGGGCGTCATAGTGTATTTCAGGGTGGTGGATGGGGAGGTGCGCAAGGGCGACTCGGTGCGCTTCATGGCGAGTGGCAAGCAGTACGAGGTGGACGAGCTGGGCGTGTTGTCACCCACGCAGATGCAAGTGGAGTGCCTCTATGCCGGGGAGGTGAGGGGAGAGATGAGATGGCATTCTGTTGTCTCGATACCAGTGAAGTGGGGCACTGCATGTCAAGGGTTCCGTTCCAAGTGCTCTCGCCCACGCAGATGCAATTGGACCACCTCTATGCTGAAGAGGTGAGGTATCTGCTCTTGCAGGGTGTGCGTGGGTTGTTGGCCTCATGTGCTTGAGAGAGGTAGCAGTAGGGGTCGCAAGGGTGGAAGGCACGGTAACGCACACAGGGGGAGCAGGGAATGGCGGGCCACCAGCCAAGAACTGACGTTCTCCTCCCCTGTTCTTTTCATTCTAACCCAACTCCTACTCGTGTGTATAACTTCGTTGTCCAATAACCCCAGGTTGGCTACCTGGCAGCGTCGATCCGTCAAGTGGCAGACGCGAGGTTGGGAGACACGATCACGCACGCAGGGGGGGCAGGGAAGGGCGGGGCACCGGCCCTAACTCTTTCCTTCTAACCCAACTCCTCGTGTGTCAAATTCTTTGTCCAATAACCCCAGGTCGGCTACTTGGCAGCATCGATCCGCCAAGTGGCAGACGCGAGAGTGGGAGACACGATCACGCATGCGGGGGGGGCAGGGAAGGGCGGGCCACCGGCCAAGGAGTCCCTGCCAGGGTACAGGGAGGCGGTGCCGATGGTGTTCTGCGGGCTCTTCCCCATCGATGCCGACCAGTTTCCTTCACTAAGGGAGGCGCTGGAGAAGCTGCAACTCAATGACGCTGCCCTGCAGGTGAGGATGTGGAGGGGGAAGGATGGGGGAGGAGGTGGGGTAGTAGTCCCTGCTAGGAGGTGGGGTAGTAGTCCCTGCAAGGAGGTGGGGTAGTAGTCCCTGCTAGGAGGTGGGGTAGTAGTCCCTGCCAGGGTACAGGGAGGCAGTTCCTCCAATGGTGTTCCGCGGGCTCTTCCCCATCGATGCCGACCAGTTCCCAGCTCTCAGGGAGGCGCTGGAGAAGCTGCAACTCAATGACCTGCAGGTAAGGGGGGAGGGGAAAGAGGGAAGGAGGGTGTCGATTCAGACTTCCAGATCTCTGCAGGTCCTTATCACATTCATATATACTTTCACCCTAACTCCCCAACACCTCACTTCCCAACCCCTCGCTCCCCAACCCCTCACTTCCCCCCTGCTCCGCTCATGTGTGAGATTCCTTAAAGCCACGGTGCAAATATAGCCAGCGAGGTTCAATTGTTTATAAGTTGAAAGGCTAGGTTACCCGGTGAGGCAGTGCTGAGCTCGCCAAAAGCCGTGCAAAAACTTGAACCAGAATGGTGCACTCCAAACCTCGAAAGTTGTCACTCTGCTCCCCGTGCGTTTGATTCCCCTCGCCTTGTTTCCTTCCCCCGAGCCCATTTCGTTTCCCCCCCAAGGCCCCCAGGGCGGCGCCCTCACTTTCCCACTTCCCAAGGGGCAATTTCGATTCCGCCTGGGGGCTCAAGAATTTCCGCCTGCGACGGATTTCAAAATGTTTTCAACACCCCGCCCACAAAACTCCCCCTGCCTTTCCCCCCTATCCCGCAACATCGGCCTCGGACCCACAGGCAGGACCAAAATCAAATTACAGCGTGGCGAAATCACAAAATTCCCAACCAATCACGCGCTTCGTTCTTTCCATACCACGTCGCTAAACTGCTAACACCCAACTGCCTCTATGGGTTCATGGTTTTATTCAATCTTGGACGGCGTCTTTAAATCGCTGTCCCTCCCCTCTCCCCTGCATCCCCCCACTCTTCCCCCCCCCTCTCCCCCCTTCCTCCTTTTCTTTCTGTCCCTCTCTCTTCCCCCCAGTTCGAGCCTGAGAGCAGCAGCGCCATGGGCTTTGGCTTCCGCTGTGGCTTCCTGGGTCTGCTGCACATGGACGTGGTGCAGGTGAGAGCTTGATGGCATGGACGTGGTGCAGGTGAGCGCATGGTGGCATGGACGTGGTGCAGGTGAGCGCATGGTGGCATGGTGGCATGGTGGCATGGTGGCATGGTGGCATGATGGCATGGTGGCATGGTGGCATGGTGGCATGGTGGCATGGTGGCATGGTGGCATGGTGGCATGATAGCATGATGGCATGGTGGCATGGTGGCATGATGGCATGATGCCATGATGCCATGATGGCATGGTGGCATGGTGGCATGGTGGCATGGTGGCATGGTGGCATGATGGCATGATGGCATGGTGGCATGGTGGCATGGTGGCATGATGGCATGATGGCATGGTGGCATGGTGGCATGGTGGCATGGTGGCATGGTGGCATGGTGGCATGATGGCATGATGGCATGGTGGCATGATGGCATGGTGGCATGGTGGCATGGTGGCATGGTGGCATGGTGGCATGATGGCATGGTGGCATGGTGGCATGGTGGCATGGTGGCATGATGGCATGGTGGCATGATGGCATGATGGCATGGTGGCATGGTGGCATGGTGGCATGATGGCATGATGGCATGGTGGCATGGTGGCATGGTGGCATGGTGGCATGGTGGCATGATGGCTTGGATGTGGTGCAGCGTAGGTAAGAGCAAGAGGGCATGATGGCATGAGTCTTATAGCACACTGCACATGGATGTGGTGCAGCTATGTATATGGTGGCATGATGCATCATGCTCGGAACATGTTGCTCCGTCCATGCACATGGCCCCACTACACATATGTGTCTTACACAATGATACTGATATGCTGCCTATGCATGTGCCACATGAGCTTTTGGAGTGTATTTTTAGGTGCCGAAAAACAGATCCGTTAGTGACTGACATGTTCACCTTCCGTTTGCATATGCATGTGTCCTACAGGAGCGGCTGGAGCGCGAGTACGGCTTAGACTTGATCACGACAGCGCCCAGTGTGGTGTACCGCGTGCTGAAGAGGGACGGGACAGTGGTGGAGTGCTCCAACCCCTCTGAGATGCCCGACGCGTCCATTCGCACTGAGATCCAGGAGCCGTATGTGCGGGTGAGTGGGGCTGTGGATGGCTGGGCGTGCAGTGCTTGTATCGGGGACTGTCAAGAGGGACGGGTTGGTGGTGAAGTGCTCTAATCCGCCTAAGATGCCCGATGCGTCCGTTCGGACTGAGATTCAGGAGCCGTATGTGCGGGTGAGTGGGGCTATGAGGTTGAGTTGGCCTGTGGAGCTGCGTGTAGTGATGCCTGTGGTGAAGAGGGGGCTGGTAGGTGGTGGAGTAAAAGCACGATGCGTCTGTTGGCAGGCACCGTGATGCAGGACCCGTACATGGGGGGAGGAGAAGGCCTGTGGATGTGCTTGTATTGGTGAGGATGGATGGCTGGTGTGCTGTGCTGTGCTGTGCTCCAACCCCGCTGAGATGCCCAGTGCCTTCCTTCCCCTCATCAACAGATTGACATCCTGTCCCCCAAGGACTATACCGTCTTGCTCAGGGGCGGAGGACGTTGCCCCTTCGCATGCCAGTTGAACACTCCCTTCCGCCCCCTCCCACCCCAACCAACAGATGGACACCCTGCCCCCCAAGGACTTTATCGGCACACTCATGGAGGTGTCTCGGGAGCGGCAGTCGTTGCCCCTCGGCATAGTAATAGAGGCTTCCTTGTGCCCCCCCTCCCCTTCCCCCACCCCAACAGATGGACGTCCTAAGCCCCAAGGATTATATCGGCACACTCATGGAGCTGTCTCAAAAGAGGCAGTCGTTGCTTACCTACCCCTCTGTGTGCTAGTCGACATCCTCCTTGTACCTTCCCGCCCTCCTCCCAACGCACAGATGGACATCCTGTCCCCCAAGGACTATATCAGCACGCTCATGGAGTAGAGGACATTGCCCCGTTGCTTGCTAGTTGAAAATCCCCTTCCCCCTCCCTACACCCCAACCAACAGATGGACATCCTAAGCCCCAAGGACTACATCGGCACGCTCATGGAGCTGTCTCAGGAGCGACGGGGCGAGTTTGTGGAGATGAAGTATGTCACGGAGGCGAGGACAACGCTGTCGTACGACATGCCCCTGGGAGAGGTATGCATGCACTAGGGGAAGGAGGGGAGGGGAGAGGAGGGGGGGGGCGTGAAGCAAGGAAGCAAGGCAGTATGTCATGGAGGCAAGGACAGCATTGTCGTACGACATGCCCCTGGGAGAGGTATGGTGAAGCGCCAGGCGTTGTATAAGAAAGAGCACCTGAGGGGGGGTGGGATGAGGGAGAGGGAAGGGGTTGTGGAAATGAGGTATGAATGAGTCACGGACCACTCTGGCATACAACACGCAGCTGGTTTGGGAGTGGTAGGAAATGCTATTGGCCGGTAGGAATTGTGTATGTGAATGTGCGGGAATCACGGACCACGAGAGGCATGCGGAAGAGTACGGGGAATATGGAATGGAGTAAGAGTTTAATTGTGTGACAACGTCACAAACTACATTGTTGTACGACATGCCACGCTGCTGGGAGAGGTAGGCGACACGCTCCATGGACCAGTTTTCCCCTAGGGTATGACAAGGCAAACAGGTAGACATGGTTAAAACGCGATTGCGATTTATATCGCATAGCATTGGGGTGCGATTCCATTTGGCGCGTTTTTGGGCTTTGACCCCCCCCCCCCTAGCGCGATTTTGCGTCAGTGATGTTTTTGACATCGCGCACGATTTTTTTGTTATCGCAAATCCCATTTTTTTGTGCGCGATTAAATGCGATTTATTTAAATCGCGCGATAAACAATAAATTGCACCGCGAAATTAACCCATATTTTTTCTTAAATCGCCATCGCAAGAACGCGATTAAATACGATGCGATACGATTTTTTTTAACCATGTCTACAAACAGGGAAGGCGGCGTAATTTCACTATGCCTACTTTTTCTTTATGGCAAGTACGTAGAGTTGATTCAGAAACCTTGAGCCGCCTCAGGAGCAAAATAGTTCTCACTCGCTTTAGATTAACGTTCTCAGCGATTGCCTATGAAACGCAGATGACAAGGCTCCATAAATCGCCTTCAACGATCAGTGACTCGAACGAGCATTTCGGCTCCAATTGGATGCGACCTATTCAACGGCCGTTGATTGCTCCATTGCAAAGCTCTGTCGATGTTGGTGTAGTGAGAGTACAAAACTGCGTGCCTTGCTGACGGACACCGATAATCACTCGAAGGCTTTCAGCGATATCGAAACCGACAAGTGTTGACGTTAACGTTGCAAAGTCTCGCCTCCAAATTGCTTCGGATATCGCGGAAAGACTTCAGTTGAGTTTAGACGTGTGTCAACAAGGCACGGAGATTATTACTACCCGCTCCGTTAACATCCCCAGAACGCGATGGATCAATCAGCGAGATTTGCAAACATCGCTTCCAGTTGGAGTTGAAATGCTCATACGAGTCACTAATGGATGATGAGGATCTGCGAAGCATTGTCATCGGCGTTCCTTTGGCAAACGTTGAGGACGCGATTCCAAGGTGAGTGAGCGACGGAAGCAGGAAGAAATTGGTAAAGTTGATTGAGTGAACTGAGAAGATGGTTTGATTTGTCAACGCGGAAGAGACAATGGGGTTGATTGGGTACCGTATGTTAGTTTGCTGCTTGGTGAGAGATGGTGGGTTTTCTTTCACGCCGCAACATCAAACGTCACGCGTGGTGGTCTTTTCCATGTTGCCCTTTGGCAGGTGGTTGGTGATTTCTTCGACCAGCTCAAGTCTCGCACCAAAGGCTATGCTAGCATGGAGTACAAGGTCATCGGGTATGCCCCTTATGCCAAGTCACAGGGTATGCCCCTTATGCCAAGTCACAGGGTATGCCCCTTATGCCAAGTCACAGGGTATGCCCCTTATGCCAAGTCACAGGGTATGCCCCTTATGCCAAGTCACAGGGTATGCCCCTTATGCCAAGTCACAGGGTATGCCCCTTATGCCAAGTCACAGGGTATGCCCCTTATGCCAAGTCACAGGGTATGCCCCTTATGCCAAGTCACAGGGTATGCCCCTTATGCCAAGTCACAGGGTATGCCCCTTATGCCAAGTCACAGGGTATGCCCCTTATGCCAAGTCACAGGGTATGCCCCTTATGCCAAGTCACAGGGTATGCCCCTTATGCCAAGTCATTGGGTATGCCCCTTATACCAAGTCACTAGGGATGCTCCTATACAGAGTCAGTCGGATATGCTGATGATATGGAGGAACTATTTGCAGCAGGATGCTTTCTCGCTGCACTCCCCTTGCAGTAAGACACCTCCCCACCGCCGTTCTTTACCCCCCGCCCCCCTCCCCCGCTTAACCGCTCCATCCTCTCCCCCTTGCCTGTCACGGTATCACCTCTCCTGGTGAAGATGGGCATTCAGCTAGACTTGGAAATTGTGGACCTGTCTCTCCCTCCTACACCCACCTCGGTTTGCATGTCGGCCAACAACCCCTCCCCACCCCTTTTCGAAGCTACCGCACGAGCAACCTGGCAAGGGCATTCAGCTCTTAGAGCTCTTCGTCCCTTCGCCCCCATCCCTCCCCCCCCCCCCCCCCAGGCACGCAGGCACCGCAAGAGCAACCTGGTGAAGATTGGCATTCAACGTGGTGATCGTGCAACCCCTCCCTCCCTCCTGCCCCCACCCCACCTCCTCCCCTTCCATGCGCCAGGTAGCCTTGCCCTTTCCTCACTTGCTAACGCCATGCAGGAACCGCAAGAGCAGCCTGGTGAAAAGATGGGCATTCAGCTCTTAGTGCTCTTCCTCCCCTGCCCCCCCTTTTCCTGCACTCACCCACCCCCACATCTCTCAGCTACTGCAAGAGCAACCTGGTGAAGATGGGCATTCAGCTGAACAGGGCGTTAGTGAAGCTTCTACTCTCTTCTTCCAGTACTCACTTCCCCTTGAGCTGTTGAACCAATTTACCCACCCCACCACACCCCATCTTACATCCGCAGGTACCGCAAGAGCAACCTGGTGAAGATGGACATTCAGCTGAACGGGGAGGCTGTGGAGCCCCTCTCAGCCATCGTGCACCAGGAGAAGGTGGGGAAAAAGGGGTGGATTTTGTTAAAGCCCAACCGGCAGTACAATACGACTAGTGCCAAAACAAGTGACATGAGTAACGAGAGTGAGACTTGGCAGAGCTGCCAAGTATTGTGGCTTTCCCTTTTTGCAGAAGGCCACCTCGCCGGCACTGCCAAGTTTCTATGGCCAAGTTTGTCCGCAAACAGCCCAGCCCAGACCGAGTTCGAACACCATTCGGAAGTTTATCTCTTGCATACACAACTGGTAAAATCCCTTCTCAGAAAAAAAATGTGTCTCGAACTGTAGATGCACTAAACCGCCCGCACTAAAAAAAATAACATTTGGGCAACTACTGCCCAGCCCGATGCATCAGGTTTCTTATCTCGAAACTTGGCTGGGTTGCAGCACTGCCACGTTCGAGATGCTCACTCACAGCCTTGCCAGGTTGAATGCCCATCGCGAACTGCTGGCAGCCTGACGTCAGCTGTCTAGTCACATGCCCTCGAGTTGCAGCACTTTGAGGAAAAAAAAGTGCAACTTGCCGGTCGGGCTTTAAGTGCACAGGATGAGGTGTGGTGGGGTCAATAGAGGCAACATTACTGCTCCAGTGCCCGCAGTCTGAGGCGTCTCAAAGCGTGTTGCCATGTAGTTTCTCCCCTATCCCGTGTTTTGAGCCACTTCTGAGTGTGTGATAATGTACCCCCCCCATAGGTTACATTTCCCCCATGCCCACGCTATGCAGAGTGGGCAGAGCTGATTGTGTATGATCGTGCTACCCCTCCCACATGTACTACCATGCTCCCCCATGCCGACGCTAAGCAGGCCTATGGAGTGGGCAGAGCGCTCACTCAGAAGCTCAAGGAGCTCATTCCCCGGCAGATGTTCAAAATCCCCATTCAGGTGAGCTTGGGCGGGCATTCCTAGTGTCTCTATGTTGTCACTCACTCATACTGGTACTCGGAATATTCACCTGGGTTCCTTTTTCTGCCGTTTGGCCGTTGATGCCTTCCAGTGTTTTGGCTTGGGTCGTTCCTCCCCTTTCTGATCAGGCGTGTGTCGGGACTAAGGTTATTGCGAGTGAAACAATCGCAGCTATCCGGAAGGACGTGCTTGCTAAGTGTTACGGTGAGTGTGCTGTGTTACACCATGCATTTCCAGTAGCTTATGTCATGCAATGGGTTGTGTGTTGCTAATGTAAGCATATTATGGCTGCAGGTGGTGACATTTCGCGCAAGAAGAAGCTTTTGAAGAAGCAGGCGGCGGGTAAGAAGAGAATGAAGGCTCTTGGGCGGGTTGAGGTGCCACAAGATGCCTTCATGGCTGTGCTTAGACTCGAGAAGGAAAGCTTGTGACAGACATCAAGTGTACCCAAGCAGCAATTTTTCCAATGGTATTCTAAGACCAGGGAGTGCCACCTTGGAATAATGCTGTATAGCCTAAGCTTCTTATTTTTTGCCTGCCTCGAAGTAAGAAATGTTACGCACGGCGTTGGTAATAATGGTTCGGCATGGTTTCGTTAGCTGCGCCGAAATGTCTCTGGGTAAGGAATGTTATTCCTAACTAGGTTGTACTGCAATCGCGTACACCTGACCGAACCCTTGGAAGCAGGCCCTCGGATTCGTTTTAGGCCACACTGATTGATCAGTGTTGATCTTAAAAAACACCCTGAAAATCAGTTCTTGGTAGTGGTTTTCTTACTGGTTGGCCCTGGTTCTTTCGTTTTCAAGGCTGATTCATCAGGGTCCGTACAAGAGAAGACCCTAAAGAAAAGCAGAATCAGCGTAAAAAGCCTGTTAACTATGGGCCTGCTTGGAAGACCAGGCTCGGTCCGATTCCGACGCGACCCCGAGGTTGGCTCGCACTGCCTCCGGCCCTTTCGACCGCGCCTGTACCCAACCTAGCCCTCCGGGCTTGTCGCCTAGCTAGAGTTCCCGCTATATAATGCTAGGCTTGTCGAATAATAATTCTTGTACTCGTCATTATTATTCGACGCACTCTCAATTATTATTCATTACATCTGGTACAGGCCCTCAGATTGGTTTTAGGGAGGCTGATTGCTCAGGGTCGCCCATGTGAGTGTCAAAAATTGAAGAAGTGATTGATAGGGTGAGAGTACACACAGATATACCTAAGTGTTGTACTCTCTAAGAGATGACCCTATACAGTCTATACAAATATGACAAATACACATGTTCGACACACCCCCTAGACTGCATAGGGGAATGCCCTAAACAAACAGCTCAGGGCGGCACTACTAGTCCAACCTCTGAGACAAGGGTCTGAGAGACCAGTTAGAAGGAGTACAAACAAGGCAAGAACAAGAGCAGGGCGGCACTACTAGTCCAGCCACTGAGAGAGGACACAAGTCCAGTCTGAGTATACGTATAAAGGACAGTACAAAGTCAAGGTCCTAGCAAGTGAGAGGCTACAGGAACTAGACCAAGCTGTACACAGTGCCGCTGATGATCTTTAGGCGCAAGCGCCTTCGTAAAGATATCAGCTGTGTTGGCACCTGAGGCCAAGTGTACTACGCGAGCCTGACGTCGCTGCTGTAGCTCACGCAGGAGGAAGTACCGCAGCTGAATGTGCTTTGCTCTGCCCTCGAGTCGAGGCTCCTGACACAGGAGGATCATGGCCCTGTTGTCAGCGAACAGGACCGGGGCAGAGCTAGGCCGCTCACCTAAGTCGGTGAGCAAGAAGGTCAGCCAGCGGAGCTCCTGTGCCGCCATGGCACCAGCGTAGATCTCAGCCTCACAGCTGGACTGCGCAACATACGAGGAGCGGGTAGCTCTCCACGAGACGGCACCTGAGCCAAGGCTGAAGCAGTAGCCCTGGGTAGACCTGAGTGTCTCAGCGTCGTCTGCCCACGAAGCGTCTGTGTGTCCAGTAAGGACCACTGGCCTGCGTCCTCCTAGCACTAACCCCATGCCTGATGTACTAGCAAGATAACGCAGAACCCTCTTAGCGGCAGACCAGTGCTGCGGTCGGTGCCTGCCTGTGGCCACAAAGCAAGCCAGGATGCTGAGAGGGTATGCGAGATCTGGGCGAGTGCAAGTCATCAGGTACATGAGGCAACCCACCAGCTCTGCGTAGGGGCCACTGGGCTCTACCAACTCCTCAGACACTGGAGCGGAGAGTCTGTGGTCTACAGGCAGAGGGGTGGGCTGTGCAGAGGAGAACTGAAGGCTGAACCTCTGAAGGACCTGGCGCACCAAGTGTGACTGAGACAGGGTGATGGTGCGCGCAGCTCTGTCCCTGGAGATCTGCAAGCCAAGGTAACGGCACAGTTCTCCAAGGTCAGTGCACGTGTGTCTCTTCAGCAGCTCTGCCTTCACGGAGGCCAGTGCGTCCCTGTCAGCTGTGGCAAAAACCAGGTCGTCGACGTAAACAAGGATGTAGAACGGAGTCTGGCCAGCACGAACGAAGAGTGAAGGGTCTGCGGAAGACGGAAAGAACTGCAGGTCAGCAAGCGTAGCACGGAGAGTGTCGTGCCACTCACGGGGAGCCTGGCGCAGGCCGTAGACGGGGCGCCGCAGGAGCCACTGGGTCCCAGGAGGGAAGGTGCCAGTGAAGCCCTGAGGGCGCCGCAAGTAGACCTGCTCGTGTAGGCTGCCCTGAAGGAAGGCAGTGGAGAAGTCGAGGGAGTGAAGCTCGTAGTCACGCTGAGCAGCTAGGTGTAACAGAACCCGAAGAGTAGTCATCTTCGGGGTCAGAGCGAAGGTCTGGAAGAAGTCCACCCCCTCGCGCTGGTTGAAGCCTCTAGCGACATAGCGCGCCTTGAAGACAGGCGGCTCTCCAGGAGGGCGCTTCACCTTGAAGAGCCAGCGGCCATCGACTACGTTCACCCCAGGTGGGGGAACTGCGTCGACGAAGGTGCCGGTGGATCTCCAAGATGCCATCTCCTGCTCCATGGCAGCTATCCACTGCGAGGCCCAGGGTCCCGAGGTCGCCTCAGCGTAAGTGCGAGGGGTCGGGATGTCGAAAGCGTCTGGGTCACCCTCAGGGACTAGCGCTTGGTGACGGCATCTAAGTAGGCCTGAGCAGTAGTGAGGGACCTAAAGCGAGGACGCTCGGACAGGGGGAGGGCATTGCTAATGGCAAGCTGGGCGACAGCATCGCGAGAAAGCCAGACAGAGCGCGCACGGGCAGTGGCAGCAGTAGACTCACGCTCAGTGGGTGTGGGGTCAGCGGGCAGAAGAGCAGGGGGGTCTGGGCAGGGGAGCGTACCATCAAGGTGTGCGGAAAGCGGTTCACCATCCTGCCGCTGGCCAGTGAGTTGGCGGCGGAGGTCGGCAAGCCATGCCTCGAACTCTAGGGGCTGACCTTCAGCGTCGAAGCGAAGCTCCGCCGCCATCAGGAACAGTCCAGTGCGGTGCAGGGCAGCGCAGTGCAGTGCAGTGCGGTACAGTGCGGTGCAGTGCGGTGCAGTGCGGTACAGTGCGGTGCAGCGTGGTGCAGTGCGGTGCAGTGCGATGCAGTGCGGTGCAGTGCGATGCAGTGCAGTGGAAGGCAATACAGTGTGGTGCGTGGCGGTACGGTGCAGGGCAGGGCAGGGCGGGGTGGGGGGGAACCGTACCAGTGAGGAGGACGGGGCCGGGGCAGCGGGGCCGGGCAGGTGCGACCGGGCCGGGCGAGGGCGACGGGGCCGGGCGGGCGCGACGGGGCCGGGCGGGCGCGACGGGGCCGGGCTGGTGTGACAGGGCCGGGCCGGGGCGACGGGGCCGGGCGGGCGCGACGGGGCCGGGCAGGGGCGACGGGGCCGGGCCGGTGCGACGGAGCCGGGCGGGCGCGACGGGGCCGGGCTGGTGCGACGGGGCCGGGCGGCTGCGACGGGGCCGGGCAGGGTGCGACAGGGCCGGGCGGGTGCGACGGGGCCGGGCGAGCAGGACGGGGCCGGGCTGGTGCGACGGGGCCGGGCGAGCGCGACGGGGGACCCAGGAGGGGCGCTGAAGGGGCCCAGGAGGGGCGCGACGGGGCCCAGGAGGGGCGCGACGGGGCCCAGGAGGGGCGCTACGGGGCCTGGGAGGGGCGCGACGGGGCCCAGGAGGGGCGCGAGGGGGCCCAGGAGGGGCGCTACGGGGCCTGGGAGGGGCGCGACGGGGCCCAGGAGGGGCGCTACGGGGCCTGGGAGGGGCGCGACGGGACCCAGGAGGGGCGCTACGGGGCCTGGGAGGGGCGCGACGGGGCCCAGGAGGGGCGCTACACGGCCTGGGAGGGGCGCGACTGGACCCAGGGGGGGCGCTACGGGGCCTGGGAGGGACGCGACGGGGCCCAGGAGGGGCGCTACGGAGCCCAGGAGGGGCGCGGCGGGGCTCAGGAGGGGCGTGACGGGGCCTAGGAGGAGCGCGACGGGGCCCAGGAGGGGCGCTACGGGGCCCAGGAGGGGCACGACGGGGCCTGGGAGGGGCGCGACGGGACCCAGGAGGGGCTCTACGGGGCCGGGGAGGGGCGCGACGGGGCCCAGGAGGGGCGCTACGGGGCCCAGGAGGGGCGTTACGAGGCCTGGGAGGGGCGCGACGGGGCCCAGGGGGGCGCTACGGGGCCTGGGAGGGGCGCGACGAGGCCCAGGAGGGGCGTTACGGGGCCTAGGAGGAGCGCGACGGGGCCCAGGAGGGGCGCTACGGGGCCCAGGAGGGGCGCGACGGGTCCCAGGAAGGGGCGCGACGGGGTTAGGGGGGGGGGGTCGTGACGGGGCTAGGGGGGAGCGAGCGGAAGCGGGAGGTGGGGGGGATCCTACCTCCGCGTGATACCATATCAACAATTGAAGAAGTGATTGATAGGGTGAGAGTACACACAGATATACCTAAGTGTTGTTCTCTCTAAGAGGCGACCCTATACAGTCTATACAAACATGACAAATACACATGTTTGACAGTGAGAGCCCATGTTTTTCAGGGTCGGGTTTTTGGCATAGCATGTTTTTTCAGGCCAATTGTTTTTTTTAGTCTGACTTATCAGGCCTACATTTTTGTTGTTTCTGATTCTTAGGTCGGATCGGACTTCACTGCGTACAATTCTTCTGGTCAGATTCCTGCATGATTTTAACTAAGGACCAATCAACCCCCTCACACCTCCTCCAGCTCGCCTCGAAGTTGCGTGATTCTGGTTGCGTGATTCTGGTCAAGGACCAATCACTCCCCCCACACCTGTTCTAGCTCGCCTTGAAGTTCCGTGATTGTGGTCAAGGACCAATCACGCCCCTCACACCTGCTCTAGCTCGCCTCGAACTTGCGTCATTTTTTTGTCAAGGACCAATCATGCCCCTCACACCTGCCCCACCTTGCCTCGGACTTGCGTGATTCTGGTCAAGGACCAGTCATGCCCCTCACACGTGCTCAAGCTCGCCTTGGCAGATAAGATTCAGATTCAGGGCGAATTTCGAGTAAGGCTGATTCGTCAGGCTCGGTAAAACAAGAACATACTATTTTTCAGGCCTTAGAAAATGGGAACACATAAATTTCAGGTTTGACAAAAATCAAAACCTGAAAAATCAGGGTATGCCCTAGAAAACACCCTGATATACAGGCTTTCAGGCCTTTTTGGCCTGACTTCTGAGGCCCTGATCTGGTATCAGAGCTACTTTCCTGGTTCACCCCGCTTTCTCAGAGTAGTTTATTCCCAAGGTGTGGTTAACCCTTCGGGGCTGCAAAGCGGTTGTCCGTAAGCTTGACTTATTAGCTCACACAACTACAATAGCGTTTGCGCCCTCTGCGGTTTCTTACCACCGCCTTCCCCCTGCTCGAAAGGCGTAGCATTCGCATCATGACTCAGGCCCAGCTCGACGAGGTCATGGCTCAGGTGCAGGCAATGCAAGACCAGATGGCGAGTTTGAACAGTGAAGTCGTGGGACTTCGGACGGAGAACACCGAGCTTCGCCAGACGCGTAGTGAAGCGCGCCACGAGTCGCGTGAAGTTGCAGAGAATAATGTCAAGCAAGAAGCCAACGACGAGGTGAGCGAAACCGTCCTTGACGAGTCGGAGCAGGACGACGCGCGCAGTGTGACTGTGACGAAGATTAAGCTCAAGCTGGCCATGCTGCTCGCGTTCAACCCTTCGGACGAGGCGCCGACGATACAAGGGTGGCTGTTCAGCATGGAGTTATTCTTCACAGCTGCAAGTGTGCATGCAGATGACGCGCACATTAATTATGTCGTGTCGCTGCTCCGAGGACCGGCGTTGGATTGGTGGCAACGACAATTGGCGATTGGGACTCCGGCAAGCGTGAAGCAGGCGAAGGAGGGGATTTCAGATTCTTCCAACCAATAGGCAGAACCGATATTCGGTACGACCACGATTCAAACGTGGAAACACTGGGGCACAGCTGTTCGAGCTCGTTTTGAGCACTCATCCGCCTCAGACGGCGCTTGCATGAAGCTGCGCAACTGGCAGCAGGTGACTACTGTTCAAGATTACACTGCGTCGTTCTCGGCACTTGCGGATCAAGTGGACGACCTCAGCGAAGCGAAAAGGCGGGACAACTACATCAGCGGGCTGCATTTTGATATTCAGTACGAGTTGCAGCGGTCCCGGCCCAAGACGTTCGATTATGCTGTCCAATTGGCGTCAGCAGCCGATGCACTTAACAGTGGGCGAGAAAGAACAATAGGGATGTTGGTAGTTTTCGTGGGCAGTCTCCCCGCCCCACGATCAATGGCGTGTCTGCACCCGATGAAGTATTTCACGGGCCTAGTTACAGATGTGACAAGCCAGGTCACCGAGCTAAGTACTGCCCGACGTCGCCTAAGAAGACGAAGAACGACAAGGATTGGCTGCGAAATTTTAACCCGAGGATCGACTGGACAACTGGCGAATGCAGCGTGAACTGTGCGAACGGGTGGCGCGTACTTCCGTGCTGGCGCGGGCGGGATCCGATGTCGACATGTATCAATGCCATCACCCTCCAACGAGAAAAGAATGCTTGCCGTGTGCTCTGTCAGTGCTTTCATCAAGGGAGATACCAAACCATGGGCAGCCCTTGATGAGAGCATGCTGTTGTTCGTGCAGATGGATCACTAGAGCGTGTAAGAATTGGCCCGCTGCCCCTCTGAAAAAATGTTCATGGATTGGAATGCAAAGGCATCACAAGCCAACATGTTACTTTGCGTATAGAAATCAACAAACTACTAGCATGCAATGGGATTGGGCACTTACGTCGTATAATATGTCCCACTCTTCGCTGTGTTCGGCATGCCAGCCAATCCAAGCTCCGCCAGCCACAGCGCCAAGATGGGATACATACTGATTGGTATGTCACGGCATCCAATGAAGTACACGATGCGCATGCAGAGAATCACACGACGAATCTTTGCGAGCGCATGCTGAAAGCCCTCCCACTACTGCCTTATTGCCACTTTCTGCTTCTCTGTAGCTCCCTTCACCTCTGCAGCCTTGTGGTTGTCACTGGAATGATGGCCCAAGACGCACGACCGCTGAATGTCTCGTGCCCCTAAGCCCGGCCATCCAAATGGCGTGTTTTGTCGATCTGCGGCCCACTTCTCGCAGACATTACACTTCATGCCGTATTTCGCGAGTGTTCTATCCAGCTCCAGACGCAGCCAATGGAATTCCGAAATCCATTTTGGATTGAATCGGCTCTTGAGCTTACGCTCCTCTGCTGAGACTACCGGAGGAGCAGCTGGGGAATCTCCCACCAGATTGGTCGTAGTTGCAGCTTCCTCTGCTGTGGAACATTCCCCTACTGGTTTGGCAGCAGTCGTCCCCTCTATGCCGCTTGGAGAGGTTCCACCAACAGGATCAACAGGCGAGGTTTCCCGTGCTGATTTGGTAGCCTTGCGCTTCCTTTGGGATATGGGTGGGGCAAAGCTCAAATGCAGCTGCTTATGGTCACGATGGCTTGTAGCATCGGAGCCGTAGGATGAATTTTGAATCGTAGTGACATTCGGATCCGAGGGACGTCGGTGGATCGGCCGGCCGTCTGAACTACCAGCGGGGTAGAGTCATACGGTGACTGATTTCACCCCTACACTGCTCATCTTGCCCTGAAATTGGTTTTGGCTCCTCATCGCTATCGATTTCGATGGAATCGTTAAGATTGACGGATAGGTGCATTACCCCCTGCCCCTATTACAGCAGTTAGCTTTTCTTGACCTAGGGTTAGGTCGAGGTCATCCATGGTCGTGCTAAGATCAACTAGGCTAGAATAGCTAGCTACCTGTAGTCACTTAGTCGTCGGTTGGTTTGCTTGCAAAACCTGAGTCCGATTTGTGCCAGTGAGCTTCACAAAGGGTTTTCTGCTAGGGGATGAGTTGGTTAGGTTGGGTGGGGCGGATCGTTACAGTAGTCGGTTGGAGGAGAGGTTTGGCTGCTGGTACAGCATCAACATCGGCCAAGTGTCTTCCTCTCTTTGGAAGGCTGGCTGGCTGACAGGCAGACAACCGTGGAAAATATCAGTATATGATGCCGCGTCATTCGTGGAAGGGGATGGTTGTGTGCGTGCACCATTCAGAGGGAGGTGGGGCGAGATTTGGGATGGGACTCTCGGGGGAGGAAGATAGAGAGATTTGGCAGGCGGGGCGAAATTTCGGCGGGAGGGGTGAGTGGGAGGGAGGGCGAATTTTTTTGTGGGGGGGGGGAGGGGGAGAAGGGGGGGGGGGGGGGGCTGTGTATAGGTTACGGGGCCCTCGCAAAATTCCCCATAGGGTCCGGGTTGCCCTGGAATCGCTCCGGACGATAATAAGCCCAACGAAATGTCCCCCTGTGTGAATCCAGGCTCGCGGAAAAAAAAACCCACCTAAATACGGGTCACGCTGAAAATCACCCAAGATTTTTAGTCAAGACACGGTGATTACCCTATTATTTTCAGCCGTGCTCACGAATGCGCCCTCTACAGTACATTCTAACTGACCATGAATGACGTGTTCCGCGGCCTACTCGACAAGTGTGTTATCGTCTATCAGGATGACATTCTGATCTTCAACAAGACCCGAGGAACAGCACCTCAAGGACCTCGACACTGTTTTTCAACGGTTGCAGTAGAATCGGCTCATCACCAAGGGCTCTAAGTGCGAGTTCCTAAAATCCAAACTGGAATTTTTGGGACACGTCGTTGGAGCGGACAGCACTAAAATCGACCCGAAGAAGATCACCACCATCCGCGACTGGAATCCGCCCATGAATTTACAAGAGCTGCTGAGTTTTCTCGGGTTCGTTAATTACATCCGACGATTTATCCCCAATATGGCGGGGACAACCGGACCTTTAACCGACGTGCTTGGGAAAGGCACACCGTTTGAGTGCGGGGAGAGACAGCAGGCTGTTTTTGACAAACTCAGAAATTTTCTGATGTCGCCCCCGGTCCTCCGAATCGCTGATCCATCTCGATTGTTCGAAGTCTTGATGGACGCTAGCGATTTTGCCATTGGCGCGGTAATGTTACAGGATTTCGGCGACGGACTCCAACCAATCGCGTACGAGTCCCGGAAGTTGCAGGCAACCGAGCGCAACCACCCCGTCCATGATAAAGAAATGCTCGCCATAGTGCACGCGTTCAAAGTATGGCGCTGCTACTTGACGGGAGCCGACGTGACAGTACGGACAGACCATAAATCCCTACAGTACCTCCGTACGCAGCCAACACTCAACCCACGACAGATTCGCAGGGTGGATTTTCTGGAGAGCAACTTCCACTACACAATTACATACAAACGGGGGGCGAATAACATCGCCGATGCACTGACACGACCATCCGCCCACGTCGCCTACGTCATCATTGCAAAATCCAACCCACTACTCACCGGATTATTTTACCCACGGATACAATACCGACCCCTTTTTCACCCGCAACCTCCACTAGCAAGCCACCATGGCCAAGCGAACTTATTTCCTAAAAGTTGGTACAAACCGCATTTGGGTTTCCACTAACCGAATCCTCCGCGAATTACTCATTCAAGAAGTCCATGATTCTAACCTCTCCGTTCATTTCGGGGTTGATAAAACCCAAAAAATTACTCCACCGTTTTTATTATTGGCCAGATTCGGCGTCTGATGTGCAGAGATACGTATCGGCGTGTCCAACCTGCTAGCGCATGAAGTCCTCTCAACAGCGGCCAGCTGGACTGCTGCAACCGCTCGAGCCACCCCGGAAGTCGGGGCAACACGTGACGATGGATTTTGTCACGGGACTCCTGGCCGACGCAAGTGGCAACGATGCCATCCTCGTCCTCGTCAAACGCCTGACGAAGATGGCGCATTGCGTACCCTGTCGTACAACAATCACAGCCGAAGAAACAACCAAGCTCTTCATCTCCACCGTTGTTCGTCTGCACGGCCTACCATCGGAGATCATCAGCGACTGCGACCCCAAGTTCACGTCCATGTTCTGGCAAGAGACATAGGAACAGTACGGCACCCGCCTACAATTCTCGTCTGCCTACCACCCACAAACCGACGGCCAGACCGAGCGTACCCATCAGACCATGGAGCAGGTGATATGCACCAACTGCCCCGATCCTGCCGGTGGGAAGAATTCCTGCCCATGCTAAAAAAATCCTACAACAACGCCCGAACTGCAATGACTAATCACTCGCCGTTCTTCCTCAACTACGGGATGGATCCCACCATACCCACGACATCTAACCTTGACAATCTCGTGCCCCGATCCCAGTAGTTTGTTAAAGACCTACAGACCGCCCTGGAGAAAGCGATTGAATTTATTCACTAGTCCAACACGACAGCCCGATGCTACACCGACCTTTATCGCCGAAATATTACGATGGCCGCTGGGCAACTAGTCCTTCTTGACACGAAGAGTCTCCGCCTGCCCCTGTTATCCAAACTCCGCCCAAGATTCTGTGGGCCTTTCCGCATCCTCAAAATGGTGACACCTGTCACGGCAAAATTATTACTCCCGGACGAGTGGCGCATTTACGACGCATTCCACGTTCGCCTCCTTCGCCCCTACATCGCCAGCTCGTCCGCAGTCGTACGACCCGTGGCCGTCTCGAGTGTTCGCTCGATGGCCAAACCGACCCTTGAGCTGTTTCGACTTTTGAGTCACCGCGTCCGCCTCGACACCACAGGACGCCACGTGGACTTTCTTGTCCGCTGGGCCGCACGTACAAGCGAAGACGACACGTGGGTCCCTTCCGACTCGCTTCAGGAACACTCGGTGCTCAAATCTTATTTGACCCGAAAAGGCATTCCCGACATTGACCACCTTCCTTAAGAGGGGGGTAGTGTAAGGAATTTTATTCCTTACCAGATTGTCTGCAATCGCGTACACCCAAACCCTCGGTAGACCAAGCTCGGTCCAATTCCGATGCGACCCCGAGACTGGCTCGCGCCGCCTCCGGCCCTTTCGACCGCGCCTATACCCAACCTAGCCCTCCGGGCAAGTCGCCTAGCTAGAGTTATCGCTATATAATGCTAGGCTACCATTCTTGTTACAGGATCGAATGTGTCGAGGAAAGGTTGCACTATCGATCAGTACAAGGTGTTTTTATACTTCCAAAGTACATCAGGTAACCAGGTTTATCTTATCCTAAGGGAATAGACCCTTCTAGAAGATAGAATCACCCTGCGTATAGCCACGCGAGGCTATTGGCTTTAAGGGATTACGGCAGGATTACGCCAGATAGCGCACCAATACATCCCAAGCCTGGTCGGTGATATAATTATAATAGCAGGATAAACCAAAGGTTAATGGAAATAGGAGAATAGGAAACCAAATGAGATGAGATAAAAAGAGAAATGAAAGAGGAAGGAAACAAGAAAAGGGACAAGTGGTGTAACGGGGTCGTACTCTCACACTTTCCCCCTCAAAGCTGGGTGGTAGAAATAACACCCTGCTTGACAAGGTAGTCATGCAGAGGACGACGGGCGTTACCCATGTCGGACTTTGGGACCCAGCTGTCCTAAGAAGGATCATAACCCTTCCAACGGATGAGAAGCTCCACGGTGCCATTCCGACGTCGGCGGTGTGCAAGCACGGACTCGACCTCGTACTCGGGTTCATTCTGGACGAGGACGGGTGGCGGCGGCGGCGGTTGGCGTCCGACGAAGATTGTGTTTGGATCCCGATAGGGCTTCAGAAGCTGGACATGGAAGGCGTTGTGAATCTTCCAGGTGGCTGGCATACGCAAGCGGAAGGTAACAGGAGTAACCTGCGCTTCGACGAGAAAAGGCCCGCAGAAGCGACGTCGCAGTTTAGATGGGAGGTGGCTGATGTCCAGGTTGCGGGTATCAAGAAGCACCTGGTCTCCCACCGTGATGGTGTGGTCGTTGCGATGGCGATCGGCCTGGCGCTTTTGTTGCTGCTGAATGGCGAGGAGGCGCTTGTAGGTCCGATCCCAAAGCTGATGCATGGTTGTGATGAAATCATGTGCAGGTTGTACTGTAGCGGATGTGGTCGGTTTCTGTGGTGTGAGTGGGTGGCGTCCGTAGCAGAGGAAGAACGGCGTCTGTCCAGTAGCGGCATGTGTAGCGTTGTTGTAAGCAAACTCTAGAACGGGCAGGTGCAGGTCCATTTGGAGATCTCGTCCTTACAGGCTGCTCGGAGGAGTTGCTCCACAATTTGGTTGAGGCGCTCGGTCTGTCCGTCTGTCTGCGGATGGTAAGCGGATGACATGGCGAGTTTGGTTCCGAGAAGAGACATACGTTCCTTCCAGAACTTGCTGGTGAACTTGGGGTCTCGGTCGGAGATGAGTGTGGTTGGGATGCCATGCTGGGAGATGATGTGACGAACGAAGAGTTGTGCTGTCTCCTCGGTGCGTGCCGTCGTGTGTGTTGGGATGAAGTGTCCCATTTTGGAGAACTTGTCGATGACGACAAGAATTGCGTCATGACCACTGGTGGTAGGTGGTAACCCAGTGATGAAGTCCAGGCTAACCACTTGCCATGGTTGTTCTGGGACAGGAAGAGGCTGCAGTAGTCCCGCCTTTTTCTGCTTGCTACTCTTCATCCGCTGACACGTATCACACGAGGTGACGAATTTCTGTACGTCATCTGCCATGTGGGGCCAGTAGTAGTGTTTGGCGATACCGGTGAGCGTCTTGTTGCTACCGAAGTGTCCCGCGTATAGGACGTCGTGATATTCTTCTAGTAGTAACTGGCGCAAAGGAGGGTAATTGGGTACCCAGATTTTTGTTGATCCTTTCCGGTACGCGATGTCACTGTCCCATTGTAGCAAATGTCGCTTTTCCGCCAAGGGGATTTTTGCGTCGATGGCGTACCCGTGTGTGAAGAGTCCCTTGAGGAGTGGATTCATCCCTTCAATCTGAATAGCGGCAACGTGCGCAGGCCGGCTAAGAGCGTCTGCTTTGTTTTTGTGGCGGGCTTGTACACGATGTCGTAGTGGAAGTGTGTCTCGAGGAAGTCGATCCACCGGACTTGCCGCCTGGAAAGGTTGGGTTGTGTCTTCAAGTATTTCAGGCTGCAATGGTCGGTGTAGACGGTTGTTCGTCGTCCTTCGAGATAACATCTCCACGCTTTGAAGGCGATGACGATGGCAAGGGCCTCTTTGTCGTGTATCGGGTAGTTTAGTTCTGCTCCATGTAGTTTCTTGCTGAGGTAGGCGATTGGTTGCAGTCCATTCCCCTGGTCTTGCATCAAGACTGCTCCCACTGCCTGGTCGCTGGCGTCAGCTTCGATTACGTAGTCGCGTTCGGGATCTAGCAAGATGAGTACTGGGGCGGTCGTGAGTGCTTGTTTCAGCTGCTCCACGGCTTCTTGGTGCTTCGATTCCCATTTGTAGGGCGTGTTTTCTTCAGCAGATTCATGAGTGGTGCTGCGGATTTCGCATACTGTGGCACGAACCTGTTGTAATAATTAGCGAAGCTAGGAACTGCTGCAACTCCTTCACGTTCTCGGGTGTCTTCCACGTACGTACGGCTTCGATTTTCTTGGGGTCGACGTGAACTCCTTGAGCGCTCACCATGTGTCTAGGAACTGGACCTTCTCAAGGCGAATTCGCTCTTGGACAGTTTGACGTAGAACCGTTCTCGTCGAAGAATTTCTAAGACGCGTCGCAGGTGTTCGACGTGCTGCTTCATGTCGCACGAGTAGTTGAAGATTTCGTCCAGGTACACCACTACGCACTCGTCCAAAAGTGGTCGTAGAATGTGGTTCATCTCGGCTTGAAACGTTGCCGGTGCGTTGGTGAGTTCCGAACGGCATTACCAAATACTCGTACGATCCGTACCGAGTTCGGAAAGCATTTTAATGGATAGAGTTGTCCGCCATCCGTATCTGCCAGTATCCGGACTGCAGATCCTGTTTGGAAAATACCGTAGCTCCCCGAAGCTGGTCAAGCAGGTCATCAATTCGCGGTATCGGATATTTATTCTTGATGGTTTGCTTGTTAAGAGCTCGGTAGTCGATGCACATGCGCAGGCTTCCGTCCGGTTTCGGTGTGAAGAGTACTTGGCACCGTATGGCGAAATGGATGGTCGGATGAGTCCTTGGCTAGCAGATACTCGATCTGTTTTTTCATGTCGGTCAGCTCAGTAGGGCTGAGCCGATATGGTGCTCGGAAGATCAGCTTCGAACCCAGTTCCTCCACGATCTCGTGTTGATGCGTTCGGTATGGCGGTAGCTCGTTTGGAAGATCGTCCAGAAGAATGTCTTGGAACTTCTTCACTAATTTCTTGATGTTTCCCGGAGGTTCCGAGGTCTTCTCTCTGTCGTTCTCAACCTTTGTTGCTATCGCCAGGAACCCGGTGTCGGTTCGCTTCACATCCTTCTCGAATCTGGCGAGTGTCTCCACTGGGATATCTCTTGTATCGTCCCAGTTGGGTAGCTGTACTCTCCGTCTATTGTTGTAGATGCTTGCGGTGCGGTTCACCCAGTTGATCTCGGGGTTGAATCTTTTCAGGAAGTCTCGCCCGAAGATCAAGTCAAGCCCTTTGATGTTGGTGATGGGGAGTGCAGGTCTCCAGCGCAGTTGCCCGATTTGTAGGTGTAGCACTGCTTCGCCGTACACTGGTAACTTGCTACCGTTCATCAAGTTGCAGAGAATCCTGATGGCTTGTACTCTTCCCGAAGTCGGTCGATTACTGCCTTGTTGCAGACGGTGTGTGATGCTCCGCTGTCCACGAGTGCTTGGAGGCGTCGTCCTTTGCAGATGACCTCGAGCACGAGAGGCAGTCATTGCTCGAGTACCCAAAGATAGTCTCATTGATTGGGTCATCGGGTACGTCCCAATATTCCGTACACACCTTTGTGGTGTTATTTACTCCTGAGCTGGCAGCTGGCCGAGGCTGCTTGGAGAACGGCTCTTCTCCAGGGCCCGGAGTTTCCTTGACGACTGTGCGCGTCATTGATGCCGAAGAACTGGATGCATCCCTAGGAGGAGTTCGGGGTTTGTGCAGCTTCTTGTAGACCCCCAGCTTCCTCTTGAGCTGCCTCAGCTCCACCGACGTCTTCCCGGGGTACGGTGGTCGTTGTGGGCTGGTGTCGGGAGAGGACGTTGATTCCGTGGAAAGGTTGGCTTCTTTCCACACTCCTTAATTTGGTCCCCAAGTTCTCCGGTACCGGTATAATCTCCACAGCTGTCTGCTTCTTTTGGAGTCCCTCCCGAAATTTCTCCAAGGCTCTAGCTCCTCGAAAATCATAGGCTTTCATTAAAGCATCTTTGTAAGATAACTTTAACGAATCCTTATAATTTCTTGGGTCTTCAAGGAGTTTCCGTGTCTCGGCAGACTCCTTTTTTCGCGGAGTTAGATTTTTCTCAGCGATTTCCTCTGGGAAAGACTGGTCGTGGGGTGGAGATTTTTCTCCATCATTTTCTCCTGTTCGCGTTGAATCAGCTGCGTCGAAGTTGATTTTCCGAAGTCTGCGGCCGCTTTCGGATCTTTTCTTTTTTGCCAGCTAGATCCGCAATTACTGGCGAGTCCCCTTTTTTGCATTCTGATTGGCCGAAGGATTTCCGCCACTATTGCGTGCCCGATACTCTGCGCGTGCGGCTTTCATTTTGTTGCAGTCGAAGATTCGATGACCCGTCACCCACAAAATCACACGTGAAGTTGGTGTTTTTCGGATGTGGCCGCCCTCGAACCTGTCGACTTCCATCGGGTCGGCGAACGTGGGGTGAGCCGAGCGGTCGCCCTGTCGCGTACTGCCGACGTGCGTCCGTCGTGTTCCTGTGTGACCATGTCGAAGCGCTCCGCTGCCGAAACGACGTCACTGTAGCTCGCGTAGTTTGACGCTGCCACTTGTCGTTTGACTTCAGTCTTCAGCCGGCGAGGTATGACTGTACTTTTTCCCCTTCGGTCAGGTCGGGAATGCGGTTATAAAATTCTTCCATCTGCTGCGTGTACTGTGCTATACTCCCGAACTGTCGATGGCGATGAATTATTTCCCGGCAAGGAAACTCGAATTTATCGCTCGAATCGTTTCAGCAGGTCGGCGCGGAACTGCTGCCACGTGCTTCACCGTGGATGAAGTACTGTTACCGCCAATCCACTCGAGTGCCGGCCCTCGCATCAGTGTCGCCGCGAGTCGTACGCGTTGACCGTCCCAGGCTGGCGAGCTCCATCCGACGGCTGCGAAGTAGAACTCCATGCCGGCAATCCATCTGCGGACGTCGGAGTTTAGATCGCTCGGATCGAACGGCTCAGGTGGGCGCGGTTTCGGAGCCTCGAGAAACTGTTGCGACTGCTGCGTTGTCGCCGTTGTCGAGTCGTGCTGCGCTCGGCGAGTCGAGTTACTCGCTCGAACTCGTTTCGCCATGCTTCGCGATCCGCTCGCATCTCCTCCTGAAGGGCTGCGATGCGCGCGAAGTGCTGCTGGGTAACCTCGCCGTTGTCGAGGGTTGCCATCCTGTTCAAAAACACGCGCGGAGGGGTAATTCGAAAATCGCGGAGCTGGGCTTACCAGAATCGGCGTCGAATTGGTCGCCACGCGGTTTTTCGAGGCGGATCCCGCTGCTGCTGCTGTGCTTAGCTGAGCGCGGCCGAGTGAGAAAGCTCTGATTACCAAGTGTCACAGAATCGAATGTGTCGAGGAAAGGTTGCACTATCGATCAGTACAAGGTGTTTTTATGCTTCCAAAGTACATCAGGTAACCAGGTTTATCTTATCCTAAGGGAATAGACCCTTCTAGAAGATAGAATCACCCTGCGTATAGCCACGCGAGCTATTGGCTTTAAGGATTACGGCAGGATTACGCCAGATAGGCGCACCAGTACATCCAAGCCTGGTCGGTGATATAAGAATAATAGCAGGATAAACCAAAGGTTAATGGAAAATGGAGAATAGGAAACCAAATGAGATGAGATAAAAAGAGAAATGAAAGAGGAAGGAAAAAAAAAGGGACAAGTGGTGTAAACGGGGTCGTACTCTCACAATTCTTGTACTCGTCATTATTATTCCCGCACTCTCAGTATTATTCAAACATGTTGGACGTCTAAGTCTACGCAGAAGATGCTGTGTCGGATAAGCCTTTTTAGGTCATCTCTGTTATAAATAATAACTCTGAGAAGAACACAGTATTCAATGAGGGGAACGTGATAAAGAAAGCACTCCCTTTATCAAGGCCGAACAGTTATTAAAAGTAATCCCGATGACTGTAATTCTTCAGCCCTGTGACGAGCGTAATGATTACGTGGGCCTGACGAGGTCTTCAGGACGAAATGCAATCGAGGGTCAGAAAGCGTCGAAACAATCTCTTTTAATCGCAGCCGTCGAAGATGTCGAATTCTTCAGTTAACCGAACGGGCAATGGCGAAAACTCCCAAGTGACGAGATGATGACGATGACCAATGCTGATGAATAGTTAAGTGTCGCATGGGCGGTAATGATACGCATTGCAAGATGATAATGATGACTGCCGAATGACGTGGTAGTCGGATGGCAAAGAACATTCATCAACATGCGACATCGTTCGTATCACATGCGAGATCACGCGTCGTGTCCCACAAAAAGTCAACAAACTGCATCAACGAAGTGACGAAATTAGGCGCGGAAGCATAACATTGACAAAATTGCTTGAAGATGAATGATGGAACACGTCGGAAGGGTTGGACGAAATCTGCAACGCAGCTGCCCTTCTCCCCCACTCCAAGAAGAGACAGCTCCCAGTAGCTAGGGTAAACGTCAAGAAACCCAACGCTCCAGGGCACTCGAGATACCCATTCTCCTGCTTATAAATCCCATAACCCAGCTTCGAATATGCGATGGCTAAAACTCCCAAACTGCTCCAAAGTTGAAATTCTTCTCCAGGGAAAACAACTTCAAGGTCCTGTCAATTCAACAACAAGTGCTCCAAAATACTCCCACATGAACTGAAAATTCTGCACGAGTAGGAACTTTGCTAGCAAACTGGTCCCAACACAGCTCCAGCCGGTACTGACCTCTCAGTTGCAAAATCTCGTTGATTCGATACTGTTCTTGACGGTGGCGATTGCAGTCGGGGTCGTGTTCACACAATCGATCGAATGTAGGCGAAGTGACGGTGGAGGCGTAAGCGAGTGTTGGCAAGATGTTGACGATGCTGACGATGGAACGTTACCTACACTAAACTGCTTCAATGAATAACCTCGAGACAAACTCAGGGTCAAATGATGTTAACTACATTAGCTTCTTTGTCCGTACACGCCGAAATATTTGGGAAGAACCGAAACAGCTACTGCTCTCCCTCCTTTCCACGTACCCAAAATACTCCGCAAATTTCTGTCGATGTTGCTCATACCCCAGATGATAGCGAGTACTACTCCAGCTATAATTCCATGAACTGCTCCAGCGAAAATGTCGGAACTTCATTGGTACTTAACCAAGACTGCAACACTGCTTCACAGCTACCCGTAATACAACCCTCGAAAGACGTGACGTCGTTTAGCAGTGCCCTCACTGTTGCTCCACCAGCTGCACGCATGAACTAAACCCTTTATTTCAGGGAACAACCGGAGTCCACCACCTCGGCATGATGTTTTGGCCGTTGATCAAGGTCACCGCGCATCATACGTTATCGATCTTCACCCAGCTGTTACCTAACCCATAAATTCCCCGGTACCCCTGACCAGCAGACCGTGTAGACGTTCACCCATCTCGCGGCTGCTGCATGTTACCCCAAACCTAAATCGCTGCTGCTTAACTAAGAGAATTTGCAGAGATAGGAGTGCGCACGCTTCTAATCAAAGGAGCTTTAATGAGCTCGCCTACTGTCCGCTGGACAGCTCCCCTTCGTCGGAGACTCGTCGAACTACACCCGCAAAATCAGAAACTTCTTTCGCTACACTAGGTGAAACCCTCTGCTCCACTGCAACAGTAACTTCTGAATTTTCGTGGACACTCCATCAGCACAGTATAGTTTGCAAGTTCACCCCCTTATTCAGCCAAGAGTCGTCGATTAATAAGTCGACACTGCTACCTGGTGGGATAGTGATATTAGGGCGACATAGCTGAGCAAGTAGCAGCCCGAACGCCGCTAGCCCTTAACTAAGCTCCAGTAATCCCGTCGTTATATATAATTGATAGGCTTGGTAGTTGTTATTGAACTCTACTGCAGAGGGTACAACTCCCTCCTTGTATGCCTCCCTCTCTTCTATTCCAACACTCTTTCATCTCTCAACTTTCGTAGCATCTAAAACCTCTCGTCATTTCATGGCGCCCCTTCCTAGCTAGCTACTTTAACACGAGCCCCAGTAAGGAATGGTAGTTCCTGTACCCAACCTAGCCCTCCAGGCTCGTCGCCTAGCTAGAGTTCTCTCTATATAATGCTAGGCTCCCTTCTTGTACTCATTATTATTCCACGCACTCTCAGTTATTACTCATAACATCTCGGAACATCGAAGTCTGCGAAGAAGATGCTGTGTTGGGTAACCGTTTTCCGTCCATCTCGTCATTATCTGACGCATCACTTCTGTACACTCGCTGTCAGCGGTGCGGTTTGAGAGACTCTGTCGGTGCTGTCTGCCTGTCCCCCCCCTTCCCCTACGGGGCACACATCAAGTATGTACAGTACTACAGTGCAGTACAGTCACAGAACCGCGCAGCGATCAGTAGCACTCGCTATTGCGACAATAAAGAGCCATCACCACGTCCCGTACGATTGCGGTTCAGTAAGTTTGATTACGTTTTACAAGCGGTCGAGTAGGGTAATGGGCGAAAACGAGGTTGCGTATGTGACACCTTCATGGTGGAGGGCACGTCACATTTCTTTTTCGAACACGCCTCAGGGTCGACCACTCAGAGAGGTTGAAAGCGGTATGATGTGCTGGACTACGCTGTATAACTATTTCGACGTGGTAAAGTACGTTGAATATTCGGTTCGGAAGCTGTTCGTGAAAATGAGAACTTCGGAGCCTCTCTTACCTCACTGCATCACCGCTAGTGAGGCAGGCTCATAGACACCAGGTTTTCCGTGCTGCAGTAGGGTCCCTGCCTTACAGAGGCGTGTGGCGTCCCTAATTACCTCCACAAGTACGAGCTAACTAAGTAAGCTTTCGCGGAGATTTACGAGCAAGAGTACAGCGAGAATTTACATCCCGGAAAAGTAGACTCCAACCATTCTTCAAGGCCTTCGATTCGTAGAGGACGCTAGACGACGAGTGAGCGCGCGTACGCTACTACCTCCACGAAACGTTCTGCCTAACCCTTGATTGAATACTGAAGAGCCGCAGGTATCCTCGAAACCACTAGCGTGTCTTTCGTCACACGCCTCCCGTTCAGTGCGCTGCTATCGATGTTGCTCTTTCATCGAAGCCTCGTGCCACGCGCCGTCAACTCTGGACCTTTCACTTCCAGCGGTAGCGAGCATAATTCTTCCTTACTACGCAATGCGCCTCGTCTTATTTCTTCGTAGTATTTCGTTGACTGAGTAAACGGCGATCACTCGTTGCGTCCTCCGCACAGAGCTGACGCGCCGCCGCAAAACAGAGCATCGCTAGGTGCTTACCCGACAGAGTCTACCTGCACATTTGATCTGCGCGCCAAGCCTCTTTCTACTAATGGTGTCATACTGTATTCTAAGCCATTTTTGAGTCGACTAAAAAATCACCCACGGAGTTGGCGCGCTGCCGCAAAACAGAGCCTCGGTAGATGGGCCTACGCGCACTATGGCACAGATGAACTGCGCGCCAAGCCTCTCGCTGCTACTAGTGGCGTTTTACTGTATTGTAGGTCTCCTGGTGTCCGTTGCGGCAGGTGACGACCCGCAGAGCGGGACGGATCGTGACTTACAGAACGGCAGGCGGAACGGTTTCGACCCTCGTTTCGAGCCGCGTTTCGACCCACAGAACGGAACGGGTGTCGTCCCGCAGCATGGAACAGGTCGCGGCTCACAAGCCGACTGTACGTCGGACGTACAGAATGGCACAACGCAGCAGCACCCGCCGCGGCGGCAGTGCGATTGCCGAACGCACAAACAGGCTGCGAGTCCGTGCGATTGCGGTTACAGGTCTCGCCAGCACGTCAGCTCTCGCAGCACTTCGTGCGGCGACAATTGCTCAGTCGGCCGTCCATGGCGGAAAGGGGAGGACCGCGCCCGCTATCGGCGAATCGGACATCTGCAGCAATTGCTTCAGTCGCGCCTCACACGGAGCCTCTTAGAAGAACGGTACTTTGCTAAGCGGCTCTTAGTGGACGTGCCGCAGATGGAGCCGTTGGCTGAGAACCGCACTAGGCGAATCGACCCGCTGCAGCAGTTCCAGTACTACGAAGGCGGGTGGGACCCCAGCAGCAAATACTACTGGGCAGTAAGAGCGTACTTTCCCTCCCGCCCCTCCCTCTTCGTTTTCGTCAACTCAGAAGAGCAAATCCCCGACAGCGGTGGGTCCCCAGCAGCAAGCACCACTGGGCGGTAAGGGCGTACCTCCCCTCTCGCCCTTTTCCTCGTCTCTTTTGAGTCGACGCAAAAGACGAGGGGGTGGGACCCCAGCAGCAAATATTACTGCCCGGTAAGGAGCCTCTCGGTGAGTCAACACTCTCCATTGTGCTGTGCTGTGCTGTGCTGTGCTGTGCTGTGCTGTGCCGTGCGGTGCTGTGCGGTGCTCTTGTTAATGTTGCGCATTATGTCTGTTGCAGTGGAACATTTCTCAGGATCATCAGAGGCGTCATCACATGAATTTGCAGGGCGTTATTGAGAATTGCCAAAAACACCCTGCGTACACGAGTGCCTGGTGCCTGGGCAGGCATGTCGCTTGGTCGTTAAGCCCATCGCCTCTGTATACGAACACTGAATTCATCGCTAGTACCTGTTTGTATTCTGTCCTGCTCCCCTCCTTCTATTTCTCTCCCTCCCTTCCTCCTTGTTAACCCTTTTCTCAATCCCACCCTCACCCTCTCCCTCCCTCCCTCCCTCCCCCTCTACATCCCTTCCTTTCTCATTCTTCCCCTTCTTCTTACTCCCTCCCTCCCTCCCTCCCTCCCCCTCCCTCCCTCCCTCCCTCCCTCCTCCCCCTCCCTCCCTCCCTCCTCCCTCCCTCCTCCCTCCCTCCCTCCCTCCCTCCCTCCTCCTCCCTCCCTCCCTCCCTCCCTCCCTCCTCCCTCCCTCCCTCCCTCCATCCCTCCCTCCCCCTCCCTCCATCCCTCCCTCCCTCCCTCCTCCCTCCCTCCCTCCCTCCCTCCCTCCCTCCCTCCTCCCTCCCCTCCCTCCCTCCCTCCCTCCCTCCCTCCCCTCCTCCCTCCCTCCCTCCTCCCTCCCTCCCTCCCTCCCTCCTCCCTCCCTCCCTTCCCTCCCTCCCTCCTCCCTCCTCCCTCCCTCCCTCCTCCCTCCCTCCCTCCCTCCCCTCCCTCCCTCCTCCCTCCCTCCCTCCCTCCCTCCCTCCCTCCCTCCCTCCCTCCCTCCCTCCCTCCCTCCCTCCCTCCCTCACTCCATCCCTCCCTCCCTCCCTCCCTCCCTCCCTCCCTCCCTCCCTCCCTCCCTCCCCTCCCTCCCTCCCTCCCTCCCTCCCTCCCTCCCTCCCTCCCTCCCTCCCTCCCTCCCTCCCTCCCTCCCTCCCTCCCTCCCTCCCTCCCTCACTCACTCCATCCGTCCCTCCCCCCCTTCCAGTCAGTGGCATGGGCGGGGGTCTATGGCCTCATAGTGGGGTGGCGTGGGTTATATTCGGTATAAGCATCCTCGCTTTCGCGCTCTGCGCATGCCTCTTCTGCCGCAAGCGGTGGAAGTCGCGCATGGACAGCGACCCGCCTCAGTACACAACGTTTCAGATCCGCGTACCACTTGTCGCGCTCTCATTGGCCGCCCCTCATCATCCTGTGAGTGGGCGTGGAGTGGGCGTGGAGTGGGCGTTGAGTGGGCGTGGAGTGGGCGTTGAGTGGGCGTTGAGTGGGCGTTGAGTGGGCGTTGAGTGGGCATGGAGTGGGCGTGGAGTGGGCATTGAGTGGGCGTTGAGTGGGCGTTGCACTGCTTGTAACGGGGGAGGTGCTATTCCAGAGTGAAATTTCAGAATTAAAAAAACAATCACTCACAGCAGCGCCAGTCACGCAGTTCACACTCTCACCAGTAGGAAAGCCGTTGTGGGTGCCACTCGCAACCTCTCCCTCACCTCCTTCTCTCCATCCCCTGCCGGCATCCCCCTTCTCCCATTCCCTCCTCTCCTCCTTACCCTCCTTCTCTCCCCTCTACCCTCCCAACCCCCCCTCCTCGCCTCCTCCCCTCCTCCCCTCCTCCAAATCCCCCCCCCCCCCTTCCCCCCCCCTTCCCCCCCCTTCCCCCCCCCCGCGCTGCCTACTGTAACTCGCTGCTCCGCCAGCGTGGGCTTTGCGCTGCTGGTAGCGGGGGCAGGTGCTCTTCCAGAGCAATTACAAGTTACAGCAGCGCCACCCAGTTGACCTTTCCCTGTTCCCTGTCTCGTGTCCCCTCTCCTGCTCCGCCCAGCGTGGGCTTTGCGCTGCTGGTAACGGGGCAGGTGCTCTTCCAGAGCAACTACAGCAGCGCCACCCAGTTCACTCTCGCCACAAACACAAGCCGTCGTGGGCGTCACTCAAAACCTCTCCCTCGCCGTGCAGCAATCCGCCAACGCTGCTGTCTTCGGCGTCATCGTTCCGCGTACGCTCCCCTCCCCCCCAACCTGTATTCTCACATCTGTTCCCTGGAGTGCTTTCTCCCTGTACAGTCACCCCGCTTGATCCCCCGCTTGCACATCTAGTCATTCACAACCTCTCCCCCGCCATCCAACACCCCGCCAACACTGCTGTCTTTGCATTACTGTTCCCCGTACGCTCCCCACCCCACCCCACCCCTCCCCACCCCTCCCCTCCCCTCCTCTCCGCCTCTCTCCCCACCTCCCATTCCCCCAGCCCCCACCCAGCAGTCGCTGCTCCAGGGAGCAGCGAAGGCAGAGCACATGGCAGCTGACATCGAGGCTCGGATCACTGATAGCGTCGACAGAATGGATGGCTACGTGAAGATTGTGTGAGTGGACAGATGAGTGGGTAGAGTGTGTGAGTGTGGGTTTTTTTTACTCAATGGCCGGCTTAGCATTGACAGGATGGATGGCTACGTGAAGATTGTGTGAGTGGATCGTTTGGCGTGGGTGGATCGTTTGGCGTGGGTGGATCGTTTGGCGTGGGTGGATCATTTGGCGTGGGTGGATCGTTTGGCGTGGGTGGATCGTTTGGCGTGGGTGGATCGTTTGGCGTGGGTGGATCGTTTGGCGTGGGTGGATCGTTTGGCATGGGTGGATCGTTTGGCGTGGGTGGATCGTTTGGCGTGGGTGGATCGTTTGGCGTGGGTGGATCGTTTGGCGTGGGTGGATCGTTTGGCGTGGGTGGATCGTTTGGCGTGGGTGGATCGTTTGGCGTGGGTGGATCGTTTGGCGTGGGTGGATCGTTTGGCGTGGGTGGATCGTTTGGCGTGGGTGGATCGTTTTGGCGTGGGTGGATCGTTTGGCGTGGGTGGATCGTTTGGCGCGGGTGGATCGTTTGGCGTGGGTGGGTCGAGCCTAGAGTGTCTGAATGGATGGGCGTGGCGTGGGTGAATAAGGTGCGTGATAGCGTCGACGGAATGGATGGCCCCGTGAAGGTTGTGTGAGTGGGTAGATTGTGTGAGTGGGTACATTGTGTGAGTGGGTACATTGTGTGAGTGGGTACATTGTGTGAGTGGGTACATTGTGTGAGTGCATGCAGGGGTGCTTGACTCGACTTAAACTCAGGCTCTGACGAACGGAGATTGAGGCAAGAGCAGTTGATAGCGCTCACAGGATGGATGGCTGGTATCACCCTTGCGCTCACAGGATGGATGGCTGGTATCACCCTTGCGCTGACAGGATGGATGGCTGGTATCACCCTTGCGCTGACAGGATGGATGGCTGGTATCACCCTTGCGCTCACAGGATGGATGGCTGGTATCACCCTTGCGCTGACAGGATGGATGGCTGGTATCACCCTTGCGCTGACAGGATGGATGGCTGGTATCACCCTTGCGCTGACAGGATGGATGGCTGGTATCACCCTTGCGCTGACAGGATGGATGGCTGGTATCACCCTTGCGCTGACAGGATGGATGGCTGGTATCACCCGTGCGCTGACAGGATGGATGGCTGGTATCACCCGTGCGCTGACAGGATGGATGGCTGGTATCACCCTTGCGCTGACAGGATGGATGGCTGGTATCACCCGTGCGCTGACAGGATGGATGGCTGGTATCACCCTTGCGCTGACAGGATGGATGGCTGGTATCACCCTTGCGCTGACAGGATGGATGGCTGGTATCACCCTTGCGCTGACAGGATGGATGGCTGGTATCACCCTTGCGCTGACAGGATGGATGGCTGGTATCACCCCTTGCGCTCACAGGATGGATGGCTGGTATCACCCTTGCGCTGACAGGATGGATGGCTGGTATCACCCTTGCGCTGACAGGATGGATGGCTGGTATCACCCTTGCGCTGACAGGATGGATGGCTGGTATCACCCGTGCGCTGACAGGATGGATGGCTGGTATCACCCTTGCGCTGACAGGATGGATGGCTGGTATCACCCTTGCGCTGACAGGATGGATGGCTGGTATCACCCGTGCGCTGACAGGATGGATGGCTGGTATCACCCTTGCGCTGACAGGATGGATGGCTGGTATCACCCTTGCGCTGACAGGATGGATGGCTGGTATCACCCTTGCGCTGACAGGATGGATGGCTGGTATCACCCTTGCGCTGACAGGATGGATGGCTGGTATCACCCTTGCGCTGACAGGATGGATGGCTGGTATCACCCTTGCGCTGACAGGATGGATGGCTGGTATCACCCTTGCGCTGACAGGATGGATGGCTGGTATCACCCTTGCGCTGACAGGATGGATGGCTGGTATCACCCTTGCGCTGACAGGATGGATGGCTGGTATCACCCGTGCGCTGACAGGATGGATGGCTGGTATCACCCTTGCGCTGACAGGATGGATGGCTGGTATCACCCTTGCGCTGACAGGATGGATGGCTGGTATCACCCGTGCGCTGACAGGATGGATGGCTGGTATCACCCTTGCGCTGACAGGATGGATGGCTGGTATCACCCTTGCGCTGACAGGATGGATGGCTGGTATCACCCTGCGCTGACAGGATGGATGGCTGGTATCACCCTTGCGCTGACAGGATGGATGGCTGGTATCACCCTTGCGCTGACAGGATGGATGGCTGGTATCACCCTTGCGCTGACAGGATGGATGGCTTGGTATCACCCTTGCGCTGACAGGACGGATGGCTGGTATCACCCTTGCGCTGACAGGATGGATGGCTGGTATCACCTTGCGCTGACAGGATGGATGGCTGGTATCACCCTTGCGCTGACAGGATGGATGGCTGGTATCACCCGTGCGCTGACAGGATGGATGGCTGGTATCACCCTTGCGCTGACAGGATGGATGGCTGGTATCACCCTTGCGCTGACAGGATGGATGGCTGGTATCACCCGTGCGCTGACAGGATGGATGGCTGGTATCACCCGTGCGCTGACAGGATGGATGGCTGGTATCACCTCGTGCGCTGACAGGATGGATGGCTGGTATCACCCCTTGCGCTGACAGGATGGATGGCTGGTATCACCCTTGCGCTGACAGGATGGATGGCTGGTATCACCCTTGCGCTGACAGGATGGATGGCTGGTATCACCCTTGCGCTGACAGGATGGATGGCTGGTATCACCCTTGCGCTGACAGGATGGATGGGCTGGTATCACCCTTGCGCTGACAGGATGGATGGCTGGTATCACCCTTGCGCTGACAGGATGGATGGCTGGTATCACCCTTGCGCTGACAGGATGGATGGCTGGTATCACCCGTGCGCTGACAGGATGGATGGCTGGTATCACCCGCGCTACCGATAGCGCTGACAGGATGGATGGCTGGTATCACCCTTGCGCTGACAGGATGGATGGCTGGTATCACCCTTGCGCTGACAGGATGGATGGCTGGTATCACCCTTGCGCTGACAGGATGGATGGCTGGTATCACCCTTGCGCTGACAGGATGGATGGCTGGTATCACCCTTGCGCTGACAGGATGGATGGCTGGTATCACCCTTGCGCTGACAGGATGGATGGCTGGTATCACCCTTGCGCTGACAGGATGGATGGCTGGTATCACCCTTGCGCTGACAGGATGGATGGCTGGTATCACCCTTGCGCTGACAGGATGGATGGCTGGTATCACCCTTGCGCTGACAGGATGGATGGCTGGTATCACCCTTGCGCTGACAGGATGGATGGCTGGTATCACCCTTGCGCTGACAGGATGGATGGCTGGTATCACCCTTGCGCTGACAGGATGGATGGCTGGTATCACCCTTGCGCTGACAGGATGGATGGCTGGTATCACCCTTGCGCTGACAGGATGGATGGCTGGTATCACCCTTGCGCTGACAGGATGGATGGCTGGTATCACCCTTGCGCTGACAGGATGGATGGCTGGTATCACCCTTGCGCTGACAGGATGGATGGCTGGTATCACCCTTGCGCTGACAGGATGGATGGCTGGTATCACCCTTGCGCTGACAGGATGGATGGCTGGTATCACCCTTGCGCTGACAGGATGGATGGCTGGTATCACCCTTGCGCTGACAGGATGGATGGCTGGTATCACCCGTGCGCTGACAGGATGGATGGCTGGTATCACCCTTGCGCTGACAGGTATCACCATGGTGGCTACCTCAAGATCGCATGGTGAGGACACCTACCATGGACATTGTTGCATGATGATGCCCTCTCGCACTTCCTCTTCCCCTTCGTCATCCACCTCCCCTTCGTCATCCACCTCCCCATCGTTTGTAAATTTTGTTTCGAATCTCTCCAACCCCGTTGGCAGCACTGTCACCATTCTGGTCATCGGCTCTGTTACGGCTCTGCTCGTGCTGCTGGGAGTGGGTGAGTGGGTGAGTGCTGGGAGTGGGTGAGTGGGTGAGAGCTGGGAGTGGGCGAGTGGGTGAGTGCTGGGAGTGGGCGAGTGGGTGAGTGCTGGGAGTGGGTGAGTGGGTGAGAGCTGGGAGTGGGTGAGTGGGTGAGTGCTGGGAGTGGGCGAGTGGGTGAGTGCTGGGAGTGGGTGAGTGGGTGAGAGCTGGGAGTGGGTGAGTGGGTGAGAGCTGGGAGTGGGTGAGTGGGTGAGTGCAAAGGGGAGGTCATAGGAGAGGCGACTTATGAGTCGACTCAAGTGCCACTGCAACCCCTTTGGCAGTGCTTTCTGTCGCCATTCTGGTCATTGGCTCGGGCACTGCTCTGCGCGTGCTGCTGGGAGAGGGTGAGTGCCGAGTGCTGCTGGGACAGTGAAGTGTTGCTGTGAAGTGACGGTGAAGTCTGTCCTCGGTCACTGCTCTGCGCGTGCTGCTGGGGATGGGGGCCAAGTGTACTATACAGGAGGTCCGCATAGTAATCTCCTGTGTGTGCTTCTTCATTCCTCTGGTTTTTTTTTTCACACAGGAGATTACTCTGCACTCTCCCATTTGGCATTTTAACTGCTTGCGTCTGCGTAAATAACCCGGAGTGCTAAGGCTGGTTGGGTTTTTTTATCGCATAAAGAAGTAAATTACCCAGGGTGCTAAAGCTGGGATAAGTGTTGGGGTTGGGGAAGTGTTAAGAGCTGACTCACGTTCTCTCACTTTCCCTCTCTTCCCCCATCTCCCTCTCGTTTCCTCCCGGTTCTCCATCTCCTTACTCTCTCCTCAAACCCCCTTGCTGCAGTGACTGCGTTCCTCCAGTGGGCTGTTGCATCGCACGTGTAAGCCCGGGGAAGAGGCAATGTGGTTGCTTGGGAAAAGCTTGTCAGTGTATGCTTTCTTGTCAACGTGGTTGGTTTCTTGTGTGTATGCTTGGCATTGCCGAGTGTACAGACGAGGGGAGTCATCGACTGAGGGCTGAGTCTAGCTTTTGAGGCAGGGACCTTGTAGTATGGATCTCATGTACCACTATTCCTCCCTCTCCACCCCTTATTTCTCCCTCTACAGTCACCTGCACTTGTTCTACTGGCCCTTCTCCCTCTCATAATGCATCCCTCCTCTCTCTGCGATGTGTGCTATCTCCTTATCCCCCTTACAAGCAGACTCGTTAGCCTCATCTGGGCCATGGGGTTCATCACTTGGTGCACTGTCACCCTCTGCCTGCTCTCCACTCTGTAAGTGCTGGGGCCAGGTGCGGCTAAGTGCTCTCTGGTTGAGTGCTAAGTGCTCTCTGGTTTAGTGCAAGCGCTAGGATCAAGTGAAGACAAAGTGGCTGACTGGGTGAGTTTGGAGTTATGATGCCTAGTTTCAGTGCTAAGTGCTACAATCAAGTGAAGGCAAAGTGCTGACCGGGTGAGGGGTTACAATGTTCTAGTTTCAGTACCGAATGCTGGGAGGGACCAGAACAGCACTGAATGCTACTGACTGGGTGAGTGAGTCCCAAGCAGTACGATCTTGTGCGTGCATGCAGCTATTCTAAAAGCCTGTCGACGTCGTTGTTGGTTTTTTTTTCTATCTTTTTTTCTCTCTCTCTCTCAAGCGGTCCGTTTATTGCGTGGAATCCCGGGTACAGGCTAGGCAGGCAGAAGGCAACAAGTCAAGGTACGTGCATGTTTAAGGGGCCCCGAGTCTACTCGAGCTCCCCTAGGGGTTCTGCTATGGCAAAGCAGTCCCCTGGAGCCATATCGGCGTCAGGGATGCCCACGGGGGTGTGGGGGGCAGGGGAGGCTTCATTAACTTTGCCCAGGTACGCCAAGGCCTGCGCCCGCTGTAGCGTCACTGACCAGCGTTGGCGGAACTGGTGGAGCAGTTTTGCTGCTTGGTAGGAAGTGGGGTCCGCGTTGAAGAGCCTCCTGGCACCTGTGTCTGCCAGCAGCTTCAGGAAGGTGGGGACTTCGGCGCAGGGGCAGCCGTATGTCTCGACCGCCAGCGGGAAGAAACCAACGTAGGGAGCCCTGTTGCGGTAATGGTGGATTTTCTTATCGGCCTGCTCTCGGGCCATGTATCCTCGACCTTTCCGTGCGTCCGGGTCCCGGCTGCTGATGGGGTCTGTGACGGTGACGTCACAGATCCAGACAGCGCCGGAGCTGCGGTCGCGAAGTGCGAGGTCGGCCTTGTGGCCGTCCACAGAGCTGTAGATGGTGGTCTCCTTGGTGACTATGAAGTCAGCGTCCCGGGCCATCCGGATGCTCTCATCCCGCAGGGCGTTATGGGTGTCTGTCCGTCCGTGCCCGGTGCCACACCGAAAAAGGTGGTTGGGCAGCCTTGTGTCGAGGATTTCGAATTCCTCGGCGCAGTTGCAGGTGCGGGGGGCTGGGAACGGAAGGTCGAGGCGGAAGGCCAGGCGAAGTGTGGAGCTTTTAGGCGGAGGGATGGGAAGATTGGGATGGCATGGAGCCAATCTCCTGCTCCATATCCAGCCAGGGAGAAGAGGCGTTGCGTGTGGCCGGAGTGGGGGTTTGGGTCCATTGTCCGTGAGGTCGCCACTTGGTCGGCGTACCGCACGGCCTGGACTTCGAGGGATAGGCGGTGTTGGAGAGGGGAGCCCAAGGGTTCCCCCCGCTCGGATTGTAGAAGCTCCAGTGCCCGTGGGGGCATCGCCGTTTCACACTTCGCCAGCCAGGTATGCAAGTGGGTTGGGCTGGTGAAGGGTGGTGTGAGGTGGCGTACAGAGTCGGCTAGGGGCCCTCTGGACGCTGCTGGGAGGGCAGCTAGGAGGCCCTGGGCTTGGGTGACGCTGGTGAGGAAGGCTGGATGCCCTTCAATCGCTGGGTCGGTGAGCCCCAGCCCTCCAAAAGAGGGAGGGAGGGACGCTTGGGCCCAGGTACGCACTCGCTCCGACTCGCCTCGTGGTGGTTGGAGGTTGCAGGCGCGTAGTAGGGTGTGGAATAGCTCTCTGCCCCACTCGGACCAGACCTCCAGGGGCAGGAAATCAAGGGGGGTGGTGCGGGTTAAGTACGAGACGCGCCTAGATACGCAGTGTGTGAGGAGGAGGGAGGAGGACTGTTGGTCCATCATGGCCAGCGTGGCGAGGGGTTCGGCAAGCACGGGCAGCTGGGTGCGGAGGAAGCCGGCTGTGCCTTCTGGCGTGCCTATAAAACTGCCAAGCACGCGGACCCCTTCTCTGTTGAAGGGTATGTCTGGCGGAAGGCAGTCAGTCGCGGGGCGCTCGGCTGACCATGCTGCGCATTTCGCGGGGTTGTGGGAGAGACCGATGTGTTCCATGGCGGCGGTGAAGTCTAGGAACGCCGAGGTTCAGGCGTCCGGATCGCCCACGAAAGTCACGTCGTCTGCGTAGACGAGGCAGAGAACCCCGGGGTGGGCCGCCGCGGTGGCCTGGAGTGCTGGGTGGATGGCAGCCGCAAAAGAGGAGGGGGCCCATGGGGTCCCCTTGGCGGACTCCCCGCGTGCTCAGTAGGGGTGGGCTATCGAACTCTGCGTCGAGGTAAAGCAGGGACGGTGCCCCATACGAGAACTGTATGAACGGTAGGAGGGGGCGCAGGGGCGAGTTATTGATGGCGTGAATGATGGCCCCGCGGTCGACGCTGTTGAACGCGTTTGAGAGGTCGACTTGCAAAATCAGCGAGCCCGGGCGCGCGGAGGTAAAGCCCCTGGTGGCGTGGATGATGATTTCTCCTCCGCTCCTGATTGCTACCCCGAATTGGTGTGGTAGGAAATAGTCTTGCGCCGGCTGCGTTGAGGAGATGAGTGCGGATTTAGCCGCTAGGCGATGCAGACGCTCGCCGATAGCGATGGGGCGAGTACCCCTATCTGGTTTGGTAAGTGCCAGGAGGCGTGAAGAAGTCATGAGCTGGCTGACTTCGTGCAGCAGGTTACCCGCGACTAGGCGCTGAACGAGCTCGTGAAGGTGTTTGGCGACTGAGGGGTTGGATAGCGAGGCATCGTGAAGGTGCTCGAAGGTCATTCCCGAGGGCCCCGCTCCAACCCCATTTTCGCAGCGAGAGAGGAGCTTCGCAAAATCAGCGAAGTCGATTGTCGGCGATCTGCAGTCCTCGCCCAGCTGCGGCCAGCTGAGGTCTTCGACGAGCGGGGGGGGGTGTTTTGACTTCAGCGCATCCAGGACTGCGGGGGTGGACTTGCTGACTGGGGTTGAAGTCAACGCGAGCAGTGCCCGTCGTAAGCTGCCGCGTCGTACCAACCCCTCAGCTCGGGATATTTTCCCAAGGGTGTCAAGTAAGTGGCGGGGTGGGGGTGGCAGGGTGACAGCGGAAGCGGCTGCTTGGTACAGTGCGTCCCATTGGCCCGCGAGAAATTGTTGGAGGCGTTTTTCTGCCGCGGGCCAATGAGGACGTCTCGGTGAAGGTAGGCGAAGGGTGAGGCACGGGAGGTAGAGTAACAGGATCCAACCCTCGATGGAGGCTGGATGTTTGGCGAGGAAAAGGAGGGGTGTCAGTAAGGCGAGCGCGAAAAGTTGACGAATTTGGGGGGGTAACCGGCGGGAGAGAGGGGGTTGGCGACTGTCGCAGAGAATTGCGATGTCCCAATTGGCGATCTCGGCGAATCGGGAGGCGTCATTTGCCAGTTCTTCTGGGGACAGCTGCGGAGCCGCCTGGGGATGGGTGTCCAGCAGTGCCCGAGTATTACGCATGCGGCTGGACCCTCGTCCCCTAGATCTGGGGGTTGGGCCAGCTTCTCTCCCTCCAGCGCGCCTGTTCGTCTCGACGCCTTCCTCCTCACTGGATGTCTCAGTTGTGGACTCCCCCTGCTCCCCGGGTATATAGGTTCCATCGGCCCGTTCCTCCTCACCAGTTGTTCCTTGCAGTTCTGAAGCTCTTAAAGCCCTGTAGGGTTTGATTCCCCCGTGTAGCCCCTGCTTGATACTCCCCCTCTCCATCCTCTGCCCTTCCTTTTCGCTCATCTCCTTGCCTCCTCGCTTTTTCCTCCCCGCGCCGCGTCCCCTCTCTTCCCCCCACCCTCCTCTCCCTATCATGTTCTTTCCATCCATCCCCATACATATCCCTCGTCCTCTCCCTCCGCTTCCTTGTAGCTTTGCCGGTGTTTGAGGCGCCTCAAAAGTCGTCTCCCTCCGCCTCTCCCTCCGCCTCTCCCTCCGCCTCTCCCTCCCCTTCCTTTTAGCTTTGCCGGTGACACCAGTGTGGCAATCTGGTACTGTAGGTGTCGCAGCTTTCAGCCCCTTTATCTCCCCTCTCCATCCCTCTCCATCCCTCTGCCTCCCCCCTCCCCCAGCTTTGCGGGCGACACCAGTGCCGCCATGTGGTATGTCTCGCAACGGAAACTCCTCTCTGCAGGCGTGGCTGCCTTCCCCTCTCCCCCTCTGTTCCATCCCTTTTCTCTCTCCTTCCTCCCATGCCAATGCAGCTTTGCGGGCGACACCAGTGCCGTGCCGCCATGTGGCAAGTGTCGCAGCAGGAGCCTATGGGCAACTCCACCATGCAGGCGTGGCTGCCTTCCCCTCTTCCCCTTTCATAACTCCCATTTATACTTCCCTTCCCCTCTTCCCCTTTTATACTTCCCTCCCTCAGATTTGCGGGCGACACAAGTGCGGCCATGTGGCAGGTGTCGCAGCAGGAGCCCATGGGCAACTCCACCATGCAGGCGTGGCTTCCGTGTGCCAAGGCGGACGACATGCAACAAGCCCTCAACACCACTGCTGCCGCCCTCTCGGCCTCAATCACCCAACTCAACGCCTCCATCGCTACAAACTGCCCTCAGGTACCCTCCTATCAGCACCATTCCCCAGCACCAGTCCCTCCTCTACCAGTCCTTCTCCACCATCCCTCCTCCACCGTCCCCCCTGCACTGGTCCCTCTCCATCAGCCCCCCTCCATCAGCCCCCCTGCATGAGTCCTCCTCAGTCCCCCTCAACTTCCCTCAGTCCCCCTCCACCCCATCCTTTTGTCGTGATTTATTTTATATTTCCGTCCCTCCCCATGTCTCCCGATCTCTTCCTCACCCTTGTTCCGCAGCTGTTGACTGCGTTCAACGCCAGTGGCATATTTAACCCCTATGCAGGCAGCACAGATCACTATCCTTTGGCCATCTCTATCAATCCCTCACCATTCCGTCCCATCCCTCCCCTTCCTCTCCGCCACTCCCTCAAACCCGCAGCTGTTGACTGCGGTCAACGCCAGTGGCATCTGCAACCCCTATGCGGACGGCACAAGTCTAACCTACAACCTCACCTCCTGCCTACCTGGGACCATGCCGCCCACTGAACTTCTTCAGGTATCTTTTGAGGCGCCTCAAAAGTCCTACCTGGGACCATGCCGCCCACTGAACTAGTTCAGGTATAACCTCTTCACGGCTTTTGGTTTCTTTCCTTTTCGATTCCTTTTCTTTCTGGTTCTTTTTCGTTTTTTTCTTTTCCGGTGGTTTTTTTTTTTTTTTTTTTAGCAGGGGAAAGTTGGTCAGGTGGGTACTACTGTTAAAGTGCTGTGTTATTGGGTGCCTCCCTGGTAGGCAGCTGCTTTAGTGATTGATACTCATCCTGGTACTTACCAGCTTATTTCGTGTTTTACCAGCTGCATGCTTGCACTAACAAAAACAAGAATGCCCATAGCCTGAAATCCCGTTCCACTGCACACATTTCTCCTTCCTGTGCCATTCCCCCACATGCTCCTTGATTTTGCAGGGTGTTTTTGAGAATTCTCAAAAACACCCTGCAAAATCAAGGACTGCACGCATTTCTCCTTCCTGTGCCGTTCCCCCACATGCTCCCCTCGCCCGCACTGCCCTCCAAAGCCTGTGTTTCTCCATCCACCCGCCCCAGGCGGATATCCCTTTCGCCCCACACATTACTCCTACTTTGGCCTTTGCACATCCCACTAGGTGGGTAACGCCCCAGGCGCTGGCCAGAGAAGCGTGCCCCAACAACGGTGGAGTAATTTTTTAGAATTATAATAAATGGCCCCACTGGCCACAGCACAGCAGCATGTTCCAACAACTCCTGCCAGTGCCAGGTGCAAGTGCTGTTGTTGGAGCATGCCACAGCACAGCGTGATTTGCAACACTTCACGTGTCATTCGCCCGCTTGCCTCCCTCCCCTCACCCCCAGACTCTAGCCACAGTCGCTTTGCTCCAACGGCACGCTCCTGCAGGTGCAAGTGCCTGAGGCCGTGCTGAATGACCACAAGAACGCCTCAGTTCTCCTTCCATTCCCTTCTGTCTTACCTCCAGATACTAGCCACAGACGGGGGCCAAGTGCGGTCACACCCGGCATCATTTTAGGCTAGCCACAGACGCTTGTTCCAACAGCGCGTGCGTCGCAAAGAGCACCCCTAACGGCACGCACCTGCAGGTGCAAGTGCCAGAGGCCGTGCTGAATGGCCTCAAGAACGCCTCGTCTGCCTCTTGCCACGCTCCATTCCCTCCCCAAAACCCCGCCAGACACTAGCCGCAGCAGCATGCTCCAACAGCACGTGCCACATACAGCATCCCAATGGCACGCATCTGGAGGTGCAAGTGCCAGAGGCCGTGCTGAATGACCTCAAGAACGCCTCGTCCGCCCTGAAACTCCTCTACTCCACCGTGCCCGCCCTGCTTCAGATCGCCAACTGCACCTACGTCAAGCAGATTTGTGAGGTATGGCTAGACTTTTCTCGTATGTTCTACCTTTTTGAGTTGACTCGAAACAAGCGTCTATCTTCTTGACACGTCTCACGCATTCAACCTTCTTGAGCTGACTTGACTCGTATGTATTCCGCCCACATCTCCTTCTCTCTCCTGCCATCCAGTACGCCTCTGGGCTAGCGCAGGGCATGGAGCGGGATTTCAGCATGCTGTGGTGGAGTCTATTTTTGAGGCGCCTCAAAAATGCTGTGGTGGGGTGGGGTGGGGTGGGGTGGGGATACATCATCGTGTCCATCGCATCCATGCCAGCTGCTCTCGCCCTCCCAAACGTTACCCTCTCCTCCTTCTATCTCCCTCCCCCCTCCCCCCCCCTTCCCCCCCCGCCCTCAGTACGCCTCTGGGCTAGCGCAGCACATGGAGACCGACTTAGCATGCTGTGGTGGGGCTTTGTCATCATATCCATCGCATCCATGCTCTTCGCGCTCGCCCTCCCCAATTCCATCCCTCCTCTCCCTGGCCCCCTCCTTCCCCCCGCCCTCCCCCCCCCACCGCCCTCAGTACGCCTCTGGGCTAGTGCAGGACATAGAGATGGATTTCAACATGCTGTGGTGGGGTTCTCAACCCTCTCTTTGTGGCTCCCTTCCTCTTCCCCCGGCCCTCTTTCGCCAGTACGCCTCTGGGCTAGTGCAGGACATGGAGCGGGACTTCAACATGCAGTGGTGGGGCTGTCAACCCTCTCTTTGTGGCTCCCTTCCTCTTTTCCCCCCCCCCTCCCCCTCCCCCCCCCCTCTTCTTTCTTCAGTATGCCTCTGGGCTAGCGCAGGACATGGAGCGGGACTTCAACATGCTGTGGTGGGGCTTCATCGTCGTGTCCATCGCATCCATGCTCTTCGCGCTCGCCCTCCCCATCTACATCTTCCGCTGCTCCCACCCGCTCAACCCACCTCACTATCCTCTCTCCGGCTCTTCCCACAGCCTTGCTGATGATGATGGTAACGTGCCTGGTGCAGACGATGATGCGCCTCGTGCTGCTGGTGCACTCTTTCGAATGATTGATGTGAAGCTTGACGGAGATAGCACGGAAAATTTATCCCGCTCCACTGAGCAACAGGATTCTGCTTTTGATACGAGTGGCTCGTCCTAATGGAGAAGAGCAGTAATACTATGGTTCCGAGGAAATGGGAGAGGTGCATTGCTGTGCTTGCTTTCAGTACATTTGGAGAATATGGCACTGCATAGGATGTATGTATGTATACCTAAATATTTGTATATGTGTGCATGAATGTTCACTTATTGATGACGTGTGACTTTTGCATCAAGTTATGACTCATTTGGTGTCCATCAAACCAGAGTGTACCTACAACACTATGCAAGTCCCAGGAGTACGTCCCACATAAATCGTTTGCGGTGGTGTACGGTGAAAAACAATTGAAAACGGTATTCCCGCTTCACCGTTTTCAACCTTAAAGCACCGCTTTGGACCTGTACGAGGTGTCAGGGAGACGCACACTTGGGACGCGCTCTCAGGCGAAAGCTACCACTACGGTCCAGGTCCCTCCTAGGTAATGCTGAAAGCGATTACCTACGTTTCCGATCGGTAATCCATGCATGGTCGAGCAGCCACGAACAACGCAAATACGCGTCGGGGTAAAGTGATCCTAACTGGCTGCATGCTACGCCGTCGGGGCTTCCAAGACATAAGCTCGAGGTTGGGAAACCCAACATAACGTCTGTATGGTTCCATTGCCTTACTGGCTCTCGTGGCGTCTTGTCGTGTCCAGTCTCCTAAATATCGTTACTCGGGACGCAAGCACGCGACGGCGTCTGATCGGATTGCTACTGGGAAGCAGTTCACGTAAATTCAAGCCACATTTATGGCCGACTTTCCTAACAACATTCTTTCGTCGATTCTGTCCAAAGTCTCGCTCAACGACACCTTTGACCACGCGCTGGTGTGCAGACGATGGCTCTCCGTCGCGTCACAAATTCAGAAGTCCGTCCGTCAAGCAGAATCGCGAGCTTCGGGGGTCCGCGTTATTGCGATCCTTATCCCACCAATCCGGAGTGACATCTGTTTCGCTTGACTATGGAGCCGTGTCCTTCATCGATGAAACATTCTTTGCTGAATTCGCTGCCTTCTGCCCGCGAATTTCCCAGCTGATGCTTGGTGGAACTCACTACCTGACGCCCTCTGTAAAAAAGCTGGAGTGTCCGAGCTGCCTAACTGGTTCTTTTCTGATGCAGTGAGACTTGAAAGGCTCCCAGCATCCATCGCGCTGCTCTCGTCGCTTCGGGTCCTGCATCTAACGTCGTTCAGTCTCAAAGCCCTCCCGGATGCTCTCGGCACTCTCTCCTCTCTTGAGGAGCTCTTCCTCCGCTATCCTGCTCTGAAGCATCTTCCTGGCTCCGTTTGCAATCTCCCACACCTTTCAGATCTGTCGCTTGTCCAGTGCCGATCCATAATGGCTGGAGATGCTGCCAAAATTGACCGCCCTGCAACGGCTGGTTCTCTGCACAGGAAGCGCAATCAGAATCCCCGACTCTTTTTTCACCCATCCAACCATCAGGCATCTGATTCTGCATAACTGGGATGCAGGCAACCTCGATGAGGTCGATGAGGGACCGGGAACAAAGATTGACGAGCAGACTGGTTTGGAAGGAGGGGAAACATCTGGTCCTGGCGAGGATCATGCAGGAACGTGTGGGCTGCCTGACACTTCGGAGGAGCAAACACCATCAGTAGTCACTGCAGCAGCCGATGAGACAGCATCTATTTTGACGACGCTTACCATTCCCCAGTCTCCATCCTCTACAGCCATCGGATGTGCACTTCGGCACCTAGACATTCTTGACTGTGCCTCTTTCCCCCTGGCCTTCGTCTCCAAGTAAATTTCCGAATTCCTTACCAGCAGTGCTCTGCTCCCTATCAGGTCTCACCCACCTCTCAGCAGACGGTCTTGGTGGTCCTGCTGCCGATGTCTTGCCTCGAGGCTTCACCCGGCTCTCCCACCTGCAATCGCTCTCTCTCGGCGGCTGCATCACCAGTTTGAGCATGCTAGTGTCTCGGCTTCCTTCATTCGCTTGCCATTCGGAGGTACTGCCCCACGTTCAGGGGCTACAAGTGCACGGACGAGGACCATTTCCTCATTGGCTTCGTCAGCTTCAGCTTTGGAGAACCTGTCTGCAGGTATTGCAATGGTTGTAAGATGGAAGGGGATCTGCCAAGTGACTTCTGCCAGCTTACTGCTCTCAAACAGCTTGGTGTAGACAGCCAGCAGATTCTCCCTCCTGGTCACACCGAGCAGTAACTTTTCCCTGCTTGGGGCAGCATTTGTCAGCCCGTCATCTGAAGCTGGTGATAGGAGGATCACTTGAGCCCTGCTACCATACAGTCAAATCTTGCCTTGATAGCCTACTACTGGTATCAGAAGCATACGGTATGCTGCAGACTCTTCAATCTCTCCCAGTGGTGCAAGCACGGAGTTTTTTTTTGCTCTGCTCTGGAATCTCATGTGCTACTACCACTGTAGGATAATGCCTAGACAAACTGTGCTGCTCACAAGAATTGTTGTGTTGGAAGTGCTGAAACTCCTTGTTTGATTAATGCCTGACAAACTGATGTCCTATCTGCTCAAACAGACCAAGTCTGTTGGATCTTAGGGAAAATCGCAGCAGACAAACTTGAAGTATACCTGCATGCTAGGAACACATGTTCATTCCTCTTGAGTGCACACATTGCCTCATAACTTTTTCTCAAGCCGCTTTGCACTCGCATACTACCCGAAAAGTCTCCTCTACCTCCTCTCTTCTTCCTCATCTGCTCCTCTTCACGCACCTTCCTCCTCAATTCCCCCCTAGAATAGAACCCCCCCTGTGTTGCCACATACTCAGCTTCTTCTGCCGTGCTCTCTCCCCAGCACCTAGTTTCGGTGTGGAAACCGCTCGGATTTTACAATGATGCTGTGGTGCTTGTGAGCGGATTGCACCCACTGGGGCAGAGACTGCTCTAAATCTAGAACCCCCCATGGGTTGCCACATGCTCCACCTCTTCTGCTGTACTTTCTCTCCCCAGCACCTCATTACGATGTGGAAACCGCCCAAACTTGACAATGATGTCGCGGTGCTTGTGAGCGAACTGCACCCACTGGGCCAGAGACTCTTTGAGAGGGCCTTCGGGTGCTTCGGCCACCGACTGCAAAAACAGCTGCACACAGAGGTCCTGATCGGGCAAATCTGGTGGGAGGGAATGAGGGGGGGATGCAAACTGTTTGAGAAAGACAGAGACTCCTTGAGCGAGCCTTTGGGTGCGTCTGCCACTGACTGCAAAAACAGCCGCACACAGAGGTCCTGATCGGGCAAATCTGGTGGAGGGGGAAAGAGTGCGGGACGCCAACCAACAGTTTGAGAGGGACAGAGACCACTCGAGCTGGCCCTTCTGGCGCTTCCTGTACCGATGGCAACAGCAGCTGCCCACACACATCTGGCAGGGCTGGTGGGAAGGAATGAGTGGGAGCGACCAACCAACCGTTTGAGAGCAAGTGGATACTTGAGCAGGCTCTTTGATTCTTCTTCCGTTACTGACTGCAAAAACAGCTTCACACAGAGGTCCTGATCTGGCTGGTCTTGTAGTGGGAAGGAAAGATTGGGGGAGGTAAAGAGTGGGGGAGGAAAGAGTGGGGGAGGTAAAGAGTGGGGGAGGTAAAGAGTGGGGGAGGTAAAGCACTGAAAGCGGGGGCAAGCACTGAAAGAGGGGGGTGGAAATTGAAAGACAGGGCTGGGAGCTGGGCAGATTTGATTGCTTCTATGCCCAACTCTTGAATGATTGAATATGTCCTGATGAATGCGCCTCAAGAAGCAATGTGTTCATAATGGCTGATGAAACGGCTGATGAAATGGCTGATGAAATGGCTTATGAAATGGCGTATGAAATGGCATTTGTAGAAATTCTGAGTCCTGTGTGGAATTTACAGAGGGCATTCAGGACTGTCTCACCTTCTGAGTGCATGAAGGGCATGTAGAAAAAGGATCGAATGCGGAGGTGAAATTGCGTGTTGAACCCCTTGGCTATGGCCCTGCATTCAACATAATGGTCCACCAGCTTGTAGTGAGGATACAAAACTGCTAAACTGGAGAGACAACAAGTGAGGGATGAGCAACGAATGCTATAGAATGTGAGTGCGTCAGCAAAAATTCACTTGCTAGCAAAAAAAAAAAAAAAAAAAAAAAATTTAAGGCATTGAGGAACACGTGGAATAATCAGGGAAAGTTTTCCAGCCGCCCCAATTCAGAGCGACAGTGCAACTGTGGAGAGTCTTTTGTAACTGCGGGAATAAGTGTGCGTTCAAAAGGATACCTTTTCGCAACATCACGAGCCAACACGTCCTGTAGGAGGGCGGATAAGAAGTATGGGAAGGAAGGATATACAGTGACGGAAAGCCAAAGCGTACAATATCTTCCCTTATTTTCGAGCCAAAGCGTCCCTTATTTTTGAGACAACACAAGAGTAAAGGACGAAACTTGATGGGAGGAGGGACGGAGGGCATGTAGAATGAAGATCACATCAGCTGTTGGCGAAAAGAATGTCAGACAGTTGCTTGAAACTGCAAAAGAAGCGACTGCAGCCAGATGGCATGAAAGCGATGAGGACAACGAGGATGATGACGATGACGACGACATCGCGACGATGGCGGTGACTTTTATTGGAATGAAGCTGAGGGGCTGAGCTCCGGTATGGCAGTAGGTAATGGCAGTAGGCAGTGGCAGTAGGTATTGGCAGTAAGCAGTGGCAGTAGGTAGTGGCTCCCATCGGCCTTGGTCGCGATGCCACGATCTCTGCCTCGCAGATGTAGTGGTGAACATGCATCTTTACCTCACCTGTCGTCACACCACATGTGGTGTGGGCTGAGAATTGATGGAGCCGCACCCGCATGCAAGGGGGGCCATGCGGTGACCCCCGGACAATGATTGCAACGACGTGGACAGTGACGTCAGCAGTGCTCACTCAGAACTCACCTGGGCGAAGGAGTCAGGCGATCCCCTGAAGCTGTTCCTCGTGAACTGGTCCAGCAGCACGACCAATGCCAGCGCGCCACGTGGCGTGTCTTCCCAGCCTGCCAGCTGGCCCGATGCAGCGAGCGGGATGAGGGGAGCGAATCTGGCGCTAATGAAGGCGTCCACGTCAGCATCCTTGCGGAACCAGAGAGGCTGCTTCGCTGCCACATCATCGTCTGCCGGGGGTGGGCCCTGCAAGAACGACGACAGGGTAGGAACCGCAGGGCATGATTGGCTGGAAGGGTAGGGGGGAAGGGTAGGGGGAAGGGTAGGGGGGAGGGTAGGGGAGGGTAGGGGAGGGTAGGGGGAAAAGCTTACCTAGGAGCCAAGCTAGTTGCCTATCCAACTCTCACCGCATAGCCAGGCGCCATGAAGTCAATTGCCCTTCCTCACCGCATAGCCAGGCGCCATGAAGTCGCCAAACCAGTACACGAGAATCTCGTCAGCCGCCTTGTCCACGTCAGCAGGCGTCACACTGATGCTCGCTGTGACAGGCCCGCCGTCGGAAGCCATGGCTGCTGCTGCTGCTGCTGTTGCGATGAAACAGTGGCGAGAAACAGCCGGGTCGAAACAGCGGCGAGAAACTGCTGGGTCGAAATAAGAACGCCTCCTCACGATGACGCTGTTGCAGCAGCAGCGGCAAATGCGGCTGCTGTTGTAGCTGTCAGCAGGGCTGGTAACAATGTAACTGCTAGCGGAGCTGGTCCTTGACGCTACACCTGAGCTGCCTAAAAGTGACCTGGTCGCGAAAAGTGCCTTTCTTGTTTGAGCCAAAGGCACCCGAGGCCTCTCGATGCCAGGTCCACTTGACGAATCGAGGCGCGGGAAGCGGAATCGCGAGCGTGGGAGACCTATTTCGATCGCCAAGGCGTGACGAGCTCTAGAGAATAAAGGGGCCTCGAGTCTGAAGGCGAGCATCGGGACAGAGCAGCTCGCTCTTTCGGATGCACAGATGCTTTGCTGTCCTCCTGGCGTGAGCAGGCTTTCAGAATCAGCAAATATACTCTGCTACTAGTAGAGATGAAATTTTACCCCCCAAGAAAAAGAACGTCGCGGAGGTGGGAAAAGCCAGCGAGCAGGAGGGTCTCACAGAACCAAACTGTAACTGCTCTCCACCGTTCCAGGAACGCAAGGCACCGTACTGTAGCGCTTTCGTCACCTCCCCTTCTTTTCCTGATTCATGTCGAATATGTGAACACGAGAAAATCGATGGTCCCCCCCGAACCCCGATGCGATCGCATTTGTATTACTTTTAGGAATCGGGTTCACTTGCTAGGTCTAGAACAGTAGCATTCTTCCCAACATACCGAATGGCACAGTATTTTCTGGTTGGGCTTGCATGAAACATCATTGAACTACAAACTAGGGATGACACATCCAAGGGTAAGGATATCCTAGTTTGCCAACAAGCCAACCAGCAAGAATGGGCATTTCTTGCCTCAACTACACAGCAGATTTGCCAATGCGGTCGAACGCACTGATGCCAGCCACCCGCCCATACACAACACACTCTAGAAGGGAGTTTCCACCCAGACGGTTAGCTCCATGCAGCCCACCTGTAAAACAGTGATGAACCCAAGGGATCAACACAAATGAGGGGTCACCAGGGAGAAGCACTATAATCAAGAAGATAGCGAACAACAGGGTTCAACTCGTGTGACACTCGTCACATCCGTATGTCATGTTTGCCCGACTATCAATCAACCATCTCACCTGCACCAAAGCCTTGCTGTCTCACCTGTCATCTCGCACGCACCAAAGAGCCCGAGGAATGGGGGAATCGTCTTCCTTGAGGGTTTGGATTCGACGCCTAAGCGTTTGAGGCACGCCTTCCATCTACACCTCATTCAATTCAGCTCACCGGTGACCTCGCCCGCACCAAAGGTCCAGGAATGGGAGAGCCATCGTCCTGGAGGGTTTCTAATCGATGCCTAAGCGTTTGAGGCACACCTACCATCTACACCTCTGACCTCGCCGGCACTGAAGAGGCCAGGAATGGGAGAGCCATCCTCCTTGAGGATGCCAGTTTGCAGACGCCCATACATCCCACCTTCAACCCATTCGTCTCTTGCCATCTCACCTGTGACCTCGCCAGCGCCAAAGAGCCCAGGAATGGGGGAGCCATCCTCCTTGAGGATGTGGCCACTGGTGTCGAACTTGAGCCCGCCCATGCAGTAGTGCAGCGAGGGCGTGATGATGGCCACGTACACTGGCTCGGAAGAACTGGTGCGGTGGGAGTAGCAGTTGGAAGAGGAGAGGGAGGAAGGTGAGTCGACAGCACAGGACAGCATTGGCAGCCCAACCATTATTCAAAGGAGATTCAAGTCAGCCAGCAGTCAATTGAAGAGCACGGGGAAAACGGTCTGGAGGTGGCATAAAAATACTCAAACAGGCACCTTGTTGAAAAGGTGGGAGTCTGGCAGGTGGCACTCACTTGAAGAGCACGGGGAAAACGGTCTTGCCGAAGGGGTCGCCCTTCTCAGCGTCATGCCGGCCATATGAGTCCAGAGCTGCCTTTACGTTCGCTGCGGGCAGCTTCGTGCCCTCGCTCAGCGCCTCCACGGTGTCAAACTGAGTCATTCAATACGTGGGATGAAAGGATCACGAAGAAAAAGGTGGGAGAGTATAGGGGACTTAGTCCGTCCAGAGCAGCTTTCACATTCGCTGCGGGCAGCTTGGTGCCCTCGCTCAGCACCTCCACGCTGTCGGCCGGAGTCGTTAAATATGGGGGACGAAGGGATCAAGGAGAAAACGGAGGGAGAGTGTAGGGGACTTAGTCCAGAGCAGCTGTCGCTTCGCTGCTGGCAGCATCGTGCCCTCACGCAGAGCCTCCACGATGTCAAACTGTTGATGGGTGGTGCTGGGGGGGGGGAGAGGGAGGGGGGGGAGGAGGAAGGGGGGGAAGGGGTTCATGGAGAGGAATGGAATGGGGGGAAAAACAGGAAGGCTAAGGAGAATGGGGGATTTAGGTCCTGAGGCAAAATCACACTGGCTGCTGGCAGCTGGTGCCCTTGCTCCATGCCTCCATCTTGTCACACTGTTGATGAATGTGAACGCGGAAGGACGAAAGGGAACTCCACTGTGTATGCCCTCCCATCTCGCCCTGCCAACTCGCCCCCCCCCCCCCCAATCTCACCCCCCCATCTCGCATTCCTGAAAAGCCTCTTGCCAATGCAAAAGTGCCACAGCAGCAGGTCAAAACGGCTAATTGAGGTACGACACTGCTGCCATGACCGGGCTTTCCTTCTCAACCTGTATTCTCTCAACACTCTGCACGCCCTCCCTAGCCCTCCCTGGCCCTCCCTGACCCTCCCATCCCCCCTTCTAAATGAGCCCCTTGCTGGTGTAGAAACTGGCCGACAGCAGGTCAATTTTTGCTGATTAATCGCCTCCTGGATTCAATCATCTTCCAAATGTCCCTCCCTCCTCACCTTCCTAATGAGTCCCTTGCCAATGTACATGTAGAACTGGCACGACAGCGGGTCGAGCTTGTTGATGGCCTCCTGCCTTCATTCGTCTGTGCCTGTGAATTCCCTACTATCATCCCACCCGTACTCGCATTTCCCAAGCTTCTCTCCCTCCTCACCTTCCGGATGAGCCCCTTGCCGATGTAGAACTGGCACGACAGCGGGTCGAACTTGTTGATCGCCTCCTGGCTCAGAATGAGGTACGATACAGCAGGCATGTCCGCCCCGCCAGCTGGTGCGCCGGGGACCTCGGGGAGGGGTCCGCAGTACTTCAGAATCGCCTCCACCACCTGATGGGGGGAGAGAGAAGGTGAAAGGTGGATGTGCGAACTTAGAGCTGCGAAACAAACCAAGTTCATTCAACAGTGTGAACCACCCAGACCACAAGCACTCCCGGCCCGCCCTGCCCCAGCTCACACCGCATTCAACCACTGCTCTCATCACATCCCCTCTCCCAAACCACCCCTCTCCCCCCCCCAATTATCCTCGCCGTGACCCCTCACCGTCGCCCTGCCCCAACTCTCACCCAACCCCCCTTCCCCATGCCACCGCCCTCAACAAGCCCCTCTCCCGGCCATGTCCCAACGCTCACTGCGTCTCTGGTGGTGAGCTCGTTGACGAACCGGTCGCCCTTCTCGTTGAGAAGAATCCCACCGCATCCCCTCAGCGCCTCCGGAGCCAGGAACTTGACGGGGTTGCGGGGGTCCTTGGGGTCCACGTACCCCGTGGGGTGCAGCTGCACCTGATCCATGTGGATCAGCCCCGCCCCCGCCGCCACGCCCAGCCGCACGCCGTCGCCCGTGGCGAAGGGCCCGTTGGTGGTGGCGAGGTTGCGCAGCTTGGGCGTGTGGGTGTCCAGCAGCCCGCCCTCCGCCTTGTCCGCGGAGTAACCGCCGGTCGCGAGGATGACTGCTGATGCCTTCACCTCGGTCTCCTCCTTGGCGCCCTGGGGGGGAAGGAGGGGAGCAGAGGCGTCGGGCAAAGGGACGGGGGGCAGAGGAGTGAGGGGTACGGAAAAGGCTAGGGTGATGAGACGCCCAGCCTCACACTGTCGTGCGTGGCAAAGGGAACGTTCGTAGATGCACGGATGCTGGGGGGGGGGGGCGGGGGGGGGAGGGGGAGGAAAACAAGGTGATTCCTGGATGGTATACATTTTCTCTTGCAAAATGGCGGGTTGTCATGTTTTGTGCTACGAGTTACAAAGGTCCATCTCTCAACAACAGCCCATCCGCCCATCGGCCATAAAATCTGTCAGCCTGTCAGATGTGTGTAAGCTGTGCGTGCCTAAACACATCTACTTACAGATCCGTCAGCAGCGGGAGTCTCGTACTTGACGCCGGTGACAGCGCCGCTGGCGTCCGTAAGAAGCGCAGTCACCCGAGCCTGCTTCACCACCTTGGCCTGGGGAGCGCACGCACAGAAAGGAGGCGAAGAATCAAGGTAGGCGGGACAACAGAAGGACGCGGTAAATGAGCTCAGCGAACCACCCTCGAAACCCTCGTATAGAGAGAGCGAGAACCAGAAAAGGAGAAATCGCTAGAAATTCAGAACCCCCCCCACTCCCCTCCCCTCCCCCTTAACCCCCCCCCTCCCTCTTCCCCTCTTCCCCCACCCACCGCCCCCCCCACAAAAGAACAAATATACGAGATGGCTGTGGGTAGCAAACGGCGTACCTTGTCGGCAGGGAGGGCCTCCACGTATTTGATAAGCACGGACATGATGCGGAAGCCGATGTTCATGGGCTTGCCGTCGGGCTTGGAGCGGTGCGTGCGCGGATGCTGTAGCGTGCCATCACGGGACGGCGGACCACGGCAAATGAGCGTGGAGTGGGCGAACGGGAGGCAGCAGAAAAGGGAGATGGGCGCAGAGGGAGTGGGGTGGGGAGGAGGGGAGGAGGGGGGAAAGGGGGAAGGGGGGGAGGAGAAAAGGATTGGAATTGGACTGTTCGCACGCATGCATGCAGTCTGTATTCCAAGAGGATCTCTAGGATCTGGGAACATCGACATGCAGTGGGAGATAGAGACAAATGGACGTTCGGCAATTGGAGAAAATAAAAAAGAAAAAGAAAAAACAGCCAGCAAGAACAACTGTTTGTAAAGAGTCGCTCACCGAGTGGCCTCCGAGCTGCGCAATGCTGGAGAGGTCGATCTCAAAGCCCTGCAGGAAGGCGACGGCGTCGGCGCTGTTCTTCACGATCACGTCCACCAGCGCCAGGTCAGACAGGCCCTTGCCGGACCTGAAACGGGAAGGCAAGACGAGATGACGAGAAGATGAGGATGCAAGGAAGAAACCATCGAGCTGTTAGAAAATCGCGTTAAGGAGTCGGCGCTGTTCTTCACGATCACGTCCACCAACTGCAGGTCAGACAGGCCCTTGCCGGACCTGAAACGCGACGTAAGCAGGGCGAAACGCGTGACGCGCGCGATGAGGCGCGACGAGGCGACGAGGCGTCGAGGAGGAAAAGGTATATCGGAGGCCATACATTCGAGAATAATCTGGATCGTTAATGAAGCCGACAGACTGAAGTAAGGGGAAAGCAGGAGCGGCTGTAGACGAAAAGGACTCACTTCTCCGTGTCCTTGGTGAAATCCTCCAGCTTGTCCTCGATCCCAATGGCCAACTGAGGACCGCTGCGAGCAGCATTCATTCCTGGAAACGAAAGGCGTAATAAAAAACAAGCATAAGGTAATGACAGACGAGTATCCGCCATGCAGGAACGAATGCTAAACGGAACCAAAAGTTCATCACACACACTTTCGCGCATCCTTAAAATTCTGGACAGTCGACGGATAGAAGTGTGTCATAACTTGCGTTCCATTTTCCATAACCGGGTTCTTGACAGCGAATTAGGTTCACGGAGAAACTCATGGTCAAATTGATGCACTTACCAGAGCTCGCCTTGGCAGAGTTCCCGCCAAGCCTGCAAGGCAATCATAGACGAGGACAGGAAAGCAAACAAGGGGTTAAGAAAAATCGAGACTCGGAAACAAAGAGAACGCAAAAATGATGGAATCCACGGGAAACGAGAAAGATACATAGAAAACCCTAACCTTTCGCTCTTTTCAAGAACCAGGACGGATCCACCCCGCTTGACGACTTCCACGGCAGCAGACAGGCCCGCGAGGCCACCTCCCACCACCACCACGTCAGGAAAGGCCGCCATTTTCTTCACTGCAAGCAACCGAAAAACGAAGAGGAAGACGGTCGAAAGAGACGCTTAGGAATCGGGCAGGACAACGACCATGAATCATTCTCTCACGAGGACAACTTTGGATTAGGAGCATGATCGAATACGCAAGCTGTTAGTACCACATGAAGCCAGCCAACGAGAGAGGGAAGCAGATTTACATGTCCTGGCGTGTACTGACTGAGATGCGACGAACCGAAACTGAGAAGCGGTGTAAGCTAGGATCCGAGAGTGACTGAAATAAGCTGTCATGAATCGTTTCACAGGACGTAAACGGAAAGCGCGTTCCTCTCAGGAATCTTTATCACCTTCAGTTGCAGAATCCGCTTTCCCTGATTGCAAGTCAGCTGTAGTCTTGAATTGGTCACCCAACGCTTCACCAGCTGCGCTCGGATTGAGATCAACGGTAAAGGAATTGGAAGCAGGGACGTGAATGGCGATGGAGCAGCAGGCGAGGACTAGGAGCAGCAGCACGACACCCTGCACGTGGTGGGAATTGAGGAAAGACATGGGGGAATTCATCTGCCACGTGGCATCAGCAACGAGGAGAGACGCGTCGTCGTTGGTGTTGGTGTTACTGCTCGGAAGCGATGACCTCAAGGGAGCTACGCAATCTTTAGGCTGCGAGGGGGCGGAGCTTCGTCTGCTGGCCATGAAATGACGAGACGAGCAATCGACCACTTCATGCCGCATGAACAAGGCCCAATGAAGAGGGAACGTGAGGTTTCAGAGGTCGTACAATATTCAGAAAAGCTGATTCTTGAAATCGTCAGGCGATGGAGCTGTGAGCTGGAAAGCTAATCTGCTGAGAAAGGTTTCTGATGGAGCGAGCTAAGCAAGAATGAAGAAATGGGGAGGTGGAGAGCTGCTGTGAATTGGTATCATTCATCATGCTGCTGGCTAGAGATGGGGGAGGTCGAAGGAATGAAATCTCGTTACTATCACCAATGTCAACATGGCGCATGCAGCTTGCCTTTCTGCGGCTGACCTGCCCGAATAGAGCAAGTACCCGAAGATCCCTGGGTTTGCAGGGACTATCGTTCTATCCGTGAGTAACGAACAGTAGTGCCAAAGCGTTTCAATCGAACCGGACATGCAACCCAGCCAGGCCAAGAAACCATGGGGACCAGACCAGAGCCTTTTGCTCTGCAGGCTGGTGTTGGAACTGGGCAAGGACACACCCCACCCATGCCATCTGGGGATGTCCAGTTTGAACAAGCTTGTTTGTAACCCAGAGTAGGTCGACAACAAATCCCAACAATGAGCCGCGGTACCCAATCACCACTCGATGTTTACACGAATTCAGCGAACACCTGGAGGCTCTCTCGAATCTCCTTGCTCCAGCCTCCAAGATTCCTGCGAAATTGGCTGACATGGGATCGTGTGTGGACTTGCGTGGAAAGATCTCTCAGCCCACAGATTCTGGGAACAAACACCGACGTGTCCATTGCAGGCGTGCTGACAGGGTTCTGAATCAGGGCCTATTTTTCAAGGGTTGTTGCCCTAAATTTGAGTCAAATAATGAGCATTTTTTCAGTTAGCCCCTTAATAGTGCTGGTAGGGCTACAGGGGGGATCTCCTTAGGAGGAACTACTCCCTTCGAAGATTTTCGTTGTTCTACCCTCACAGCACGTACTCACACCAAGATTTTCGTCCTCCCATCACAACATGACACGTTACTCAGGGCGTGTTTCTAGTTGGTGTCATCCCAAGTTGATGTCATCCGAGATAATTGAAACCAAACCTATGCTGTAAACTTTCAGCAAAACGCATCTGATTGGTTCCAGCTTTCCCGGATGACACCAACTTGGGATGACACCACTAGAAACACGCCCTCACACCTCGTAGTCACAAACAAAGGGGAGACAACTCAGTAGATTTTCGTTCTTCTCCCCTCACAGCACGTTACTCGTACCTCGTTGTCACAAACCGAGGGGAGACAACTCCCTTAGTAGATTTTATTTCTTCGCCCCTCATAGCACGTTACTCGCACCTCGTAGTTAGGGCAAGGTTAGACCGCGTGTCAGGCAGTTGGTGCAGGTATGCCGAGCTGACCCAGGGTACAGGTCGACCTAACGGCCACTGCGTAACCCCTGACGCCAAGAGGACTGAAAGTGTCACCAGATTGCATTAGTGAGGTCGCGTGCGATACAATCGACAGCCACTGTGTACAACCACGACGATCGGGAAAGCGAGTTGCGCTGGGTGGCAGACTCCTCCTCCCCCCCCCCCCCCAAATAGTGTACTAGTGACCTTTTTTTGTGGTGTTGCTTGGTGTACGTCGCTCCGTATGTGCAAATCACGCCACACTTTGCGCTTGTCTGTTTTGGCTCGCATAATTTCGCGCAGGTTGCTCGAGAGATTTTTGGGTTGCGTAGCAACCCTTTATAATCGGTCGGTGGACCGATTGTGGTGGACAGACATTGCATTACATATTATTCTATTCTAAATCTTATCAACATAATAACCCATATCATTTTTGGTTTCTAAAATTTATCGAGATAATAACTCATATCATTTTTTTTGTTTGTTTGTTTTTTTTTCTAAATCTTATCGAGATAATAACCCATATCATTTTTTAGGGTCTAATGCATCCTTTACTCTAAAGATTTGTATTATATTATATTATATTATTATATTATATTATTACAAGAGTCTTTTATATTTATTAGTATTAGTATTATTTATTGCCACATACGTATTCCCGTTATTATTGTTGTTTGTAGTTTCTAGTGTATGTATTTGTCATGTTTGATCTCTTTGTCTTATTATTATTATTATTATTATTATTATTATTATTATTATTACCACTACTATTGTTCCTATTACTATTGTCATTTTTTTCTTCTATTCTTCTACTTTTCTATCCATTATTATTATTATACTACTATTGTTAGACTTAGCTAACCATTTTATCGTGCAAGACAAAAATCCATGCTATTTTATTTGATATGTCGGCGATACTCATACCGACATAAAAATATAAGAATAGCATAGAGATTTGGGACAACTATCTAAGCTACCTATGAATGATGAGAGTCTCAAATCATTCACCGTCGATAATTACGGCGGAGAATGATAGAGATACTACATTACAACAGCACAGAATACATTATGGCAAACAAATATTACGAAACAGTAGTGAATGCAACGTAGCAAACGCATCAATGCTTTTGTGTTGATATGCGCGTTATGGGAAGAATATCCCAAACTGGCAACGACAATCGCAATTTGTACTGTGCACTAGGCATACGCTGCGTCGTCTCACTGCACCCACAACAATATGCACTCTCTTAATAACGCATGCCATCGAGCACATTACATAGCAAAATATTACGGGTAGGAAAACGAATGCGTTAATGCTTTCGTGCTACAATAGAGACTGACATGCACGTTATGGGAAGCGAGTCCCCAGACCGGCAACGACAATCGCAAATTGTATACCGCACTAGGCATAGTCAGCATTGTTTCCATGGGGACAATACAATACAACTAGGTATGTGCACGACGTAACAATACAATACATGTAAAACATATGCACAAGACACGGCAAACATCATTGACAACAAAAAATACGGAACAGTAGTGAATACAACGTAGCAAACGCATCAATGCTTTTGTGTTGACATGCGCGTTATGGGAAGAATATCCCAAACTGGCAACGACAATCGCAATTTGTACTGTGCACTAGGCATACGCTGCGTCGTCTCACTGCACCCACAACAATATGCACTCTCTTAATAACGCATGCCATCGAGCACATTACATAGCAAAATATTACGGGTAGGAAAACGAATGCGTCAATGCTTTCGTGCTACAATAGAGACTGACATGCACGTTATGGGAAGCGAGTCCCCAGACCGGCAACGACAATCGCAAATTGTATACCGCACTAGGCATAGTCAGCATTGTTTCCACGGGTACAATACAATACAACTAGGTATTTGCATGACGTAACAATACAATACATGTAAAACATATGCACAAGACACGGCAAACATCATTGACAACAAAAAATACGGAACAGTAGTGAATGCAACGTAGCAAACGCATCAATGCTTTTGTGTTGACATGCGCGTTATGGAAAGAATATCCCAAACTGGCAACGACAATCGCAATTTGTACTGTGCACTAGGCATACGCTGCGTCGTCTCACTGCACCCACAACAAGATGCACTCTCTTAATAACGCATGCCATCGAGCACATTACATAGTACAATATTACGGGTAGGAAAACGAACGCGTCAATGCTTTCGTGCTACAATAGAGACTGACATGCACGTTATGGGAAGCGAGTTCCCAGACCGGCAACGACAATCGCAGATTGTATATTGCACTAGGCATAGTCGGCATCGTTTCCACGGGGACAATACAATACAACCAGGTATGTGCATGACGTAACAATACAATACACCATAGAACATATGCACAAGAGACGGTAAACACCATTGACAACAAAAAATACGGAACAGTAGTGAGTGCAACGAAGCAAATGCATCAATGCTTTATGTGCATGATGTGGCAATGCGGTACGTAGAAAACACAGGCATACCACGTGGTACACTGTTGACCGAATGATAGATCAACGTGATAGTACATTACAGGGATACATATGGAAAGAAATAGGTTAACACAAAAGTATGGTTATAAAAAAATGGAAAACATATGACCCATTATCTTAAGATGCTACCTTGCCCAAGTCTTAGACCCTGCACTCACCTTCCCCACCACCCCACCCATTCCATTCCTCCCCAATCATCCCCCTCCCCTCCCGTTTCCCCTGTGACGTTTCGCTGCTACTCATTGTATCAATTTCATTCAAGTTGTCCGAGTAAGTGGACGACCATCCACCTGAAAGGGATGGAAAATAGTAGAAAAAATGTGTATAGTATAATAATATGAAGATTTCAGTGGACAAATTATATGTATCGATGACTTACTCTTAGAGACGACGGTGAACCTTCGCAGGAGTTGTCGGATGTACGGCATCAGTGTTGGTACCAATCCGCTTGTTATTGTCATTTGTTGATGGGATGTCCTAAGCATTATCCAGTATAGCAAGACAGGATGTCGATGGTAAAGTTTAGTTCAAACGAAAAACAATACACGGTATGTAAATATACAAAAGCGACATGGTGATTATACTCACAGTATGAAAGGGGCGATTGAGTGAAATTATCGACCTTGTGATCCCATCCCAGATGCCACATACTTTCACCTGTGAGCATAATATGGATAACACAAGCCAAGAGAGAAGTCAAACGTGACTAAAAAATTTGTACAAAACACAAATGACGAATTTGTTGGTATGAATAACAACATGCTGTTGTGTTGTTATATTCCTTACTTGGATGAGCCATCTTCCAATAAGACCAGTCAGCATTTCGTGTTTCTGTTCGTTGTCTGCCATGCTGAACTCAATGGTACAAGCATTCGGAATAACTTGCTTGATCGCCTCCAATTCGATCTTTGCCAGTACGCCCTTGCGAATCCCGATTTTTTTGTCACGCACTGGAAAAAGAGCGCACGTATGTGTAGAGGTAAGATGTGTGTCGTATATTTAGCTGAAGAACGTGATAATTATGAGTATCATGTACAATAATTTAGGCATTAACTACTAACCTTCCTGATTGTCGAATGTGACTCCAATCTCAGTGAAACACTTGGCATCCATCTCCTCGTGTCCCGCGCAGCACTTCCATCGTTCGCTGGTGTAAAAGTAGCGAGCATTGCGACCGCAAACACCCCCCCCTTCAACTGTGTCATCATGAATACAGCGTTGTCCTGCATTGACAACAAATCCGGTGATCGTGCCGCGTGTAATGGCCACATTTTCGTTCCGCCTTGCACGAGCGTGATCTTCCACGCCGGCAAGCCTGCAACGAAAATGTGCATGGTGTTCAGCTTCAATAAATGACCGCACAGTGCTAAGGATATCTGAGTAAGATTGAAAATAATAACTTACGAAGCAACTTCGCCCCAATCCTCACAAACAGGTGCAGTGTTGCTCAAGTTCGGCGCAATGCGAGCGATTGCATCATCGTCCGTGATTTCAAGGACTTGGGATCTGAAGGTCACAACAACGAGTAGAAATATATACATTACGTAAATGAAGATAAAATTGTAAAGCAAGTCAATAGTGAACACATATAAACAATGCAGGACGGAGAAAATATAAAGTATGGGATCATAAGGAGATTGGTTTAGTGACGAGACACTTGGCATTGTTAACGGACCTTGGTGACGTCAGAACTTGGCGGTTCGATATGTAGATTCCCGTAAGCCATACAAATACATGAACGAGCTGGTAGTGAATACCCTCCTCAAGCGCGTGCCTTTGCACAATCTGGTTCAGTGCAACGGCTGTTTTACCCAATGCAGTGAACCCGAATGAACCACTATGGTCCCGAATTTCGCAGATCGCTCGTTGCGTGGTGCTCGGGAAAAATGCACGCATGGTAAGCTCCACCTGGAACGATGCGGGCTATGGACATTGGAATAGTGAGTGCCATACAAATGTAAGAAGGGTTGGACACGATTTTACTACGTACATAGATACTGCTAAATCAATGCAATTGGTTGCGAAGTGACACATCAATGATGAAATCTATACTCGTAACAATAACACAAAACACATTGATGTATGCAGAAGCCAAAGCGGTCAGTGGGGTTGGAACGAATGTCATCTAGTGAATGGTATGATCCGGCTTGGTTGCGAAAAGGTACAATTACGGCAATAATGAATTCTCTACTCTTTACGATAAATAGCATACCTGTTTCTGTCCACCAGAAACCAAAGCAGACAGCGGGGTCGGAACAAATGTGTTCTGGTTAATCGCGTGAGCCGGGTCAGTCAATCGCGCTCGTGAGACGCGATGGACCCATACAAGTTGTCCCTCAGAGCCTCTCATGCTGTACCTGTTATATGTATTTGCCAACGCACCATATGCGGAAAATAGGGAAAACAACGCATGGAACGATTCGGTTTAGCACATTTGTATGCGAACCTAATAACATGATACATTCGTTACGTTATTGCGGACAAGCACAGCGATGTTTTGATACGAAGTTCGCAGTATGATAACATATAAATGGCATGATAACGAGTATGAGAAGGATAATATATGTACACTTTAATATCCAATATGCAAGTATATTATTGGAAATGAGTATACTACGTAGACTTACAAACTTCACAAGAACAATACGTACTTCATGTCTTTGATTTTGGAGGAATCGACGTAGAGGAAGTCATACGTCTTTCCCAAAGTGAACTCCTTGGCGGCACTAGAGCATTTTTCTGTGCTCCAGACTGGCTTTCCCCATAAAAGCAGCTCCATTACATCGCCATTGCGGTCCGCAAGAATAATCTTGTTGGGAGATCGAACTCCATCTTGTAGCTCCTTATCAGTGTGGTTGCGTATTTCGACGACCATTGCACGGACCATAAACTCATCAGCCGGATGCTTTTTTATGAGAGCATTAAGGTCGGCAAAAAGTATAATGCCAGGATTCTGCATTTTGCACATAGGAAATTGAGTGTTTGGGTGTTAGCATATAGGAGATCGAGGCACTCATGCGTGCCAATACTTAGGGGAAAATAGTTGGATGAACAATAGAAATATCAAATATCTAGTATATACCTCAGACGCCAGACAGTATGGCCACGGAAGAGGATCTGCAAAATCAATTGAATGTAGGCGGTAAATGAAGCTAGAGAGAATGGCGTGTTACTTAATTACAACATAGATAGGAAAGTGATCGCTGTAATAGGTCTCACCGACGAATACATCGACGCTATATTTAGATTGGTTAATCCAAACATGGTCTATACACGTTCCTCGTATGGTCGTAGATGATTTAACACATTGAGACAATGATGAAGAAGCCATGAACTCGTTTAACCCTTGCGGTATGTATTTCTTTGTATCAAAATTGAGGTCACCAATTATAACGACTTCGCCACTCGGAATATTGTCTACCACGCGCCGCAAAAATTGATGGAACCTAGAAGAGGGTGATTGTGGATTACGATACACACATAAAACGTATGTATCAGGCAAACAACTATAACGTAGCACAACAATTTGAGTCTTCTCACAGTCCTCCTCATGTATTACAGAGACACATGATTTATGCGCAATCAGGATACCCCCAAAATCACGATCTTGTCGATATATGCTGAACCCATATTCATTGGGCCGGGTAATGTCAGATACCGCTAAATGCGTCTCGAGTAATAAGACAAAGTCAAACAGACGAATAGATGGTCCACCAAGAATGGCAACCATATCCTTTAGTTTTCGCACATTTTGAAAGCAAAACCTTCCTTTGCAATGAATCAATGTGATATTATGTATTGGGACCGGAGAAATCATAAGCTTAGAACTACGAAGACGTTCCATTTCTTTAACGACTTCACCATTAATACGAATGGTTCGCTCGGAAAACCCACTTAAATACAAAGCACGGTGTGACCTGAACCGGCTCAAAGCCACATACGCTGCATGATAAAAATTGGGCCCCTCAAAATGAACGACACCTGATTCGAACGTTGACCCTTGGCTGCGATGTATACTTATAGCCGCACTAGGGCGAAGGGGGAATTGTAGCCTTGAGATCTCTTCGCACATTCGGTTAATAGAGAATTTTCGCTCGACACGAACGATTGGGGTTAACAAATGATTGTTTATTGCCGATGTAGTATACATGCTTCTACAGTTGTTACGCACCTTCGCACCAACCCGAACGTTGTCAAATAGCACCCAGATGATAGAGACCTCATTTGTTTCATCCATAGAAAAACAATGTATTGTGCCAGACGTACCGTTTGCAAGGCCGTCGGTGGTATCAACATTTAAGACAATATGAATTTTGCATCCAACATACAGGAATAAGGTTGCATAAAGACCCGCAGTTTTTTTCGGATCCTTTGGTGCGCTCCCTGATGGTCGCTTACATCGAGTGGAACGTTTGTCAAATAGATGTAAGTCGTATGCTTGTATGATATGCTTCTCGTTGTGCGTTAGCTCAAACTTTCTATTGTTGAATTCGTTAATATCTGCGTTTCTTCCAAAAATATGTTGGACACTTAATTTTTGCTCGCCATACGTATTCAACGATAAGAAGAAATCGACATCCTCTCTAGTGTGTTTTCCCTCTCGCAATCTGTTTAAGCGTGCGGCAAACTCGGTCTCATCTTTTTGACGCATTATAGTTGTTAACTCAACCATTGAGAAAAGCTCCCATACGTTATCTTCAACCATTGTATTCAATGATTTTGTCTTTGCAAAACAGTATCTATCGGCTACCGGTGGTAACTGAAAAAAGTCTCCTACAAATATGACATGTAATTCTCCAAACGGGATGTGTTGTTTTCCTCGTAACTCCCTTAGCCGCCAATCCAACCATCGAAATGTGTGCTCGCCAAGCATTGAAACTTCATCGACTATAACAACCTTCACGTCACATAAATTGGACCGTAGCGTGTTCACTCGTTCTGATGATAGATTTGATATTGTTCGGTTTTGCGTAACTGGAATCATTAAAGCGTTATGAATAGTGTACCCACTTATGTTAAAAGCAGCAACTCCGGATGGCGCCAATTTCAACACTTTGAGAGATGTAGGGTCAGAATGAATCGTTGCGTTAAACATCCGTGTAATCCTTTCCGTCAAAGCTCGAATGAGAACCGATTTTCCCACTCCAGCTCCACCAGATATAAACAGACGAAGCGGTGTATAACTTTTTCGTATGTGATGCACGACATGATCACTAATCACGCGTTGTTCCGCACTTAATATCTTCTCCAGCAGCATATATTCCGAACTGTCAACGTTGATATGCTTGAACAAATCAGTGCTCTTTTTAACAACATCTTGCATATTCAATTCGTTTGCAAGATCGATATGGTCAACTATATCATTTGAATCTTGTGTTTCAATTGATATGCGATCATCGTTGGCTTGTTCGGCTTCTTTGAATGCATCAGCCCATGTATCTAACTCTTTCGTAAACTCTTGCTCTTTCGCAATAATATCTCGCTCAAATCTGTGATATGCATCAGAACATTCAGCATGGTCGATTGGCTCCTCTCGAAAATGATGAAACAATAAAACCCTCTCTCGAATATAATTGTTATAATTCTGATTCTTATGATAATTCACAAATCTTATTATCTTAGACTTTCCACGCTTATAATAGAATCTCTTTTCCTTAGTTAAGTCAGGACCAATCAAGTGTAATTTATGCTTGCTCGAATCGTATGGGGCCAATTCATACTTTGAAATAAAATCGGCCAAGCACGTATGTTCCATAGCTTCAGGCCTTAACTTATACTTTTGAATGCATGCGTAGGGTTCATACACGTCCGTGCTCGTTGATTCTAATTGGCGCAATTTATTAATAGATTTAAGGGTTAGTAGTCGTTCATTATGTGGTGATGTATTAATGAAGATGACTTGTCGTGTTGACATGCGATACTGTAACCCAAGTAGCAAATAGCATGCTTCTTGTGCGCTTATTTCTTGAGAATTCAACATAGCGTTTCCAATGGTACGAAGAATTCCCTTTATTCCTGATTTTTTTTTACGAGCGTATGCTAAAGCCTTTTGCATCATGGTACTCATACCTTTATTTGCTTTTGTCATGTACGATACAATGTACGCTACCACGCTATATGGATCAATGCACAACTGAATATCCATATTCCCATTCCACATTCTGAGAAGGGTGGGATTATAATTGTTTATGTAGACATCACTTACCTGACGACGTAGAATAAGTGTTGTTCGCTTTAGTGACGACCGGATAACAAGCAGATATTCATCGAAAACAAGACTAACCTTTTGCAAAAAGACAGTGAAAGTGATATTACTTCCGGACGATGCACCATCGAGCCACTCCTTAACGCGTCTTGCATCACTCGCCAATTTTTGTCGCTCCCGTACAGAGAGGGTAGCAGGAATGGGATGTAAAAGCATCGTTGAAGGTAACGGAAATCTTGGAAAACCAAACCTACACTTACGTAAGGAACTCGATCGTTGGCAAGTTCTTGAGTGTTTGTGTGTTTGTAACGACAGCAATTGTGGATGTAAGCCTCTAGAGCTCGTACTAATATGTTTATCTGCGTACCTTATAATAGCGTCCGCTCCAGCGATGCCAATCTCGTTCGCACCTTTACTCCAAACAACGGCATGCGTATGCGGCGCGCCACGATGTTGAAATTCGTCAAGTGCAAAATAGTCATCGATTCCATCAAGAACGTCTGACTTCTTATTCAACATATAACAAAACAACAATCTCTTTCTATGAGCATAATATCGTGCACAAGTCACAGGGTCATTTCTTACCAACGTGGTAATCGTACTATACTGTAACGGTAAGCCTATACCGGACGGCAATTTACACGGATTCCCACGTAATGTATTTACTCTTAAAAGTATCGCATGAAGATCAACCCAGCGGGTATCTGCCATTGACATGGTTATAAAGAACGTTGGCCTACCGATTTGACGCAAAAGTGCAAAAAGATCGCGCTTGCAATTGTCTCTGTATTGTTGTGTTGAACAGATGACCTTAAAATCATTATATAAGGTATCGTTTTTGTTGAAGCGTGAAACGCTTATTTTCGTTCAACATATCTGTCGCGGTAAATGCTTCTAGATTCCTAATTTTGTCTTGTCGTACACGCGTGGCAATTACATTTTGCACCTGTAATATCTCTTTTTTATACATTTTGAAAAAAATGTTGGATATATTTGATGAGCATCGCCCATTTCTATGCTTTAGTTCCCACTTTGCAATATCCGAATACGATACATGCAAGTCTGTTGCTGCACGCACTCTATGATTACCACCATAGATTGTTGGGAAACTCAATTCTTCGACATCTTTATCTAATATTATGGACAATGGTTTTGATTGCTCTCCTGGTGCCATTTGCACCAAGCTCTGTGATGGATGCTGATAAAAAGGCTCTTGCGTAATAAGAGTGTCGAGTACACCAACGTTTACGCTATTCGTATCGTTGCTATCACTTGACTCTCTTGATGAAGAATCGCTTTCGGCATTGGCTGAATTCGCATTGTCCATACGTGGTTTGCTGTGTATAGTGCTTAACCGGTTCAAATTAATTTTGTTTAAGACAATTTTGTTGTCAGTAAAAAGTTGTTGTCTACAAAGGAAGTTTATCGCTTTCAAGATTTTAGCAGGCCTCACGTTTTCCTCAAATGCGCTATGTTTGTACTCCATCTTGCGTTTCAATCTGACCGTAACGGTATGTGTATCATCGAGCAACCTCAGTAATGAGGATACCATCTGGTTAACTTCAACTGGAATGTTGATAACTCCGCCTCGTATACCGTACTGTTTTCCAATGGACAATGAACGTATATTCATAAATGGTATGCGCGGACTTATTAAACGCTCTTCTAGCGTTGTAAGGTTTTTGAGTTCAACGGGTTGAGACGGAAAGCCTACTTTATTTAACGTAAAAAATGGCGGATCCTTTCCTTTCCTAATGTAACGTGCACAACTTTGACACACGATTTGTTCCGCATTTCCGTGCTTCGCCTTTGCCACGTTTTGTTGAAAACACATTGTTCCACATGACGGGCATGAAAAATCGGGTCCATCTTTGCATTTCTGCAAAAACTTCTCCGTATATTGATCCTTGTTTTGTTTTACCGGTACTGCTTCAATGTTATCGTCCTTGAAAATATCGTCGAGCTCTAGATGCGCGATAAGGCCACCGCTATCATCTAGAACCCGTTTGTTAGATCAAGTATATATTTTTTATGTTCACGAAGTTTGCTACAAATGAAATATGCTCTCGCCAATGCGGCATCTATGTCGTGCGCAAAACCTGAATGCGTATAACGTTTGCCATTACAATTCACCAAAATTTTAAAACCCTTTGCTGTACGTCTTACACCTATAAAGTGCGTGCTTCGTGGTTTATGATGCTCCACTAATTTCCTACAAAGACATAACATGGTCATCGAATTACGTGAATCTTTCTTCTTATATTGGTGAGATCCATTGTTAACATTTGATGTAGCACGGATTGGTTGCGTGTGATGACAAGTGCGACTGCTAGCGATGGTAGTTTCTGCGTCATCATGATGATCTCGCCTTTTATTGCACGAACTACTTGTTCCCTGCTTACTGTTATCTACGTTATCTTTTACTTCCTTTAGGCTATTACCCACACCACGAGAATTACTGTCATTATTAGCTCGTGCTATAGTAGCTGTCTCAGGTTCAACTGACGCGTATCTGGAGCCATATAAACTTCCATTGTTTGAAGGGAGTAGAAGAGAATAATGGCTCGCATCGATATCAAAATTCAAATGAAGTACGCCATGAAATGTGGTAGGGTTGCGCGCCCGAAAACATGCCCAAAAATGGGTTTTTCTTACCCAAACAATGACCGTCACGTTAAAAACAACTGAAAACGCCTTCACCTCATTGATAGATCCCCATTCACCAGATTTAGAGGCGTGTGTGTAATAATCGATACCTGATAAAAACGGTCTATCGAATGCGCTTCTTGCCACGAGCCAGTACTCGAATTCTGGATTTCTCCAGTTCGCAACCACATGTCTCAATAGCCTATCTTTGACCTCCTCATACCTTTCTTGCGTGTTATGCAACCATTTTGACAAGGCTCGATATAGGCAATTTCCATCACCAATAATGTGTATCAGCTCGAGCCGATACACCTTCTCAAACTCACCGACTAGCGTTCCACCGGTGATGATCATCGGAGAAGATGAACATGTTGAAGCCATGGGAAAAATCTAACTCTGTAGAATGTTCACGCAAACAAATATTGCTAGATGTGAAACATTTACTATATAGATAAAGTTTGCAAACACATTGGTCGTATAAGTACCGCAATAAAAGAAACTTGTCTACACTTCAAAACACAGGAATAGAGGAGAGAGAGAGAGAGAGAGAGAGAGAGAGAGAGAGAGAGAGAGAAGAGAGAGAGAGAGAGAGAGAAGAGAAGAGAGAGAGGAGGAGGGACGGAGAGAGAAAAGAGAGAGAGAAGAAAAAATGGAGAGAGAGAGAGAAAGAGATTTTGAGAGAGAAGAGAAGAGAACAAGGGGGAAAGTAGAAGGAAGGAAAGATACGACGAGAGTGCAAGGAAGCCGGTGAGTGGCGTTTTGTAGATTCGAGGAATAAGAGAGGACGGGGGAAAGTGATGAAGGTTAGATGTGAGTGTGAAAGAGAGCAAGTGATGTTGAGAGAGCGCAATAAGAAAGGAGGAGAGAGAGAAGAGAGAGAGAGAGAGAGAGAGAGATGAGAGAGAGAGAGAGAGGAGGAGAGAGAGAAGAGAGAGAGAGAGAGAGAGAGGAGAGAGAGAGAGAGAGATAGAGACATTGAGAGAGATATAGAGAGAGATAGGGAGTAACGTGAGATTGAAGAAGAGTATTTGTATTGAGAGAGGGAGAGGAAAAAATGGAGAAACTGAGAGAGCAAAAGAGAGGGACATTTTGAGAGAGAAGTTGAGAACAGGAATGAAAGGGGTGAAAGCTAGAAGGAAGGAAATGATACGTACGAGAAGTTGGAAGGCACAAGCCGTGTTGCAGTGGCGTTTTGTAGATTCGGACGAATAAGGACTGCGGGGGAAAAGTGATCGAAGGGTTGAGTGTGAGAGTGAAAGAGAGAGAGAAAGAGAGAGAGAGAGAGAGAGAGAGAGAAGAGAGAGAGAGAGAGAGAGAGAGAGAGGAGAGAGAGGAGAGAGAACGAGAGAGAGAGAGAAGAGAGAGAGAGAGAGAGAGAAAGAGAGAGAGAGAGAGAAGAGAGAGAGAGAGAGAGAGAGAGAGAGAGAGAGAGAGAGAGCGAGAGAGAGAGCGAGAGAGAGAGAGAGAGAGAGAGAGAGAGAGAGAGAGAGAGAGAGAGAGAGAGAGAGAGAGAGAGAGAGACGAAAGAAAGAGGAGTGATATTGAGAGGAGAAAATAGGAGAGGGAGACGGAGAACAAGATATGCGGAGACATTGCAAGGCAACCACAGTGATGCTGTGGTGACGAGCACAAATTATTCCTTGGAAATATGAAATGCTTGAATGCGAGATTTGTGAAAGGAGTGACACATCTTATGACAACTTTTTTGTGCACCTAAATTAGGCAAAGTACCAAACCAAAGGTTACACATAACCACAATACCCTGCTGCCATTTTCATGACGAACAATATGCCATGGTTCATAAATACAATAAAGACAATTTCACCAACAAGCACATTTCGCCTCGTGAACACCTTCCTTTAGGTATACCCAAATCACAATTGATTCTAAAAACTACCATTAATTTTATTATGGATTAACAATTACGTACACGAGCGCTCACACGAAACGTGACCCAAAACGAATCTTCGAAATATGGACTATCTGCAAAATCCAACAAACATAGGCATAACAGGAAGAGCAAATAGCGTGCACTTAGACAGGAAACACAAATTTATACAAAAATCTGCAACCGTAGAAGATTATTTCGGATGGGGAACAGCAAAGGGTGAGAAACGGAGGGGACAGCAAAGGGGGAAGAACGGAGGGGGACAGCAAAGGGGGAGGAACGGAGGGGGACAGGAAAGGGGAAGGAACGGAGGGGGGACAGCAAAGAGGGAGGAACGGAGTGGGGACAGCACAGGGGAGGGACGGTGGGGGGACAGCAAAGGGGGAGGAACGGAGGGGGACAACAAAGGGGGAGAAACGGATGGGGGACAGGAAAGGGGGAGAAACAGATGCGGGACAGCAAAGGGGGAGAAACGGAGGGGGAACAGCAAAGGGGGAGGAATCGAGGGGGGACAGCAAAGGGGGAGAAACGGAAGGGGACAGCAAAGGGCGAGGAACGGAGGGGGACAGCAAAGGGGGAGAAACGGATGGGGGACAGCAAAGGGGGAGGAACAGAGGGGGGACAACAAAGGGGGAGAAACGGATGGGGACAGGAAAGGGGAGAAACGGATGGGGGACAGCAAAGGGGGAGAAACGGAGGGGGGACAGCAAAGGGCAGGGAACGGAGAGGGGACAACAAAGGGGGAGAAACGGATGGGGGACAGCAAAGGGGGAGAAACGGAGGGGGGACAGCAAAAGGGGAGGAACGGAGGGGGGACAGCAAAGGGCGAGGAACGGAGGGGGGACAGCAAAGGGGAGAAACGGAGGGGGGACAGCAAAAGGGAGGAACAGAGGGGGGACAGCAAAGGGCGAGGAACGAAGGGGGCACAGCAAAGGGGAGAAACGGATGGGGGACAGCAAAGGGGGAGGAACGGAGGGGGACAGCAAAGGGGGAGGAACGGAGGGGGGACAGCAAAGGGGGAGGAACGGAGGCGGGACAGCAAAGGGGGAGGAACGGATGGGGGACAGCAAAGGGGGAGAACGGAGGGGGGACAGCAAAGGGGAGAAACGGAGGGGGGACAGCAAAGGGGGAGGAACGGAGGGGGGACAGCAAAGGGGGAGGAACGGTGGGGGGACAGCAAAGGGGGAGGAACGGAGGGGGGACAGCAAAGGGGAGGAACGGTGGCGGGACAGCAAAGGGGGAGGAACCGAGGGGGGACAGCAAAGGGCGAGGAACGGAGGGGGGACAGCAAAGGGGGAGGAACGGAGGGGGACAGCAAAGGGGGAGGAACGGAGGGGGAACAGCAAAGGGCGAGGAACGGAGGGGGGACAGCAAAGGGGGAGGAACGGAGGGGGGACAGCAAAGGGGAGGAACGGAGGGGGACAGCAAAGGGGAGGAACGGAGGCAGGACAGCAAAGGGGAGGAACGGATGGGGGACAGCAAAGGGGGAGGAACGAAGGGGGAACAGCAAAGGGCGAGGAACGGGGGGACAGCAAAGGGGGAGGAACGGAGGGGGACAGCAAAGGGGGAGAACGGAGGGGGACAGGAAAGGAGGAGCAACGGAGGGGGGACAGGAAAGGGGGAGAATCGGATGGGGGACAGCAAAGGAGGAAGAACGGAGGGGGGACAGCAAAGGGGAGGAACCGAGGGGGGACAGCAAAGGGCGAGGAACGGAGGGGGGACAGCAAAGGGGGAGGAACGGAGGGGGACAGCAAAGGGGGAGAAACGGAGGGGGGACAGCAAAGGGGGAGGAACGAAGGGGGAACAGCAAAGGGCGAGGAACGGAGGGGGGACAGCAAAGGGGGAGGAACGGAGGGGGACAGCAAATGGGGAGGAACGGAGGGGGACAGCAAAGGGGGAGAAACGGATGGGGACAGCAAAGGGGAGGAACGGTGGGGGGACAGCAAAGGGGGAGGAACGGAGGGGGGACAGCAAAGGGGAGGAACGGTGGGGGACAGCAAAGGGGGAGGAACAGAGGCGGGACAACAAAGGGGGAGAAACGGATGGGGGACAGCAAAGGGGAGAAACGGAGGCGGGACAGCAAAGGGGGAGGAACGGAGGGGGGACAGCAAAGGGGGAGGAACGGAGGGGGGACAGGAAAGGAGGAGCAACGGAGGGGGGACAGGAAAGGGGGAGAATCGGATGGGGGACAGCAAAGGAGGAAGAACGGAGGGGGACAGCAAAGGGGAGGAACCGAGGGGACAGCAAAGGGCGAGGAACGGAGGGGGGACAGCAAAGGGGAGGAACGGAGGGGGGACAGCAAAGGGGGAGAAACGGAGGGGGGACAGCAAAGGGGGAGGAACGAAGGGGGAACAGCAAAGGGCGAGGAACGGAGGGGGACAGCAAAGGGGGAGGAACGGAGGGGGGACAGCAAATGGGGAGGAACGGAGGGGGACAGCAAAGGGGGAGGAACGAAGGGGGAACAGCAAAGGGCGAGGAACGGGGGGGACAGCAAAGGGGAGGAACGGAGGGGGGACAGCAAAGGGGGAGGAACGGAGGGGGGACAGCAAAGGGAGAGGAACGGACAGGAGGCAGGACAGCAAAGGGGAGGAACGGATGGGGACAGCAAAGGGGAGGAACGAAGGGGAACAGCAAAGGGCGAGGAACGGAGGGGGGACAGCAAAGGGGGAGGAACGGAGGGGGACAGCAAAGGGGGAGGAACGGAGGGGGACAGCAAAGGGGGAGGAACGAAGGGGGAACAGCAAAAGGCGAGGAACGGAGGGGGGACAGCAAAGGGGGAGGAACGGAGGGGGGACAGCAAAGGGGGAGGAACGGAGGGGGACAGCAAAGGGGAGGAACGGAGGGGGGACAGCAAAGGGGGAGGAACGGAGGGGGGACAGCAAAGGGGGAGGAACGGAGGGGGGACAGCAAAGGGGGAGAAACGGATGGGGGACAGCAAAGAGGAGGAACCGAGGGGGGACAGCAAAGGGGGAGGAACGGAGGGGGACAGCAAAGGGGGAGGAACGGAGGGGGGACAGCAAAGGGGGAGGAACGGTGGGGGACAGCAAAGGGGGAGGAACGGAGGGGGACAGCAAAGGGGAGGAACGGAGGGGGACAGCAAAGGGGGAGGAACGGAGGCGGGACAGCAAAGGGGGAGGAACGGATGGGGGACAGCAAAGGGGGAGAAACGGAGGGGGACAGCAAAGGGGAGAAACGGAGGGGGGACAGCAAAGGGGGAGGAACGGAGGGGGACAGCAAAGGGGGAGGAACGGTGGGGGGACAGCAAAGGGGGAGGAACAGAGGGGGACAGCAAAGGGGAGGAACGGTGGGGGGACAGCAAAGGGGGAGGAACGGAGGGGGACAGCAAAGGGGGAGGAACGGAGGGGGACAGCAAAGGGGGAGGAACGGAGGCGGGACAGCAAAGGGGGAGGAACGGAGGGGGACAGCAAAGGGGGAGGAACGGAGGGAGGACAGCAAAGGGGGAGGAACGGTGGGGGACAGCAAAGGGGAGGAACGGAGGGGGACAGCAAAGGGGGAGGAACGGTGGGGGGACAGCAAAGGGGGAGGAACGGAGGAAGACAGCAAAGGGGGAGAAACGGATGGGGGACAGCAAAGGGGGAGGAACGGAGGGGGACAGCAAAGGGGGAGGAACGGATGGGGGACAGCAAAGGGGGAGGAACGGAGGGGGGACAGCAAAGGGGAGGAACGGGGGGGGACAGCAAAGGGGGGAACGGTGGCGGGACAGCAAAGGGGGAGGAACCGAGGGGGGACAGCAAAGGGCGAGGAACGGAGGGGGGACAGCAAAGGGGGAGGAACGGAGGGGGACAGCGAAGGGGAGGAACGGTGGGGGGACAGCAAAGGGGGAGGAACAGAGGGGGGACAACAAAGGGGTGAAACGGATGGGGGACAGCATAAGGGGAGGAACGGAGGGGGGACAGCAAAGGGGGAGAAACGGAGGGAGGACAGCAAAGGGGGAGAAACGGATGGGGGACAGCAAAGGGGGAGAAACGGAGGGGGGACAGCAAAGGGGGAGGAACGGAGGGGGGACAGCAAAGGGGAGGAACGGAGGGGGACAGCAAAGGGGGAGGAACGGTGGGGACAGCAAAGGGGAGGAACGGAGGGAGGACAGCAAAGGGGGAGGAACGGTGGGGGGACAGCAAAGGGGAGGAACGGAGGGGGGACAGCAAAGGGGGAGGAACGGGGGGGACAGCAAAGGGGGAGGAACGGAGGAAGACAGCAAAGGGGGAGAAACGGATGGGGACAGCAAAGGGGAGGAACGGAGGGGGACAGCAAAGGGGGAGGAACGGATGGGGGACAGCAAAGGGGAGGAACGGAGGGGGACAGCAAAGGGGGAGGAACGGAGGGGGACAGCAAAGGGGGAGGAACGGTGGCGGGACAGCAAAGGGGGAGGAACCGAGGGGGGACAGCAAAGGGCGAGGAACGGGGGGGACAGCAAAGGGGGAGGAACGGAGGGGGACAGCGAAGGGGAGGAACGGTGGGGGACAGCAAAGGGGGAGGAACAGAGGGGACAAGAAAGGGGGTGAAACGGATGGGGGACAGCATAAGGGGAGGAACGGAGGGGGGACAGCAAAGGGGGAGAAACGGAGGGAGGACAGCAAAGGGGGAGAAACGGATGGGGGACAGCAAAGGGGGAGGAACCGAGGGGGACAGCAAAGGGCGAGGAACGGAGGGGGGACAGCAAAGGGGGAGGAACGGAGGGGGGACAGCAAAGGGGGAGGAACGGTGGGGGGACAGCAAAGGGGGAGGAACAGAGGCGGGACAACAAAGGGGGAGAAACGGATGGGGGACAGCAAAGGGGAGAAACGGAGGGGACAGCATAAGGGGAGGAACGGAGGGGGGACAGCAAAGGGCAAGGAACGGAGGGGGGACAGCAAAGGGGAGGAACGGAGGGGGGACAGCAAAGGGCGACGAACGGAGGGAGGACAGCAAAGGGGGAGAAACGGATGGGGGACAGCAAAGGGCGAGGAACGGATGGGGGACAGCAAAGGGGGAGGAACGGAGGGGGGACAGCAAAGGGGGAGGAACGGAGGGGGGACAGCAAAGGGGAGGAACGGAGGGGGGACAGCAAAGGGGGAGGAACGGAGGGGAAACAGTAAAGGGGGAGGAACGGTGGGGGACAGCAAAGGGGGAGGAGTGGAGGAGGGACGACTAAGGGGGAGGAACGGAGGGGGACGGCAAGGGGGAGGGTCGGAGGGGGACGACAAAGGGGAGCGGCGGAGGGGGACGACGAGGGGGGGGAACGGAGGGGGGACGGCCAAGGAGGAGGAACGGAGGGGGACGGCCAAGGGGGAGGAACGGAAGGGGACGACAAACGGGGAGGGAGGAAGGGGGACGACTGAGGGGGAGGGGCGGAGGGGGACGACAAAAGGGGGAGGGGCGGAGAGGGGACGACCAAGGGGGGGGAACGGAGTTGGGACGACAAAGGGGAAGGAAAGGCGGGGACGGCCAAGGGGGGAACGGAGGGGGACGACAAAGGGGGAGGAACGGAGGGGGACGACAAAGGGGAGGGACGGAGGGGGGACGACAAAGGGGGGGGAACGGAGGGAGGACGAGAAAGGGAGGGAACGGAAGGGGGACGACAAAGTGGGAGGGGCCGAGGGGGACGAGAAAGGGGGGGGAACGGAGGGGGGACGACAAAGGGGTAGGAACGGAGGGGGGACGGCAAAGGGGGGGGAAAGGAGGGGGACGACGAATCCTCGCCAGCGCCAGCGCCGGTGCTAGCGCCTATTCGCCAGTGCCAGTACCAGCGCCAGCGCCAGGACCAGCGCCAAGTCACCAGCGCCAGCGCCGAATCGCCAGCGCCAAAATGCCAGCGCCGAAACGCCAGTGCCAGCGCCAGCGCCAGCGCCAGCGCCAGCGCCAAAGCGCCAGCGCCAGCGCCAGCGCCAAAGCGCCAGCGTCAGCGCCAGCGCCAAAGCGCCAGCGCCAGCGCCAGCGCCAAAGCGCCAGCGCCAGCGCCAAAGCGCCAGCGCCAGCGCCAGCGCCAGCGCCAAAGCGCCAGCGCCAGCGCCAGCGCCAAAGCGCCAGCGCCAGCGCCAAAGCGCCAGCGCCAGCGCCAGCGCCAGCGCCAAAGCGCCAGCGCCAGCGCCGAAACGCCAGCGCCAGCGGCAGCGCCAGCGCCAAAACGCCAGCGCCTGGCGCCAAATCGCCAGCGCCAGTGCGACCAGCGCCAGCACCAGCGCCAAATGCTTAGCGCTAGAGCCAGCGCCAGCGCCAGCTCTAAGGAAACGCGCCTAGCGGTTCTCCACTTACCAGGTAAATAAGCTGATGGAAACTTGAAAGTCTGGAAAGCTTTTGAGAAGGAATGTGAGGAAAGCTGAAAAGCTAGATGAATGAATTTCTGAACGAGAAACGCACGAGGAACAGGAAACAAAAAAACGCGTTGGGAGGAGGAAGGGAGAAACGCTCAGGAACGACGAAGCAAGAAACGTAAACCCCATCCCGATGCGCGTTTTGTTGTTTGTACTGTACAGAACACGAGGTACTGTAGTCAGGTTTCTCAGTTACTGTAGTTGCCGGTTTCGACTTCAAGCTGGTACAAGCTTCTGACACCACATGCGATACTTGAGGTACCTCACCCCGTAATGATTAGGCTTCAGAATGTTTCGTCAATAATTCATTGAACAGGAACAAGCAGGTTTCTTGCGTAGTTTCGGCTTCGTCACGTGCTTGGATGCCAAAATCCAGCGTGTTACAGCCTAATGCTATAATGATGAGGCTACAGAAGAATGTCAAAATCATTACATGTATATACTTCAATTAATTTAATCAATATATAAGTATATTCATGTCAATATAATACATACGTCAAAACCATCATTATGCGAAAACCAGTATGTGAATATCATTAGATTAATATCCATATTATATCAGTATAAGTATATATTTATATGAATAAACCCTTGATGTCACCTAGACAAAGGTGAAAAGCATGTATTGTGCTCAACGCGCTCATTGTAATACCATATAAATTACATTTGTACATTTTCTCCCATCCAAACCATAAAGAATCATATATACTCTTTGTAGTATCATGTATATCATTATTTAAATATAATTATTTATAATATTATTACGAGAAAATTTGATTCCCAATCAAATAATTTATTCCTCACAACTTACACAATTATGAACTTTAATATGAAATGTAAATTTTAACATCATACCAACTGTATTATTCTTAAAATTCTACACATTGGAAATCTATAGACTACGCAACCCTTCCGACGCTTGGGCGTCGAGCCTTGTTTTATATAGATATATTAATTCTGTTTAAAGTGAGAAGCTATAATAATGACCCCAACTTCGTGTTGGACCCAACTCGAAATGGTTCGGATAAAGAGTGTATTGGTTGGTGTTGGGCTAAGAAAAGCCCTTAGGATCTTTCCAGAGACTAAGTCCCAGTTGAAGAATGAGACTTGAGTAGTGCAGCGGAAGTTGAGTAGTTGAATCCTTGTACCGTAATCCCCCGGATAATGGACCCGCCGGTAAGAAAGTCCATGGGTCCTTTACCCGGGGGTGGGATCATTTATTTTGGCAGACCCCGTGAGGACCCGTTTTTTGACATGTAACATTTTAGGACCCCCCAGCTGTGTTTTCTTGTAGGATTTTGCATGTAAGAATAGAAACTGCTGCTGATGCTTTTACTGTACGGTTGGTGCTGGCAGCAGGTTGGTGCTGCGTGTTCTTACGAGCCTCTTCCCAGCCTCCTCTTCCCCATAACGTACTTCCAATCCAATTCGTTTCAGAATCGTGTTATTAATGGTAATGAATCAGCTCGCGTCAATCTCGCACTGTACAGATATGCGCTCGTCTGAAAAATTCGCGCCTGAAATCAGGTTTGGAAACACACCTTGAATCTCAATAATTCCAACCGTACGTCACACCACTCGGAACCGCACTAAACTGCTTTCGCGTCACAATTACGCGAGACTGTAGCGAGAAACTAGGCCGCAGGAACACGCTCTAGCAGCGTGGGTAACAGCAGTCAAGAACCATCGCGCCACGCCAACACACGAAATTTGACGCATGTCACTCTGGTGGTACGGAAAGATGACGACAAGAGGGTTCTGTTTCCGCGATACAAATATAACTCCCTATGTAGAAAGGCCTTACATCCAGCACAATAGACACTTAAGTGTAAAATATCTGAACATGGGTCCCAATAATTTCCATCCACGTTAATGTCCACCTTGACACCTTTTCCTGTAATTCTAAGAAGACCATAGGGTCCAATAGCCGGGGGATTACGGTATTATTATATGAGAACAAGTGATTGATTAAAGAAACAAGCATACTGCAATATATAGAAAATAGGAAAGTAAAGCAGTTGTCGAATACAGTTGCAGGAGCGGTTATCGAGTCGCACAGCGACTCGATTGTCGCTTCGGTTACCATTCGTGCAGTTGTAACGGTCAGTCGCAACCTCCAGTTGAGACCCTTCGAGTCCCTTTGCGTTCTTTGTCCATCCCCTCGTGTAACCTCCGTTGACTCGCGTACCTGTTACGATCTTCCTCCAGTGTAGTGTTACACTTCAGAAAACGCTCAAGTCCTTTGAGGTATTTCCAACACTCCCCTTCGTTTCTGGAGTGCTGACGTGTTCAGATCCGGTCATGTTTGTCTGCCCGGTCAGCAGTGTGCAGTAATCGAATTTTGCCTTCGCCAATTTCTTCGTCAGATAGTCTGCGGCCATTTCTGTCGTAGGGCAGTAACTGAGTTGAAGTCTCCCCTTCGCGATTTCATCCTTGACGAAGAAGTACCGCAGGGCGATGTGCTTGGTTCGGTTGGCGAAGCCGTCCTTGTTCGCGATTTTTGATCGCAGATTGGTTGTCGCAGAGGAGTGAGAAGACGGGCAGGGTCGCAATCTTGGCTTCCTCGAGCAACTCTCGTAGGTAGAGTCCTTTCTTGGTCGCAGTACAGAGGGCGATATATTCTGCTTCAACCGAAGTAGTGCGATTAGTTCCTGCTTGCTCGACTGCCAGGAGATAGTCCCGATAGGTTCTAGTCGGTAGATGTAGCCCGTTCTCGATCGTCGATTTCCCTTGTCTCCCGCGTGGTCGGTGTCGACGTATCCGAGTAGTTGTACGGACGATGCCGTTACTTTACTGTAGGTAAGCCCGGTCGTCGGCGTGGAGACGAAGTAGAGTAGTGCCCGATTAAGTTCCTCGAGATCTTCTTGTTCCGGCTGCTTTAGATGCATCGCCAGTTGGCTCGCGCTATAAGATAGATCGGGTCGGCAGGTTACTGCTGCGAATAGTAGGCAGCCAAGCTTCTGCTGATACTCCTGGATTTGCTTCGCGGGGAGTTT